>WBMQ01000014.1:0-600000 GCA_016630905.1 Capillidium heterosporum | reverse complement strand
ATAGACGTTTCGGTAAAGATGGGTAATGCCTTCTACTCTTCTGGGTTCTCCTACAAGTTCTATCCCCTTTGTATGGCTACTTTCTACCAAGTTAAAAATGCAACTTCACAGGACAAAGATCTGGCTTCCAAATCCAAAGCTAACTTGAAAGCCGCGCTAAGGATCCTTCAGGTAAGTAAAGTTTACAACAGCTTTGCCGCTGAATGCTATCATATGTCCTTGCTTATGGTCAGAGCAGAAAACTTGGATTTGGAGGACGGATTTTACAACGCTAGTTAGATTTTCAATAGCCATTCATTCTTATTAAATATATACTGGCTGGTCGACCTCGCCAAGTGTCTGGTCACTGGCTCGGACTTCCAGTCGAATGGGTTCAGCCGAACTTGATGAGTCCTTCGGCATGAGATGTAACATGTTTATCATGTTGTGGGCTAGCTAATATAGATGCGGTGGTTGCTTTATGACTAATAAAAATATCTAAAACTCTCAATTCCTATAAAACTATCAGCCAGGAATCTTTTGGTGTTTAATCAAACTAATCCAAACTTAAATCTACAATCCGAGAACCCAAAAGAAAAACAAAGCTTATGAAAAAGACTCTTAAAAACACTTTTCCTCTCTTGTCTTTTTATGCAAGAGCTTCAATATATATATCATAGCCCAGGAGAAAAGCATAGCTTGACGGCATATAAGTAGGCTCTTTCTAACGAAACGGAGGGCCCGTGTCCCGGTTGTGGTGATCTACCAAGCGATTAGGACTCACTTTATCTGCAGTGGCAGTCGGAGATTCCGAAATCGAGTCTGAGCAAAGACTACATCCATAACGAGAAGTCAACCTTAGATGAATTAAACGAACTGGCGGTTGATTAGAATAATGAGAAGCGGATAGGTAGCAATTTAAAGTGTAGAAAGAAGATAGGTGAAAGATAAAAATATGCAGCTCAAAGCATATTATCGAATAGCAATAAAAATGTAATCACCTATGAAAATTTTAAAAACAATACAACATTTAGCATATGATTTGGCAAGAGAGCTAAACAGACAATAGATAGGTTTGATTTCAAATAAGTTTAGTGGTACAGTTCTAGTTACACTTTCTAAAATTTATTTCAATTCCATGGCACGTTATTGATAGCTGTATTTGGCCACTTTTAGTTTTATAATTGAAGCAACAATCAGACAAATGTTATATTAAATAGCCTTCAAGTAACCATACTGTTCAGAATTATAGTAAAATAGTCTAGTTGAGTTTGTAAATTGTTTTTTGAAAAAGTACTGATATGAAACTGAACCACCATGTGCAGTAAATTCCAATTTGGTTGAAAATTTTACACTAGAACGTTTGGTTTATGGGTCTTTTCCTCAGACTATCAATTGTGTCTTGGAATTTGTCTAGTGAGCTGTGAAACTTTATTAAATCCTATGAATCAAGGATTCCACTATATAGAGCTAATATCCTCGGAATGGTAAAAGGGGTGTTGTTTAGGGTGTAGCCACAATTGTAACACATATGGTTGCCAATACTTCCAATTTAGCTTTTGATCTATGTATAAAAAAAGTAACAATTTTTAGACGCTTTCCTTTTTGAATAATTTCTATTATGGAGAACCACGATAAGGAGCATCCAAACTATGGAAGGTGGCGATACAGATCTTTGGGGTGCTTATATACATTCGGCGGTAAACGAACTTCAACGAGCAAAACGAAGCAAATTAGATGGGTAACGACGGACCTGGAATCAACTAAAGTAAAATACAAAGTTCTGACTTGTAACGACTTTGGAAGCTCGAAGATGGTCACTAGATTCAGATTGGAGGAAAGGCAAAATCCAAACGATAAATCAACAAAGGAGAAGGCGAGAGCAGAGATAGATGGTAGCTTAGTAAGAGTGTTGAAACCTACCAGCAAGGATGGCTCAGTAAGGAATACAGCCATTTATTCCAAGTTGACCCTAGAATATGTGAATGCCAAGTTCGGTTCCATACACACCTTGCTTCGAAATTCCGTAATCGATACCAATCAAAAAGTGTTCATCTTCACAACTGGAACGTTGGATTACTACGGTGAAAGCCCAGTTGGAAGGTTGTTGACAATGTACATCGTCCATCATGCTAAGCCTAAGAGGCTGGATGAGTTAGCTGAAGGTGGGGATCAGCCGTCGCCCAAACTACATCCACCTATAACTAAACTGATCGATATCCAGAATCTGCAGGACAGATTTAACGCAGTTGCTATAGTTAACCGGTGCATCGATGCTTACTTCCAGCATTGGCACTTTCAGATGCCGGTAGTCAATCGACGTTCACTAATGGAAAATTTCGAAAGCCATTCTCCAGCACTTCGGAACATGGTATGTTCCATTGGTTCTACCTTCATCCACGAGATGACCGACAATATACGGGACTATTTTAGTGAAGTTGCAGTTATATATTTCCAAGACAGGTGCTTGGACTGTACGTTGGATACCATCGGTACTCTTATACTTTTTGCCTGCTTTCAACACAACCCTAAAGTTTACAACAAAGGATTCCTCAGGATCGGCCACGCCATTCGAATGAGCTACGCGCTAGGGTTAGATACAGACCCACCAATTAGAACAGATCCAGATATAGCCGAGCTTCGAAACCGACTGTGGTGGTGTCTGCACATCTTTGACAAGCTCTACGGATTTTCGGTCAATAAGCCTTTTGCCCACGACTTCAAGTTTAGCACTCGACCAGCTCCAAAGCCTAGTAAAATGGACTATTTAAAGGGTGATGACGTAGGATACAGTTTGGCCATTAAATGCTCCTGCCTGTATATCAAGTTAATGGGGGAGCTTTGTTATATAATGAGCCTCATGTCCTTCAAATTTGAATTCTCTACCTGTATCAGAGGTCCCCAACTGGTCGATATCGACAAGTTAGCTCGTGCCACTGGTAGCCACATAGAACTGTGGGAACAGAAAATGTACGTTCAATTCAAAGAGCTCATCAAAGATGGTGGGAGTCGAGCTATTAATGTTGCCTCTCCCTTCACCTTGACTTTGAAGCTGACTATGGATGCCACCTTACTTCAGCTCTACCAGACATTTTCTAAAGCTACTGACAAATCCATTGCCTCCTACTTCAACCAAGAGGCAACTAAAGTAGCCGACAGTACCGTTGATGTTGCGATGCAAATGGGTAACTCCTACTTTTCAGGATTCCCCTACAAGCTGTACCCTCTTTGTATGGCCACCTTCTATCAAGTTAGGAATGCTACCTCACAAGATAAGAAACTGGCAGCCAAATCTCTAGCCAAATTGAAGTCAGCTTTGCGCATTTTGCAGATAGGCAAGACCTACACCAACTTTGCTACTGAATGCTATCATATGGCTTTGCTTATTGCCAAGGCTGAAAATTTGGACCTTGGCGATGAATTTTACCATACCAATTAAACTAGCTCTCCCTAATATTCGAGTCATATTTATCTATCCAATACTTATGTTTCTGAGGCACACGCTTCAATAAAATCTATCAAAACGTTAGTTTTCTATATAAACACCATATTAAATAATATATATTTATTAGTTAGTAATAATCAGTAAAAGGTCCTATAGTGTACTTTATTCGGTATGTCAAAAGTTCATTAAAAGCATATCTAAACTTTATTAACTTGTAAGATAACTACAACTATTTATACACATCTACTATACAACTACAGTTTTACCATTCGTATAAATCTACACAGCATATAGCTTTACCATACCATTCCGACAGAATATGCAATCTCATCGACTTGTCCAAAAACTTGAAGGAAACCAACAATAAACTCTCAATTGCCTAATCAAGCTCCGGTATAATGACATCAGGAGGCAGACGGAACGGTGCAACTGGTTGGTAATTCTCATTCTGAGAGCCTTTAGTCGTAGGTATAAATATCCTATATTTATGAGCGATGTCACATTCCGATGGGGGTGGGAAGTTACGAAATTGAGGAGCCTTAGTATTGATCTTAGGTAGAGTGTCCATAGCTAAGTTGACGCGCAAATTGGCTTGTTCGTCATATAAGCAAAGTTTAGGGTCGATAGCGTTGACTTTGGTCGTGAAGCTCTCTTCCAATTTGCTGAGTAAGTGATTCAACCTTCGACTACCGGAGATTTTGACTTCGGGTAGGGGTGATAAATCAAGTTGAGGTGGTGCTGTGGAAGTATCGGTTGGAGTTGGTTTCTATAAATTTTGGTTAGGAATTGATATTTTTGGTGGGTAAAGTATAATTACTTGTGGATTCAAGTAATGGTCAGCTACTGTTGCTAGGTAGACAAGGTTACATTGTAGTCGTTTTTGGTACCTAAAGGTTATTGTTAGCAGGTGTAGATAAGGCAAAAGCTACAGTAAACAATCGGGGTCACTGGTCCATCCCCTATTTTGAAACTCCAACAACACCTTTATCAAAGCTTTGTTGATCTCCAATATCATCTTTACTGTTTCGTGGCTGAGTTCAGGGATCCAACATCCATAACAATCGTCATTCTTCTCATCTTCTTTGCGTAGCTCTTCCTTAACTTTGAAAGTTAGCAAATTTTACTACAATAAATTACTTTGTAGATCTTCCCTACGCTTCCGTTTCTCCTCTTGGACATTTCTCGTCTGTTCAGTCCACCTTGGCATAGCTGAAAAAAACCAGTCCTTGTAGAAATTTTTGAATGGTTGACACGGTTTAGATGCTTGAGTTGCAGGTGAACTGGTGAGCTTGGGCTTAAATTTTAATTTTTGAGATGGCAATTCTTCCAATTTACCCAATGAAACGGGCACTAAGCTGCAAGGTAACCAATAAACTTAAGATGGTATATAATCTAAACTTTCTTAAATAAACTGTGCCAATTGTATTGACTTTCAAATCTGAACCATCAACATTGGTATTGAGTTAATAACATACTATAAAAAGCTTATATCCACATATAATAGTAAAACTTTAAACTGCAGCCAGAAAAGACTAAAGTCTCAAACTTTATTAAACTAAATATAAACCTACTTCTCAAACTACATACGTGAACCTACTGAATAGAAGGAATCCGAACTATCCGATTCAAAGCCTTCCAAGTTCTTATCGTTGAACGGAGTTTCCAAAGAACATACACTGTTGAAATCGAATATTTGCGAAAACTCCATATCCTCTTTATCAAAGCTATCCATAGAGATAAACGAAGTTTGCTTACTATTGAAATTGGAAGTCGCTGTAGACAAGACACTACTACTATCCTTCTGCACCGAATGGGTATCAACTTTAGGTAATTTGGTAAAAAGGACCTGCTTCCGCTTTGTATTCTTCTTGATGCAAGGTAAGATCCCAACTTTAGATTCCAACTGCACAACTTCAGCGATTTTACTTTGGGGTGTGTGAATCGACTCATGTTTAGATGTACGGCGACTGCTAAGATCAGCACTAACTTTCGTACTATCAGTTGTAGAATTAGACTCGACAATAGAAGGATCCCTTCTACTAGTATGTACTGAGCTGAATTTGGAAGTGGCTCCAGGTCTACTTGATATACTCTCTTGGTAGAACAGACATTCAGCTGGAGCAACATCCTCAACCTCTTTAGGATCACCACCAACCGCCATATAGATCTGCTTCATAGAAGGAAAGATAGCAGCTCCTGTCTGTCGAAACTCGTAAATCAGTCCTGTATTCCCCGGTCCTACAATAAAGGTGCCACCTAGTTGAAAGCCATCACCGTAAAAATCCATAGGTATGCCTAACTTGGTAATCCTACCTATAGCAGCTCGAGCAGCAGTTGACATAAGATCGGTCAGCCCTTCTAAGATAGGCATTTTAATTAAACCAACTGCTTTGTGGACAGCTTTATCCTTGTCGATAAACAAATCCCACTCCCAGTACTTGCCATCCATAAACTCTTGTAGCCCAACTTCTTCGAAACCTATACCTACTAAACGAACGTTCAATTTGTCAAATTGAGGTTTTAAATCAGAGAGGAGTTTGGATTCGTACCTACAAATAGGGCACCCGAACCTACGTAAAACTTTTAAGATAACTATTTGCGAACTCCATAGATCGGTTAACACTACCATTTCCCCAGTCATAGCTTGGACTTTAATGTTTTGAAGGAAAGGCACCTTTTTGGATTTCCTAGGGAATAGACGTAGGTTGACATCTTTAATCTTCTTTAACAGTGGCATTTGAAAAATTAGTAGATTATAATTATTCAATGTAGCTCTTTTATAGTTAACATTGGGATGTGACTAAAACATAAGTTGGGAAATAAATTTAGATCGAGCTTACTACAATATTTGTATCAAAAGTAACCTTATAAAAACTTCGATCTGTAAACCTAAAGTCTAATGTAGAAACTTGTTTTCCATTCCTTTACTCTCCTTTTAACTTTTCAATTGGTATGTATATTATTTAAATCATAGGGTTAATTTTATGAAGGCAATATGATTGCGATCCTATAGATTCATTATTACCATAAAGGGGTAGGGTTGAAACTATTGTTGCCAAATGGAATCTATAACTCAAACTGTATAGTAATCGTATTTGCTTGATCGTTTAAAACAATGCTTTCAATATTTAGTCATAAGTTTTGAAGTGTTGCTTGCCTAAACGAAACCAGGTTTGAACTTGGACAGTTTGAGGAATTTAAGTTTCGGAGAATTTTTAGATTTTGAAATGGAACTCTAATTCAATAGATATACGAACGAATTTAAATAAAATTTTGGATATAATATATGCTAAAGTTGAAGCGATAACCTAATATAAATCGACATCTGAGTTATACTTTCCATATAGATAATGTTTATAATTAAGTAAAATGCTTTCAGTACCCTTTACACAATGGTATCAATACCCTAATGCAAATCCAGTTACTTGATCCCTTTGATCTACTTTTATCAAATAAAATCAAATAGCTAATTATTTGAAATTTGTTCAATGGTTTTATTTCAAACTTTAAATGTACATTACAGTTAAATTTACTATACTTTGTTTTTATAGCAAGAGTACTCTTAACATTTACGTTAATGAAATTTAATTTATATTTTAAAAGTTATAACAGTAAAAGATTATTTTTGTATATATCACATAAAGTCAGCTTAACTTACTTATAGTATTTCTCGGATATAATATCAATATAATTTAGTATCCTAATTATACTATAAATAGTGAGTTTACTTGGATTAATGTTTAGCCCACCTATACACACATTTACTGATTTTAGATATTGTCAAAATATACCTTACTTCCTATATAGAACTGACTTTTCAAAGATCTATTCTATCTTTCTACCAAAGAAGCATTCGAGTTCAATTGGATTCAAAAGCCTTCCTATTGGTTGAAAATTTTTGAATGATGTAGGTCGGAATGCTTAGTGATGGAAACCTAAACTCGAAAGATTGTCAAAAGTTAACTTTCAAAACTTATAAACCTTAGAAAGACAAAAGGAAGTAGAAATATGCAACGCCTAGTCCGACCACTCAAAGTCCAGCTTTTAACCAAGCGACTACCTTTCCAACTACGCAATTATAGCAACGAAGTCAACAAGCCCAAACTTCAGTACTCGGTTGGGGTAACAATAATAACATAATCACTATCGACTAATCTAAATATACTTTATAAAAGCCAGTATCGTTAACTTCTTTAGCTCTCTTTGTAGGAACGGGTGGATTCCTCTACTACTACCTCAACAAACTACAAGTGCAACGGGAAGTTGACAAGGAGAAGAAGTTGGAAGCTTATAGACAGTCTTTAGAGATGACAGTTGGTAAACCCAAAATTGGAGGTCCATTTCAATTGGTAGACCAGGACAACAAGACGTTTACCGAAGCTAACTTAATTGATAAATTTTCCATAATTTATTTTGGATTTACCCATTGTCCTGATATCTGTCCTGACGAATTGGACAAGATAACTGAAGTCGTCGATAACCTAAGTAACTTTCAAATATATATGTAGATATACTAACACCAATACAAAAGTTACCGATCCAACCCTCACCAATATAAAATACCCTATCCAGCCAATATTCATAACCTGTGACCCCAACCGAGACAGTAGCTCTGTTATTAAAGAGTACCTAACTGGTACCATTTTCCATCTTTAAACCAAACTAACTTTTTAAAAATAGATTTCCACCCCAAATTTTTAGGTTTGACAGGTAGTGTAGAACAAATAGCTAAAGCTTGTAAAGCTTACCGGGTCTATTACTCTAAACCTCCTATAATTCAAACGGAGGATTATTTAGTGGACCATTCTATCTTCTTTTATGTCATGGATCCCGAAGGCAAATTTATCAAATGCTTCGGTAAGGATAAAGAGGCTGACCAAGTTACTGTTGAGATCAAAAAGGAGATTTTGAGTTATTTAGAGGCAAAGAAAAATGAAGATAGTGCGTAGTTTGGAGGTAGATGTTTTGAGATTTATAAAAGCAAGGATGAGATATGACAATCACCAGTTCCAATTTTTGCATTTGATAGTTTAGATAGGTTTCCTTTAATAGATATGTTGTTCTTACAAGTTGGATTGCAGTTATTTGACACGTTTTGAAACTATTTAGCTTTACATATTTTTAATTTTTCGACTTTGAACCTACTTGGAAATTTTAATTAGAAATAAGCTGTTATTGGTATGGCAGTTAAGATACAGCATTTACTATAGATATCTACTCTTGAACTTAACATTCGCACTTATGGACAGATATAGCTCATTTGGACTATTTTTGTTACAGCTAACATTGCTTTAATATTGAAACTCTTGGAAGCTAGTCTTGTAACATCTCCAAAATTTGCAATCAAAGTGGCTAAAGCCTCGATGTATACTTTCATATTGGCATCCTTACATTACATACTTTCTTTGCTATGAAATATAATTCCATTTACTGCTTTATTTCCTCAAAACTAGATGATTTTTGCAAGTGAACCTATAATCGATCCTCCAGCTTTATATCAGAGTAATACGTCAATCAAGATAGGTTGCTTGTAGCAAAACCAAAGTAGAATTCATTTCAAAAGGAACGCCGAAATTCCAACTTATTTATGTTAAAATAGTCAAATTATCAGTTATGATATAATTAAACTAAAATATATATGCTACCCACTTTGAAACGGGCCTCAGTTATTAGTTTAATAAATTAAAGTAGTTATTGCATCGATGATATACCTTACAAAGGTACTCCGAGTAGGAAATTTCAAATTAAACTTTTATCTATTATACTCTAGTTAAAATATCAAATACAACCAACTTTAAGATGCCCATAACTTTATTAAAGAGCTTCAAGTCCTTTAATAAAGGAAATAAATTAGATAGTCTTTTATTATAACTAAATATACTAAAATTTAGAGGTCAAGCTGATAGTAGGTTGCAACGGCCACTCTAGTCATCAGAGATCTAAGAACTTGATAGTTTATGCAATTATAAAGGAACTAAGCCATCATATACAAGCTTTTAACTGGTATAGTTCCCTAGATGCATTCAAGCAAATAATCAAATTTAACAATTACAAATTACATTAGATTACGATTGTATCTACAGCTACAATATAATCTCATTCTCCAAGCAACTGCTTTTGAACTGGAGTTTAAGAAATATAAACCCAACTTCAATATCTATCTAAACGATCTACTTACCAACAACTTTAATCAAATTTATCGTTATTTAAATGGCCTAAATATCCTCTACAACGCATTTTGACAACCTTAATTGCAGCCTCCATTGGATATCATAATCTACAACACTATATCTTCCCTCTACAAGCAAACTATGTTAAAAGACTCTGTCAATCTGTCAATCTCATTCTTCAATTTACATTAGCCTCCAAGCCAATACTTTTGTCTAAAACTATTGTACCTAAGAACTGTCTTAGAACTACAAGCTACCGAACTCAAAGTTGATAGTGCAATGACTATCAGCTTAATTGGCTTTTCAAAGATCACTTATTACATCAGCAAGTAGCAGAAGCTTATGAAACCCAAGAGCTGAGACCCAAAACACTTTGTAAACATGAGTTTACCGGTCTACTGGCGTTCCTATAATAAAGTTAGCATGGCAATCGCTGGTATCAAAGATAAATTAAAAGTTATATATAGCGTGTATCTACCTCAAGCTCAAGTTTCCTTTGATTCAAAAGACTTCTACTCTAATACCTACCAAGCTATAGTTCACAACGTGAAACTTTTCAACTTTCACAAAAGTGATGCAGAGTCTGAGGATTTCACCAAGGAGTTTATCAACCTTTTATGTAGCAACTACTTGAGTGTGAATCTTAATATTTGCTTCATTGTCTTCAAATGTATTTGAAAACGAATCCTACTTTTATATTTAGATCCTACATTATATTAGCTTTAAAGGAATGAACAAACTTACATCTATTTAGTAGGAAATTCTATAAACAGTCTTATTTTATATGTGTAAGGTTGTCTATTATATATACGTAATTCCATACTACATTATAAAATCACCATTACGTGTCTACTTAGATCGATAGCTAGGATACAAACCTATACAAAGCAAATTTATTTAGCATCAAGTTTAAATACTCGATTAAACCTCGAGCTATTAGCTGTTTACTCGTTAAACCTACTCACATAGATGTACATATGACTGTAAACCCTACATTAAAATTTATACTATCCTTATAGCCACTTTTCACTGAATCAAAACCTACATTACTTTTCATCAATTTTCAGCCAGCTACATCTATAATACAAGCCTGGAAATTCGAAAATCTGCAAATATCGAAGGCAACAACCCTAAATTTTCAGGTTTAAGCTTGGTATGGTAAGCTAAAGGAGAGGATATATATTAATCAAGTCGACTAAATCGACCATCTTCCTGTATAGTATAAGAGATTTTACTAGGTAACTATAAAGTATAATTAGAATCACTGTTTTTTGTCTACTTTAAAAAATGAAATTGTAAGCTTGAAATTTTGATTAACAAAAATTTGTAGGTAAGCTAGCTTCATTGACCTTTTGGCAATACAACTCCAAATAAAAATTAATCGGCCAAATTAGATACAGTTGTATCTAGAAAGCATTCTTTTGATTTTATAAAGTATTTTTTATGACTAATATAGTATTTTTCAACATATATGGTGTTTTGTTTTATGTTTTCTAACAAAATATATGTATAACCAGCGTTGAGAACAATAAAACTGAAATATTAGAATTTTCATATATATACCATAATAGAAAATATTAATAGTATGTCTTTAAATTCTAATTATATTATATGAATTGGCAAGTTTAATTGAACTTCACATATTTTATATAAAAGCATAATGCAAACTTCAAAACACTTAATGAACCTTTAAACTAAACCATCAAAAATTCAAAACCAAAATTAAAGTTTTCAATCTAATTCTATTGTATTTCTATGAAATTTAAAACTATAGTGTATATATATCGATATATAGTATACTTTCTATTTTTAAAGATTTTTCAAAATGTAGCAGCTCTTGACTTATAGCAAAATCGGCATATTCTTTTAATGTCAATCATTGAGCTGAGTACCATTGCACTCGAATTTCGATATTAACAAGTTAACCAATTTTAACTGTAGAACAAGATAACCTTTATATATAGCTTGAATTTTAGCTTTCCATATTTTGTGTATAAGATATCAGGGGAAGACAAATTTTCTATGAGTACAAATGTACCCGGCTTCGTTGTCAGGAAGTTAAAAGTATTAAAAGTTGGATTTTTAGTATGTGATGGTTTATATAAGTCTGTTGGTTACATATATTTACCATAAAGTTGGGATTGGGATGGCTGTCATTAGGTAGGCAATATAGTAACCGATAACCTATTTGACATTAAACAGCAGGTTTGAAACTTCAATCTTTATCAAGTTTTTGGATAACTGTTTCCTAGGTACCAACGTTACAGATATCCCATAGTTACCAACTAATACACAAGTGGATAATATAAATTTTGCAAATATACTTCCCATGTGAGATTGGCCTAATATTATTTTAGTTCAGCTTTCTACATTTGAATTATTTTAAAAGTTTTGGCTACAACCTAACTAAGTATATCTAAATCTAAAATTAAAGTATAATATAGATGAGAAAAACTATATAGTCTTACTTAAATACTATGAATATATTTTAGTTATATCTACTTTTGTGAAACTGATGATATTCCAAATTTCTAAAGTGGAGTTTTCACATTCATTCGATAGCTAGAAAACTATTATTCAAATTAAGTATTCATTTAAAAAAATTTCATATAGCTCACCTTATGCAAACTATGAACCTATATAAGCCTTTAGATCTGCCTATACATCTACTTGTTTGAAATAATAAGGATAGAGTACATCAAAGCATTATGTCGTAAAGCGATAAAGACGAAATGTTACGATGAGTTCGTATCAAAGACATATCTACATTACTAAAATATGTATTGACAGCCTTTAGCTACAAGTAGTAAAAGTCAATGACGGAGAAGTCATTCTAAAGTCTGTAGTATAGTCTCATCATCTTTTAATTTATATACATACTCGTACTGAACATGTGTTAAATAACCTTTCCCAAACTTTACATAATAAACTAATATGTCTCCTAATTGACGATGCTGGGACGATGGCTATGGCTTCCAAGGAGGAAGTTGTATATATTGAAACCTCTACTAACTTGAATGTAACTTTTATAATCTCCGCTAAATTTGATAAAACTATCGCTATAGTGATTTTTTATTAATAGCAATCTTTTAATACCCCCATTATCTATAAAGATATAAGCTGAATCAGATTGACAGTAATATGGGATTTACTTTTATGGATTTATATAAGTGATCAACTTAAACTTGTAGTTAAAGGTAGATATGCCAAGTTCGTTGAAGTCTTGTCAGAGTATACCAAGAAACTTAGACCTAGGTAAGTATATGTGAAATTGCACATATAACTCAATTGGAAATGTATCATAGATCCTTTTTATTCAGTACACTTGTACATCTCTCAATAGATATTTTACTATGATTCTCTAATTTAGAGACATATAGCTATATATATTATTAGAAGCTAATTCTTATATTCACATTTACTACAATACTATTATTATACATTGGATACTTGCATCAGCTTTCACTTTAAACCTATACACATATTGAAATAAAAGATAGCAGAATAATAATATATTTACTATAGTAGGTTTCTCCCATTGGAAGACTGGTACATTCTCAATATATTATCTGCATCATGGTGGCTGATACAACCCTATATCCAATGACAGAGTGTGTCTTAATTCAGGCCTCGTGGCCTGACATCCTTTCTTAAACTTTACCCTAGACTTTAATGTAATCCTACATCGTTACTTTCTACCTTGGATGTATTCTTTATTCCCAAGCCATTTTGTAATTTTATATTGATGACTAGTATCACTTAGTGAATTATTTACTATACCTATACCGAGGGTTCGTTTAACTTTACTCAATCTATTAATCACTCATATATACGAGTTAAATTTAACATTACTTTTCAAAAAAACTATACGCTAATCCTTCTTAGCATAAGTTCCTCTATCAAGAGTAGGAAAAGCTTTCTCAATGGACATTTTCTAAAAACTTGCCTGTATTCTTTACTTTTCTAAAGATTCATTAGCTTTAGAGACATAAGCTTTGGACTTTGAAAGGCTTCTGTGTTATGCAGCTATAAATGTATTGCTATTTTATTAGTAGGATATAGCGGTAGATATTTATTTCAAATTTCTAACTTGGATTCAACAAAAGAAAAACCCTCTCTTTATAAAAATAAAGTTCGAATAGTTATCAATTTCAGTTACTACTTGACAAATCTATATGTGCTTTAATAAAAATATATAGCTGTATTGATTAGCTCTAGAAAATTTTACAAGGATATTCATTAGAAAGGAATGGCTTTTCTCCAGTAGATAAAGTGATCTGATGACTTCTATATACTTGGATGTATATCGAAGCTACCTTCTTGAAGTTGAGATTTAAGTAATGGCACAATAATTACAATGATATAGCTAAAGCACATTGTAAAGGGGATGAAATATAGACCCTCAAGCAATAAAACTAATAAAGAGACTCAAGCCACGAACACAGTAGTAAAAATGAACTGCATACAATATATTTACTAAATGTAAGCTTCTATAATTTTTGACATCCATAAGGACCTGTTGAATGCTGCATCGGAAGGCTGATATTGGAATAGCACCAGCCTAGTTAAACATAAAAGACCGTCGATACCGAATTCTGAACTCAAATCAAATTCTTGATCTCTCCGTTGGAATAGACGACCTTAGGCACTAGACGGAAGTAACTCAGCTCCTTAAAGAGATGACGCAGTAGGTGGGCCTGCTCGACGTTAACTTTTTCTCCCTCCTTACAAACGACATGCTCTTCAGCCAAAGCGACGATACCACGTTCCAAGTGGGTGTTCAATCCCAACTTCCTTAAACTTGGCTCCATCGTACTGGGGAAAGTCTCTTCACCACGGTACAAGATACCGGCAGGTAGGACAACTGTTTCGTTAACTTTGGAACCAGGGCGGGCATAGTCGGATCGTTGGAATTGGGCAAAGAAACTATATCATTTAGAAAAACTTTAACTAGAAAGATACCTTTCGATAGCTTGGGGCTCACGGTTGGTGAAGAGTAAACAAGATTCACCAGCAACCAACTGTAAACAGATAGGTTAGATAGTCATTTATAAAAATAGTTTACGTTGGCGAACTCATCCAAATTTTTCAAATTATCGTCGTTACTAGCTTGTCGCAAAGTGATGGCCATTACTTTGTTCTTACCAAAGAAAAACTTTGAATCTTTGAACTCTTGGCGCAACTCCTGCAAGTAGACGTTACGCATGTTGATAACATCAAGGATATAGATGTAGGCGAAGCTTTCGATAGCTACATTGACCTAAATTTTGGCAAGTTATTGAAAAATATTATGGATATAAAAGCTTACCTTTTCGACGAAATTCTCCTTATCTTCCCTGGTAGCGGGCTTGACGTTGGTTAAAGAGACTAGGTTGAGCTGTTAATGGGATAGTGGGGTGAATATGCTTGTACCTATTTTTGAACGTTTGGACTTGGGCATCTTGACTTGGTAATTTGGGAAGAATAAAATTTGTTCAACTTTGAGATTCGACTTTAGGGTTGCAAATTTTGGGAAATTGGAATTGATTGGTTGTTGCTAAGAATTCTATTGGAAGCTGGGTTTTGGAAAAGTTTTGTATTTGCACAGTTTAAGCGAAATATTCGTACTACTTTCTATAGTACAGCTCTACAAACTGAAAAGAAATGGTGGCACCTGTCTCGAAATAATATATGATCTTTCGATGGTTGGTCTGTTAGAAATATTTGCAGCTTTTGGGAACAAAAGGAACAGTCGAAATACTGGAAGCATAATATAGGTTTTTGATCGATAAGCTATTAATTCCTTTAGCTTAAAGAGAGCCTACTACATATAGACTAAATTTACTGTTTATTTTGATAACTATAGAATTATACAACTCCATATAGTTTTAACTCTAAATATTTGTTCAAGATACAGGTAATTTAAGTGACAAGCCCAGCCAACTTGGTTATTTAACCCTATAGTCCATATATCATCAAAAGATATTTTTCATTCGAGCCAGATTGAAAAGATATCAACTAGTCCGACTCCTTTAGTCTCTTAATGTAAGTACCATGAAGTCTAACATAACATTTTAAAAGTATATTCAACTTTAAAGTCATATCTAAAACTATCCCTCGAAAACTGTTGGAAAATCGTTTGTTTACTAATATTCGTTAAAGAATTGTCAAACCTAGTAAAATATCCCTATCTCCAAGTCGAACCATCCCATGGGTACGTATAAAGTTAGTAATATTGGTCCAAGTATACTTGAAGGACAAATTTATTCACAAAGTAGTCGTCTAAATCCGGGTATATGTCAACTAAAGCTCGGCTACTTATCCCACGATGCCTTCCAGGCTTTTGAAACTTAATCACAAGATCCAATGCTTTTGGATAAATAGATACGACCATTCAATAGAATTAGTAATATGTAAAACAAGGTTCTTAGCACTACTGTTTGGAAACTTGGCACCTAGTATCTGCAAGTATATATTGCCAAGAGGTTTACATGAATGTATTTAGACACCTACCGTATTGTAACCTTGCTGAAGGCATGTCCCAAAAATCCGATTTTGCGTAGTAAGTTGAGTTTGTACCCAAGCTTCTAAGGTGAATTGACAAGATATTTTTAGCCCACAGGTAATGTATTCATACTTTTGATATCTCCTTTTTGCGATAATAGACAACTTTACACAAGTTAATTTCTAACATTCAATTGGTGCTTTATCCAATTTTGCCTACAAATCGGTAATATTTGAAAGACCAATGCTTTTATTCAATTTTGGAAGGTTATTATGGAGTATCCAATGAAATCAAAAGAAATATAGTATTGATAGGTAGCAGATTGATCACGTCGGCACAAAGTACTACATATCTTATTCCTGATAAATTGATCATGAAAAAATATATAAGGATCCCATTAAAGATTCATTAACCCATCCTTCATCTTAATTTCATTCCCAACTAATTTTTAAAAAGATGCAGTTCTCCAAACTCAGTGTCAAGAACAAATTGAACATCTACATGGTGCTCTTCCTCTTTGTTTTAGTCCTTACCATCAACGCCCAGGATAGTGACCCCGAATCCAGCGAAACTTCCACCAAGCGTTCTACCACCAAGGCTACTAGCACCAGTACCGAAAAGACTACCAAGGCAACTACCATTTCCTCCACCATAACTAGTAAGACTTCTACCACCAAGAAGACTACCGAAGAGTCTTCTGAAGAGGAGACTGCTACCACTACTTCTACCAGTAAGAACACCAAAGCCACCACTTCCACCGAACTCGACTTGACTATCTCCAGGGATACTAAGGCTTCGACTAAAGCTTCGTCTACCCAATCCACTGCCACTACTAAAACTTCGAATACTAAGCCTAACCCTGGATTTGACTCGAGTGCTAATATGGGTACTAAGTTCAACTTCTTGGCTGGTTTCGCTGCTATCTTGGCCTTGTCCTTTGTCAACGAGTTGTGCTTGTAAAGATTTTGGGTTGTGTGTATTAAAAGTATTTTAACTAATGAGTACTATAATTGTGTTTGTTTTTCTATATATATTTTCTTTTATAATACTTATATTTTACACAGTATATAAAAGGATATATCGATATGATCTATCTACCACAGCATTTACTAATCCAAAGTACTTTGAGTTCTTGGTTAGCTTCTAAAACAATGTCCTTTTAAAATAGCTTCTCATTACTTGTTACATTGCCTAATTTTTCATTTAATTTTTGACGTCATATAATGAGTACATAATCGAAATTACGTAAATATAGTCTTGGAGAAACTCACATTTGAACAACCACTCTAATAACCCCCATCCAAATCCTCAACATCAAATAAAATACTCTGGTCCAGTTGCTTCACACTTGCATTTTCAGTGGATTTTAGGTGGCACAGAGCTTAATATATCAAAGCTATGATTGGTTGAAAACATCAAGACCTATCTTTTAAGCTTTGCTCATTAGAGTCACATGTACACTACTTTCATGTAAAAGCAAAACTACAGGTTCTAGGTACTCTACTTTTCACTTCATTTTAACATGCTTTTTAACTTAAAACCTAGCTACCTCTTCATCCAACTTTTGGTTTTGACTTTGCTACTTTCAACCTTCTTAGCAAGGCCTGAAATCGAACCAACGTCTCTTTTGTTTGAAGAGCCGGAGAACCCACCTTTACAAAAAACTTTGAGATCCAGCACGGCATCAACTACTTTATCAAACACTGTATCAACTACCGTATCGAAAACTACTGAAGAAACATCAATTTCAAGAAACCCCAAGTCATCAACTTCAACCAGTCATGAATCGGAGCTAATCATCTCGAGAAACACTCAAGAAAAGACTAGTGCTACTTTGGGAACTTCATCAACTAAAGCTAGTACATCAGTTATATCTAGTAGTACATCAGTTTCCAGTGCTTTGAGTTCAGGATCTAATAGTTTTATCAAACTTGGCGTTGCCACCAGTTTCCTTATAGTAATTTTTTACTTGTAAATAAATTTGATTGCCTTTATGTCAAAGCTCTTTATACTTTTTATCAATATGCTTATCTCTTAGAGTACCTGTATATCGAGTAAACAATTAGTTTACATGCTAGCATAGTGGTTCTACTTCGTATTGTAAAATATTTATTTAGATATGCGGCAAGTCGCTCCTTTACTTTGAATATTCTACAGACGCCTTAGCCCAACTTGTCAAAGTATCGTTACTAACAATTTGAGAGTTCGTCCAGGTTTTGAATTTCAATTTAGTGTTACCATTCATTAGTAAACTTGACCTCTTAGTACCACTTTCAAAGGTTAAATACGATTTCGAAGCTACTTTTGACAAGTTTATTGGCAAAGTCCAGGGAACGATTGATAATTCATTTCAACTGATGTGCTGGAAAGCTTTAGTAAGGGATTTTGAGTAGGTGTAAATAATAATTTGCAAAATAAAAACTATCAATATGTTCAAATATTCTTCATATATGGCTAGAACTTTAAAACTATAGGTTGCGTCGATAAAATGCTCTTAGTAGGTGCAGTTACGAAAAGTTTATTTAAATTTGGTAGGCTTGATTGGATAGATATTGAAGAAATATACCTTCATTAAGGATTAGTTTTGATTCTTAGTTATATTTAAGGTAGCAGATCTAAAAGTGGGTGGGAGAGTTTGGCCATAGACTGTGAAGGGTATTGATGAGGGGATTTTACCTGTATTCAATATCTATGGCTTGATTTGGTGAATATCAACTTTACATTAAAAGCAACATCTGAAGTAAATGATGATAACGTTTGAGGCTGTATTTTGATCTACTCAACAAATTTAATTTTCGAGCAGGGAAGAATTAAAAGTTGTAGGTTCAAATTTCCTCACTCATTAGCTTTGTCCAAGATAATACTGTCAACAAAATGTTTGTAATATTTTGAAAGACGGATAATCAAGTTAATAAAATGTAGTAGTTGGTACAGCAGAAGCTTTACAAAGCAATCCTTTAAGGCTAACTTTCCAGCCAACTTCAACCTGAAAACTAGACTACTTTATGGGATGTTTCTAAAATGACTATTCTTGATCTTACCTGCTAGATCCAGATACTTAGCTTGAGTAGGAAAAGTAAGAGCCGCACCAATCTCACATTGAAGGGTATACGTGCATACAAACTAGCTTATATCGGATTTTGTAACGATTGGAAGCATACTAATAAGATGGGCCTGGCAGTTAAAGTTAAACTGACTAGTTTATTGAAAGTAAGCCTAGTAAAGTGCTGGTAGTAATCTAAACTAACGTAGTTCTCCAATCCAAAAGTCAACGCTTGCAGTCTTGGAATCCACCCTAAAAACGCCTCTTGTATATAATATTTTCTAGAAAACAATCACAGCCTTTTCAAATTTAAAAAGTATTTGGGAGGCCGTTTGATGTGAAGCTAAATCTACTCTTTAAAGTCAACTTCCTTATATTAGGGACTTTAGTATCGATATCTATTAAAACTTGGCTATTGAAACTAATAGCTGCTAGATATAGCAATCTAAAATGCGAAATGCATATTAAATTTAGGGCCCTTGGAACTTTTAAATCACCAACCAGCCCCAAAGTAAGATGAGTAAGATATTTAATAATCTACCCAAGATCCACAGTAGTCGGTACAAGCTCTTTAATAGTTAAATCCAAACTTTTAAACTCGTGTTTAAGTCATGTACAATTCGAATTACAAGGTCAGTATCTGTAGTGGAACTTAGTCTAAACCTTTTAAATTTGGAGAAGGATGATGTTCTTTATAAAAACCAAGTCAGTGATGTCAGCTTCTTTAACATACTATCCATATTTCAGGACTAAATTTGTATATTCAATTTTACCAAACTCTTTCCATAATTTATTGTGGTCCAAAACTTTATAAACCTTTAGTATTAGATGGTTGTTGAATTGCTTGCTGCAGTAGCGTAAGTCGAGCCAATTTACTCTTTCAAAGTTTTTTACAATCTCCTTGATGAAGTTGAGGAAGTCGGTCAAGTTGAGAGATGAACTAGTGAGAGCTCGTATTTTATATTGTTTGCTTATACCAAAACTCGATTGGTTTAATATTGGTAGAATGCCAAGAATGATCAACCTAAAGATAAGTAATCGTTTAAAAATATTACATGCATTTCTATTAATAAATTTTATTGAAAAGCATATAAATTTCCAAAACAAGGTAATATTTCTTTGATTAAGTCTCACATAACAATACCTATTAGTACTTTAGATGTACCAAGCGACCCATCTTGCACTGTACGTTCTTAAGAACCTATTTATTCCAGCACATAATCAAGATATTGTATTTAATGCAGTAATCTCATGTCTGTATTGATGCCATATTTAGGCAAGCATATGGCTTTTCTCATGATCTTTACCACAGCTACTGTATTATGTGCTGTCCATTATAGTTATAAGGTAAGCCTAATAAACAACACTCCCAGCATCCTACATATATTTTCTTTAGTGAAAACTATTCAAAAACAAGGCTCCAAAAGATTTATTGTAAATTCTGATAAAACTACTTGCAATAGAATACTTGTATAACAACCTAAATGCAAAACTTAAACTTCAACCTTATCTTTCTGTACTTCCTTGTCATCCAAATTCTTGGCCTGGACCTCCTTATTGCTTTTATCCTCTTTAACTTTATCCTTCTTGATCAGCTTATTAAGTACCATGCGTAGCAGTGGGGATATAACTTCTGGCTCATTGCTAAAGTACATCTAAATATCAACCATAAATATTAGACTCCTACTATAATTTAAATAAGTTACCATAACAATACCAGAGGCTACCATAAACATAAACACCTCAAACTTGGGTATACAGAACATCTGGTTCTTCTTGTACAATATGTGGTACAAGCTGTCTATAGCTTTAGGGGTAGTGTACAGAGCCAATTCCACCCTACGACTCGATTTTTCAATGAATATGGCAGGTATGGCACTTAGGATACCAGCTACGTAGTAGATGTACTTCCAATGTTTTAAACCTAAAGCGATACCGATCGTCTGAGAAGTACAGATGAGATATTGGTAGACGGAGACTAAGGTTGCTAGAAAGACACTGGAGCGGATACTTCCAAAACCACACTTTATTAGGATGTCCATAGGTCTAAGATAAGGTGTGGGTTAGTAAAAGGGGGTAATAAGGCAAATGTACTTTTTCTTGAAAGTGTTGAATTTCAACCCAATAGCTGGTATAAAAGTTAACCCAGCGTAGACCGGTAAGATCATCTTGATGACATTGATAAACTTAACGACGAAGGTGGCGTTGCAGGAATCTACGTTGGCGTGGTAGAAATTGCAGGGTAAATATTCGGGGTAAGCAGGCACATTCTTGGCTATCATCAAACTAGTTGGAGTAGGGTTCAATGTCCTTGTCATCTCTACCAGCTGGACGTTGTCGATAGGTTCCTTGTGAACGACCTTGCGTACAAAGTGAAGGACCCGATCAGGTACTTGATCGTGCTTACACATAAAGTTGTAGATGGTTGGGGGGAGGGTGTACTTGTGTAAGATGGCTGAGTAGAGGATCTGAGCTGTCGATAAGGTGAACAAGATGGAATCCCCGTGGGGGATTCTCAATAGGTTTTTGGAATTGAGACTGTCGTATAGAGATTGGAAGGCTCTGTTATAATGAAATAAAAGTTGAAGATTAGTGTTTTGTAGGACAGATTTATAAAGATGGATACCTGACTATCAGTTGTTGGGAGAAGGAGATTCTACGATCCTTACGTTCGAACAAAATAAATAGACCAGCTATGAAGCCTTTATATCAAAAAGACATGAGAACTTTTAACCTCAAAATAACAATTTACCTGCTGCAAAATCGGTACGTCTCGACCTCCCAGTTTCAAGGTACAATGGTAAACTCTTGGATAAAAACTTCCAAGTGAAGGTAAACCCACTGAAAAACAAACTTGATCTCAAAGCGTCGAAACTTAGAGCTTTGAGTAGGATGAGGAAGGTTAAAGGTTTCCTAATGCGAATTGGGTTGAGATGAGATGGATACAAATTAAACTTGTACCTTTTACGATAGCTTTGAAACAACTTCAAAAATATACTGAAGCCTACCCGTATACCACCGATTATTACAAAGACTCCTATTTTGGAAAAAAGTTAAAGGTTAAAGTTGTTGGTGGCTGGTGTTAGTGGGGGAAGAGTTACTTGAAGCTGATAAGGTGGAGTTCCTAAGTATCTCTGCCAGCTTGGATACAACTTCATCTTTGCTGAGTTTTCGGTTGGTAGGGCTGTCAATGTTTTTGTCGTTCAAATTCTTATCTGTAGGTGAGCTTTTTGAAGTTGAACCCAAAGTTGCATCGTCTACCACTATGTTGGATACAGCCATTTATTGAAAAGGTTGAAATTATAGAAGCAAAGATGTACAAAAAGATGAAAGTTATTAAACAAATACAATACACGAATGAAAGAAGGAAAGAATATGCTGTTTATGGCATTTAACATCCATGGTCTAATTTATTCTTAGGTATATCGAGTAGCCCATATGAAAATTTGACCAACGTTTGTAGCCTACATGGAGGTTTTGGTATGGAATTCCAACCTTATTCTTATCTGATAATTCAGCCCACACCTAAAGTTTAATATAAAGCACCTAAATTTTCCTTGTAGGTTTCGGATAATTGGATCCTATAGTTTTAAACGAATCTGTAAGCTGAAACTTAGTTTTTAGTCTTTGATTTCTGTTTGTAGGGATGATACTTTCAACAGTAGGATGCATAGCGAAGTCGAAAATATAGGTTTATAGTTTGGGTTGAGTGAGGGCTCGAATTGGAGGAAAGTAAAGTAGACGATGTAATGTTGGATTGGATTCGATTTTTAAGTAGATTCTATCGAACTCTAGTTTGTGATGTATGGGCTGCTAGCTTTATTAGGACTATATGGACATCTGCTATTTTACTTTTACCATGAGTTTGGATTTGAGTGAAGTATTACGCGGAAAGTAACTTTCATCTGTACTCGGACAATAATCGCCAAAGTCGGATACATTAGTAGAAAGCTAAAATAGATCATCCTTAAGCTTGTGTAGTTACAACGTAGGTCGTACTCAACTTTTAAATCGATCCCTCCTATAGGAACTGGGCTTCTACGTCAGGGACATCAATTTGAAACTTCTGGCTGACCTTATCACAATTTCCCCGGCCTCAAGACATTAGTTAAAAGGGCACACTATTTTAAAAGGATCGAGAGCAAACTACTAACCTCCCTTTTCATATCGGGTATAGCTATACAAGTCCCATCTCATTTCCTAAATCTAAAGCTCTACACCTCAAGATTCACCGGGTGTCGCATCTATTCGTACATACTGAAATAATATACTATACTGCATTTCGAATACAGAACCTCACAGTTTATAGTTGAATCAATAACATAAACTACTGTAAGTAGCTATGTAAGTAAAGCCTATAAAATATACTCAAATACTCATCCTAAATCTTAAACCTTTACCTACAAATAAAGTATCTGGCAAAGAATATAAAGTTTTGAGGCATCTACTGAAATTCAAGATAGATACTGAGATCTCTAGGGCTCAGTAAACTGAGTATCCATCTCGAGTCAAGGTATGACATCATACTAGTTCCAGAATCGGATGAGATATATTACCTAAAATTGCACTTTATAAAGCTTATAAACATTAAATTGATAATGCATGCAAATAATAAACATACTTTCAAAATTTAGCTACCTATTAAATTACATTTTCACCGTTTTGAACAAGAACAACAGTTTTGGTCCAGGTACATCAAGGAAAATGGCTATTCTCGCTTGGGATGGAGGATGCACCTTCATTTTATAGCCTCTCATACTTTTCAGAACATCAAATTCTTAGATTTCAAGAGTAAAGAGTATAAGTTTTATCATAAAAAATATTAAAGGCATCATTTTAAAGCCAGTAATGGCGACTCGGTAAGATTTGTTCTATACTAACATATATACTATGTATGTTTGGTTATTAAAAAATTTTAATGTTCGATATCGATTTCTTTAATAAGTTGATTGAGAGCTGGAACAGCTCGAGAAAATACCATATTCGGAATAGTCTTTGCTGGAATATCTATTAAAAATCCATATAACAGCGCCCATTTATAAAACACATATAGTATAAAGAACATTCAATAGATGATAGCCAAAAACACAGATATCTAATTCAAAAATAAATTGTTTCTATTTATATATATATGTACCACCATTTTACTCCCATGTTGTCGAAATTTAAATATACTATATAAACTAAAAAATCGTACCTCATCTACTTAAATCACAAAATAACAAACATGCTAGCATTCAACAAGTATACCATTGTAGCTTTAGTTTTAATCGTAACGGCTCTGGTCAAGGGAGCTCCCCCAGGTCGAAAGTCCAAGTTCGCTTCAGCAGCCGGAGTCGCTGGTACAGTTGCCAATGTCGTAGGTGGGTTTATTCCAGGCAAGGCGGGGCAGGCCATTGCAGGTGTTGGTCAGATTGCTTCAGCAGGATCTGATGCCTATTTCAACACTAAGCCAAAGAAGAAGTAGGAAATTAGCTGCGATGTGGTAGCGTAAGGTTGATGGCAGTGCCAGTTCTTATCAAACTACAGCGTTCTATTAGCTCAATAAAATTCATTCAAACTAATAGTATATAAATCCTTTCTTAACCATATCAAGGCTCACTACAATTTTTCAAATATATAAGAGCTGTTTTTATAACTACTATAAAATCAATGGTAAAATTCTACCTATGTAGTTTATATTTCAAATGCAAATTTACCCAATGAGAATTCTTTTATACAAATACAGCTTTTATTAGATGTACTAATATTTTGCAATTTTGCTACTGAAAGGTTTGTAAACATCTTTGACAGATGACTTTATACAAAAAATACAAATTTGTTTCAGTCTTCACCTTCGGATACTATGGACTCTCTTATTCTCGTCTTTGAAAATCTTATACCCATAAGGCAAGCTTGGTATGAGCAGGATCATTACAAAATAAAATTTAAGGATCGTAGCTTTTAGGCTTATAAACATAGGACCATGGTTTTTAACGCCAAAGTATTGAAGATTCCTGTAGATCGTTGATCTACGACACTTAAAACATATAGCTGAACCCAACTCCAAATTTCAAAATCAAAAGTGAAAAGCAATCTATTGGGTTAATCGGCGCTGTCCACCAGTTACAACTTTCAACGCCTCTCTATTGTAAAAATCAATGTAAATTTAATGCCACAATATAAATCTTATCAAGATACAATAGACTAAAGCAGTGATTGTCCACTGATGAAAGTAGATTCTTAGGTCTATCAAAGCATACTGAAGGTTATCTTTGAAGACCTATAAAGTATTCATTTAACATTTCTAACGATTCTTTTGAAAACTCTATTAACAAAATATATAATTGATACCGACAGTGACACAAGCAACAGCTCCAACAAAAAATGATTCTGTACCTAATCCTTATATCCCTTATATCCTACTCGATTTATAAGAACTACTTCAAGGTCCCCGACGGCATCAAAAGTTTAAAACACCCCTCCGTCTTTTGGTCCTTGATATCCATGGTCACCGAACCCAACTTGACTCGAGCTCGCATGTACTACTTCCCCATCCTGCACAAGTTTGGAATTATGAAGGTGATACTTTTGTTCAAAACCAAAACTAACATCTTATTCTGTAAATAGTTTTGGTTCAAAGGTTCCTGGTCGGTAGTCATAAGTGACCCGGAACTTATGATGAAGATCTTCCACGACCAAAGTAACTAATCCGAAAACTAAATCTGACTTGCTAACTTTAAAATACAGCTTTGGGTGAGAAGGTCACCTTTGATCAGAACCCTCACTCTTTGGAGAAAGCATACTACGGTGTAAACATTGTGTTTTCCAAAGTTGAGGTAAAGTATTTTTAATATTGTAAACTTATAGCAGCTTTCGAATAGGAATGGAGAAGACACCGCAAAGTAGTCGGCCCAGCCTTCAAGAGAGATTGGCCCACCGAAATCTTTGCCAGCTCCAGTATCAAGATGAATGCTTTGATCGAAAAATTCTCCGGCAAACCCATCAACGTATCTGAGATTATTGAAAAGTAAACTAGACCTACACATATCAATCACAGACATACTAACAGGACCACAATAGAGGAGTTTTGGATGCTTTAGGTGTCATTGGCTTCAACTACGATTTCCAAAGCCTCAACCCCAATGGGACCCAGAGTCAGATTCTACATTACTACAAGGAAGCGGTTACTTGTCTATGGAACCCTTGGTACTTTTTGTTTCCCATCTTGGAGCGACTACCCATGCCTGAACGTATAAAAGCTCGTCAGAACTGCGACAAGTTGCGCGCACGCATAATCGAAATTTTGAACGATGCTAGGAAGAAAGTGGAAGCTGGAGAGGTTTTGGACGATGACAAATCAGATCTGCTAAGTTTGATGATTAAGGCCAACAAGCCCATCAAAAACAAACCGCCCATCCTCGATGATGAGGAGATTGTTGTAAGTATTTTTAATTTACTCGTATGGACGGCATTTAACAAAACTATATTTAGAATGATGTGGTCGTATTCTTTGCAGCTGGGCATGATACCTCGTCCAACGTCTTATCAGCCGCTTTCTACTACTTTGCCAAATATCCGGTAATTAGCACCTAATATTCCATCAACTAACTCTTACAAAAATTTAGGACATCCAAGAGAAGATCCGAATGGAACTTTGCAAGGTTCTGGACATCGACCGCCAAAACTTTGGTAAAGGAAAGGAGATCATCCCCAACGAACAGCAACTTCGACAACTCCCTTACCTCAACGCCTTCATTCATGAAGTTATGCGGGTAGCCCCCACCGTGCCCGAGATGCACCGTATCTTAGGCAAGGATTGGCAGATCAACGACCAGGTCAAAGCTAAAAAGGGAGATACCATTATCTTACAAGCCTACGCTTCCATGAATGACCCTAAGTACTGGCCCAATCCCAACGCTTTCAACCCAGAACGGTACCTCAAACGTACCATTGATGAAGAGGGGAATGAGGTAGTTGAAACCGACAAGGAGAAGATCAAGAAACTGTTTGTGTTTGGTGGTGGTTCTAGGCTCTGCGTAGGAGCTACTTTTTCATTGGTACTGCAGAAGGTTATGCTATCGATTGTCATGCAGAAGTTTGAAGTAAGACTGCCTAAGGACTCCATACATAAGGATGGCTTGATCTCTAACAAGATTGGTTTAGTTGCTCCTCACAACTTGGATATCGTCTTCACCAAGTTGACTTAGCTGGATAGATACTAGTATCTAGTTACCTTTTACGCAAATGTTCTTTATTTCCTATATCTACTTCGTATTACAAAATGCTTCTAATTAAAATCTTTGCTTTTTCTATTACTTTGAAATCCACTTGATGGATATTTTTGTCCAAAATGACAATCAAGCTTTCCTTAACATTCATTTAAACTTGAGTAGCATCTATATTATAAATGAATAATATATATTACTATTTATGGCATTGCTATTTTCCAAATAAAGTAATAATAAATTTTGAAGCAAATATGCTACTGGATTGGAACTTTCGTATAAATACTACTAAAATGCAGAGATTTAGAATAACATAAATTTACTAATTTAGACGAATTTATTATATGCTACTGAAGTTAAGAGATAAGATGAGATATGAAATTACTGATCGCCACCGTCGTTAGCTGGTACTGGTTCGTTGGAATCGTCACCGCCATCGGCTCCAGCATCGGCATTTGCATCGTCCTGACCGCTCTCGGCGATTTGAACGTCATCATTACCACCGTTATCACCGCCGAAATTACCGATAGGTACTGGGTCGTTATCGCCAAAGCCATGGGGTCTATGATGGAACCAAGGCCTATCCCCCTCGTGGTAAGGGTCTCTGTGGTAAGGTCTGCGGTAACCGTGGTGGTGATGGTGGTGGGGGTAGTAGTCATGATGATAGGGTTTGTGATGGTGTCGGTTGCACCCCTTACCATGTTTACCACCCCTACCGCATCCACTAACTACAACGTCATTAACGATGTTGATGTTAGTTGGGGGTGGAGGTGGTGGGGCTGGTTGAGATGATCCGGCTGCTGACTGAGGGGATGGGAAGTTGACTTTGTCTTTGGATTCCTCTTCGTTTTTGGCTTTCTCCGGCTCAGCTTCGGCTTGAGGAGGTTCGTCGGCCTGTGCTTTGGCCGGGATATTGGGATTGGCATTTTGATTGGGTAGTAAGATGGAAGTTAGTAGACCTAAAGGGTTGTCGTTGGGATTGGGAGCTAGAGGCACGCTCGAGCTCATGGAGATTAGGGTGAGTGCTAATGCCAGACTGACTTTGTAGTTAACCATATTGATACTATTGGTGATGGATATCTAGAATTGCAGGTTGTGCCTTGATATTTATAGTATAAATGATTTGGGATGTATTACTTCTCGTTGGCTGATCATATAAACATTAATAGTTTTATTTCTATCAACTGGAATAGCTTTCCTATTACAAAAGTTAGGCGATGGGTAACGGATAGGTAAACTTTAACACACACGTTCCCATAATACAGTTTAGGTTTGCTAACTGTAACTATAGTGAAAAATTCTATAAAGTTTAATATGCCTGAAACGCCAATGAAGCCATTATATTTCTGTTAAAATTAACTTATATTTATTCGAATTCAAATTATTGATTCGTTCCAATTAAATCATTTCATTACATACTTGATCTACTATATAAAATTCAATTTCTTTAGACAATATGACACGTTCTACAAATTAACTGAATATACTCAAATTTAAGAAATTGCATATCTACAACCCATTTTAAAAAGTATTGCAGATAAAATTGTCATGTTTTCAATATTTTCATTGGAATTCAAGAGGAAACTGATAACACTTTACCAATAACTCTTTGCTCATCTCTTCTAAAAAAGCTAGTAAAGATTTGGAGATCAGTTGTTGATATTTTTATTTACAATTTGATAAACTTTTGAAGATGTAAGTTAGATTTATCAGTCTGATGAAAATATAAGCTTTTACTACATATATTTATAACTTACTTTCTTTTCAATTGTGAAAATAGCTTTCAGCCAAATCGCTAAAGTGAACGAAAGTTCAATGTGCCGAGCTTAAAAAGATATCGAGGGCTTTGTTAAGAGCTCGCCAATCTTTGTACATTAAATTATGTTTTGTACAAATGAAATTCAAAATTTAACAAAGTATAAATAGGTTTTCTATATACAGTGAACCTGTTATATCCCTACATGATGGAGCTGTCAAACAAGGTACCCTCTACACCTTGGTAATAAATTAATAAAAGTAATGTAAACTTTATTATAAAGATAGTTAAATATTGGAATAGCCAAGTATATATTGGCACTGTATCAACCGAACTTTATCATTTAAACTAACTTACATCTTTGGCTTTATATTGAAGTAAGCATCGAATTCAACTGAAACGATCTGGCTTGCACTTGAGATGGTTTGCCTAGTCTTTCTTGGTATAAAACCACCTACGATATTGGCAGCTATACCGATGAGCTCAGTCATTGAAGTGAATTTGGACTTTCGACTTGGAGGAGCTCCCTCAACTAGAGTCACGACGATAAAAACTAAGGCTATTATGGTATGTTTGTTGCTTTGTGATTTATTTATATTAAATATCCTTTTATCGACTTATATAATAGATTCTGGACTACCAACCTAGCTATATTGTGAAGGTGCTGCATGCGACGACTATAATACAATTTATTCGTAAACTATTTAACTACAACCAATAGCTACATATTTATCACTTACTAATTAGATGTTCTTTCTAATGTATACATCCTGCATGCAAGCTTTGATATATGCATTTGAAACTAACCTTTAATAAAGCACAGCCCCAAATAAAGTATTTTCTCAATCAGTTTCGACTTGAAATCGATATTTCAATAGAGAGCAATCCTGAATGTGAAGATTTTCAATAAAACATAGTGTATGTAGAAAACAGTATGTTATAAGAAGCATTAAAAATGCTTGTACTATAATACATGAATTACCATGACTAATTATCACTTGGATTTCTCATTTCAATAATATATATGCCTGTTCAAAACTTATTTGAAAGTTAGTATTAGGTGAACCTGCACTCTAGGTAAACTGGTTTTTTACTCTACGAAGGTTCCAACTTCAAAGCAGTAGACATCAAAAGAAATTTAATTTCAAGCATGAGATTATACATATATAATGCCTAAAAGCAGAGCCTACCGATATATTAAAAATTAGAAAGTTGAGATAATCCCTTACAAAAAAGATACACCCAACAAGCTTCCAAATGATTGGATCATAGTTAGCTTAGCTACTATATAGTCCAGTAAATTTGTAGTTTTGAATATCTTTCTGGAAAGGACTACTAAATGATTAGAAATGGTACTGTAGAGTTTGTAATCATCTAGTGATAAATACTGAAATGTGACAGTACCTTTTCATTTGGATGAAATTGTCAGTCAAAAATGATTACAAATTCATGAGCCTTTAATTACAAAGCATTGACTGGTATGTCCAATGGTACTCTTGCACTTGTACAAAGGAAGATATTGATCAGGTAGATTTACAAAAATGCGAAATTTAGATATCGAGTTGTCAATAAAGAGATATTTGAAATATAAATCACATCATTGAAACGAATAAACAGTTAGCCAGTAAGTTTATATAAAAGCCATTTTTACATTTAAAATAAAACTGTAAGGAGCTTTGTGGTAACTAGGAAGTTGTTTGAAAGCTGGTAGACTATATATTTTTTACTTAGTTTATTGGGTTAATCAAAAGTTAGAGTCTGATAGGAACTGTTACATTTCAAAAGCTTATTTCTTTTTATTATTAGTATTGAAGCAGGCGTCAAATTTTAGGCTATGATAATACTGGAATTGAGGGTGGTCTGATCCCGATCTCACATCCCTAGGACAAATCTGCCAATTAAGGAAGACTGACGATGTTGGATTTTTAACCTGAGGGAGTTCCCTAAGTAACATTGGTGACAATTAGAATTAGTGCTATGATGGTAAGCTTGCTGAATGCTAACATGGATGCCACCATGTTATTTAGCTAGATGAGGTACTCTTTTACACTTTTATATACTGAATTTGGGTCTATAATTTAATACCAAAAGAGATGTTACTATATGAAATGATTTGAAATAAATAATTTTTAAACTATTTAATTATTTTCCTATATTTATAAACTTTATAATTATTGACTATATATTATTTTTGATATATTTTTATACTTAAGTATATATATTATGTAAAGCCAATATTTCAATAAAATTTCTTTACAAATATAGAATCTTTTTAAAATTGTTCTAATTCAAGATCGGTACTTCAGAAAGTAATATCAAAAAGAAAAGTTTTCAGCAACAATAGTTTATCGTATATATGTTAGAATATGTAGCAGTACTATATATGATTTATATAGTAAACCTTATAAATAATGTTGATGAAATGAAATATATCGTACACTTAAAATCTAATACACTCTAAGTAAGGCATTTATATAAGATGCTCTTGCATCCATATTATTAACACTATACACTACTTAAATATACCTACAACTTAGGCAAAACCTTACTATATAAGAATTCAAGGTTTAAAGTGATGGACCTAAAAGAAATCCAGCTTCAAGTTAGTAGGCTCTGTTAATATAATGGGTTAAGCTTGGAGCCTACAAGTTTACTATCAATTGACAGTTGATGCCAATTTATAACCTATTTTGATTTAGATTTGTTAAATCAACAAGAATTTCATATAGAAATAGGCGATATTATATATATTTTGGAAACTTTAAGAAATTAATTATACTAGTATAATAATAAGCCAATATTCTCCATAATAAAAGTTAAATTTTTATATAGTTTTAATGTACTTACACTGCTATATATCTTTTGTATGTTTATTTTACTTTAGTATTTTATACTATCTAAGCACTCTAAGTTTTACTATTAAAACCTTCCTAGCTACTCAAATCATTCCATCTTGGAAATTATTGATTTTCCTACCTATGCGTTTCCAATATAGTATAGTACATAATTTAGATTTTCCCTCTACCGATATACCTGTCACCTTTCCCTAATGAGAATTTAATAGAAAGCTTTTAATATAGAAATCTCTTTTTAAGATACTATATGCAAGTTGATAAACTCAAGTATAGTTTGCTACCAGTAAATTATTATTGAATTGTAATTGATATATGCAGTAGCAATCTTATCTAACTCTTCATATCTTTAGAAGCTGTTCATTATACCATATAAATTTGCCATATATTTCAATATAAAATCCATAAATCTTGAAAAAAGCTTAGTTTAACACATTTAGCACGTTCATTTGATAAAGTTTGGCACATATCATTTCGAAAGTTTATAAAGCTATATTGAAAATACAACTTTATGTCAAATCTATACACGATCGATAACTTGGCTCACATATTTTTACATAGAAAAGGCTGAAACTATTAGTGGTTCAAAATTGACAAAGTATACATCTAAATTAATTATGTTTTATTCATACAATACTATTGACGATTAACTTTTTATTCCGCCATATATTTTCAATTTTTATCGATACCACAGTCTAGAATCTAAAACTATTGTATACTTTATTCATATAATCTTTAAAAACAATATACTAAAGTTCATCTTTAACGCATCCTTTACCCACTATTCAGACTACTGAGTTTCACTAAGCCTACAAAAATGGGTCCTCACCTCCAAACTTTAAAAGTTGAGCCTACGTAAGCTCGAAATTTGATAGTGGGATCTAAAGATTGCTTTCTAAATATATAGCCAGCCTATCTATATATAGACTATGGATGTGCATCCAGGTCAGCTAAAATCATTACTCGTCTACGGTCCGTCATAAGTGCACTATACAGCTAAAAGGGCATCTACCGAACTTTTAACTTATATATCTGGTGAGTGTCTAATAGCTGGATATTTATATTTATAGTTCTACACCCCATACCCTTTTTTGTACTTTTTCTATTTGTAATCCAACATACAGCTATCGCCTATGATATACCAGATGACTAAAAAGTTTATCCTATTCGTTCTTACTGCCCTTGTCTACCGAGGTTTAACTTACACCGCGCTGATTTCCAAAAACCCAACGAATCGGTTAAGGTCAACCCAGTTTCCTTGTTCTATTTACTGGTGAACCATTGGTCCCAACAGCCTACAATGGGTCAAAAAGTTCCTTTAAATGTTCGATAGGGGATGCCAATCCCAGAATCTAGTTGCCTATCACCTGCCTTGAGAATATGTTTATGATGCTAGTCGACTAAACTAAAACCCATTTTTCGTCTCTACTGTATCCGACACGTTCACCTTGCCATCTTTGCGTAGTGCCTCTTTCTAAAAGCAGAATAGGATCGGATGGAATTGGCGATCAATCTAATCCAGCCTATTGGTTTCAATTACTCCATCAATAATATATACCAGTAGCGTCTATCTCAGAAATAACTATCAAAATTCTAAATTAATTGCACTATAAGGTTGCCAAAACAACTAGTTACGGTACATTTGATTCGGGATTTATTACATACGGCCTTTGGATGGACTATACTTTCCAATTTCCACCAAAACGTAAAATGTGAAAGCTTTATCCAAATAAGGTAAATAAGCACAAATTTGGAGATTCTCAGTGTAACTAAGTTAGATTATTCCGATTGCAACTAATCGAACAAATTGCAATTTAGAGGCCATTGCGGTCCCCATCCAACATTATTATTTGAGGATCGTAGCGCTTTCACAAAATGTTAGTTTGCTACCTATACAGGTCGGGAACTGCTAATTCACATGTTTTCAAGTGATTTCGGAAACCATTTGCTACCTCCAAGCTACTAGATTAGGCGTATGCCATCTATACAACGTATTATGGCTGGAGCTTGCCTAAAGGGTCAATGTTACTTAAAAGTCAAGGCTACAATTCAAAGCATGAAAGTTAAATCGGTATCGTTGTTGGTTTGTCAAGCCAAATTTAATTAAGCATATTTCCAAAATTTTCTTAGGTGGGCCATTAAGTACCGAGGCCTTGAAATTTCGTAAAGGTACTCTTGGTAATGGCTTGCTAGATCATCCAAGTTATATCCGTTTTGTATAAAGCTGATTCAAATAGGGAATTTTGTCAAGCTAAACTTAGCTCAAGTAGTACTGCTGCTAAATGAAGTTATTTCGTTTGCCTATGATATCAAACAGGTGTTTGATTATGTCTGCTAGGATAATCAGTGGCAAAAGTTTAGTATCAGATGAAACAGCCTCTTTTCAACATCCGATGTCAAAAGAGTGAAGTTGAGTAAAGCAGTAAAGTGCAAATACAGAACATTGAGATTGTATATGATGCCATGATTTGCCAACCTCTGAATAAAAGCTGTCGTAGTGCGTTACAGGGAAGGGACAGAATTATTCAGATAAATTTTTGGATCAAGTACACTAGGAACCGAGCCAAGGGTGGACGGTACATCCGAAATATTAATTGAACAAGATGGGATCTTCAATTTTATTAAGCTTGGATTTAGGAGTGGCAGCAAATGGGTTGTAGGGTGCAATAAATTGAATCAAGGGGCTTCCGGATAACCATCATTTGTATCTTTGCGGTACTATCAAGGTGTTTTTTAGTTTTTAAATAGTTGGATTGGGTAATTGCCCAGACCAGTCGACTTTTCTATTTGATACCTAGCTTTTAACTAGATTATCATGGATTATTTATAAAACAATGAAGCTTATTTTTATATATATCGTTAACAAACTGTATGGATGCAAAGACACTACATTACAATAATTTTACTATGAGAGTGATTGATGATATAGACTAATTAGAGTCAAGTAACAGCCTTCCAGATTTATAAACTGTACTCGAATTTCGGGAAAATCTCAATTGTAACATACTGATCATTACATTGCACTTAAATTTATATTGAAGTGTTATCTATATAAAATGTGGTACCGTGACCCCATGATACAGAGGTATCTAAAGAGCTAGATTTAGCTAACTTGACCACCTGAATGTTCTCATACTTACTTTTTAGCCTAATAATAAATTGCCAGATCATCGTATATCTATACTCCTTTTATACTTTATTTACCGATAGATTAATTTATTGAATTAGGATATCGGTACGTATGTTTCATACATGTCAGCTTCTAACCTTTAGCTAATTCAAATGGATATCTAAGTATAAATTCATTTTTCTTTGAAGCTAAAAATCCATGTTTATTTCACATATATAGAAAAATAATAAAAGGATAAATACCTAAACCAAATTCAAAATTAACTGCACAATAAGTTAACTTTCAACTTTAGTGACAAGGCAATCTATCTGGTATATATAAACCCATGGCACCATATTTTTAACTCAGCCTAGTTTGAAATATATCAATTTTCAGATCAAAATCGTGCTCTACAATTCTTCCATACTTTGAGTAGACTATAGAAATTGTGCTTATAGGTTTACCTGTCGAAATCAGCTATTAGATCGAGAAGACGGTTCCATATTCAGGTTATATATAAAATAAGCTTTAAGCGTGGTACTATATCATATTGCTTATTCCAGTAGAGCTAAAGCGGGTTAAGTTGCTTTTGGAGGACAGCTAGTTGGTATAAAAAAGAATACTGGCTCTTACATAAGCCGCCTAATTTGCTTTAGCTCCAATACATAAAAATATACAATAAAGGCTTGAAGGCAGTAGCTTTTAAATCGTACCAACCAAATTTCCTTATATGTAAATTAACTGTAGCTAGCTTGCTAAAATATACTTGTAGCTAAAAGCTTCCATTGAGTAAACCATATTAAATTCCAAATTGGAAGGTTTAGGTGGGTGCAACTCCTTCAAAAAACTTGGGTGCGCTTTCACAAGCGCGCTGTAAAGGCACATCCAGATTTTTAACGAGTGGTGGCTAGTTGTAATAATAGATTCCCATCACATGAAGGGTTTTCAATCAAGGTTTATAGGTGCAAGGAATCCACTCGGCACTTATATTTATTACAATGGCACTTGCAGCGTCTAGACTAAGAAGCGTTACTAGAACTCTAGTATAAATCTTTAAGTGTCTAATAGGTTTATAAGAACTTGAGTTAGGTTTTAATCATATAGAATTGAAATAAACTTTATAAGCAGGCAGTGATTTATTCTCCAAACTTTGAAACATTAAATCGATAGGGAGCTTTGAGGCATAAATATACCTTATATACACCGGAAATTCTCATTATACGAACTTCCTTTTTGGATTGAAAATACCCAATAATGTAAGCTTTAAGAAAAGACACTCAGCATCTATTGGACTCAATGGCAAAGCTCGAAACTTTTTGCCAAGTTCCTGAAACTCAGTTGTTTTTTGTTCCGAAAATAGATCGAATCAATGGAAACGAATGTTTCAAATAATTTCCATTTATAGCAACTTTTTGAGTTGTGGCCTAATTTAAAGTATGTTCCGAATTAGAAGGATCAGTTTGGCAAAGTTTTGCTAAGTTTACTTACAAAGTAATTTGAGTTCAACGCCATTAATCGGAACTTGGGAGTAACTTAATCTTAAACCTCATAGGCCTAAAACGTGCCACAAGTTATCTGCAAATATACCTATAAACTATTTTAGAAAATTTGACAATTTATTTTTAGAATCCCAACAATAATACTTGATGTCTGGTTCTGTGGCCACTTTCAATCAAGTGGATAACCAAATCCACCATATATCTTTTTCCGGTGGTTATCTTAGTCGAAATTGATACGGACCCACCTCGAAAAGTGTTCTACACCTGATACCTATTTCCTCCGTACTGGTGGGTGCTAATTAAATTTAGCATTGGTTTCAAACTCGATTGGTCACCTACCGCTTTGAGAGGCAAGTAGGCTTTTCAACACACTTGTTCTACAGCGCTGAGAAGAATAAAGATATTAGGCATAGTTCCAAAGCTTAAATATGGGTTAACTTTTGCTAGCAGTTGAAGGCATGCTGCTTAAGTTTCGATCACTTTTGAGGGAGCTACCTAAAGATATGAAAACAATAGGCTATAAATCATCAGCTTGAATTTCCAAAATGTTTTAGTGGGACACACTTTGAGGACAAACCGCTTGCAGAAGCTTTAAGCCATAGGAAGTCTCCTTCCCAAAAAGTACTTAAAGCTTAAGATCAGCGCCCACTAGGCTGCAAATTGGAAGTAGGGTTGAACTGAGGTTCGACAATGTCGCTATTTTCATACCATGCAGCAGCAATTAAAGTTTCAAGTCACCTACTGTTTTCAACTGTGCCCCGTCAGTTTTAGGATTTAGGCTCGAAGGTGTAATGTTCGTTAAGTTTATCAAAGTTAAAATTTGGAATCCAAATTAAAAACTGGGGTGGATATTTAGGGAAATATAGTCGTTAGGTGAACATGATATTGGTTGGGGCTAAATTGGTTTTAGCTCATATATTAAACTGTTGTATTGCTAGTGGGCCATGTAAATTACATTGGATCCTTAGTTAAATTGGTGCAGGTGTTGCCTTCGCACATATACCACTTTCGAACGTTGAAATTAGGTTAAGGTTGAAGGCTTGAAGGGCAATAAGCTCCAGCATCCACTGCAATTCTTCCGTACAATCGCACCTATGGGTATCGAGAAATTATAGCTTAAATAGGAAAAATAAAGGGACGGGTGACTTATTTTTAAAGTAGTATAACCTCTACAGTTCAAATCAAAACATAGTCGGGGTGGGTGGTAAATGGGAATAATAATTCGGTTTTCGAGTTGGTGCATCCTAAACTATTCCATTACGAAATTTCAGTTCAAAAGTCAATTAAACCAGTGTATGAACGACTCAACTAAAATCCCTATATTTAAACTAATGATCCTAACCTGGCTTTGTAAAAAATACTTTTTTAGTAGAACGACTTTCCAAGTTGCCGTAAGGAGCCCAACCCAACACCCTGCAACCTTAGGCAAGACTACATAGAGGATATCCAACTTAGACAACTAGTGCAACGACTACCAACAAACTGAAGGCAGAGTCAATATGAAGATGGCTTACTTAGGATATGTGCGAGATACGGTCGACGCCCTGGCTATATTCGAAGCCTGTCGACTTGGGTACTTGGAGTATACCCACATGCGACTGACAGCTCAAGGACGTAAGGATCTCAAGTCAGGATCCATATTTGTGTGGGAGCAAAACCTGTCTGGAATAAAACGGTGGACCGATGGTAGAAGTTGGTCAGCCTCCCGCTACATAGACCACTTTTTAGTCTACAAGGAACTTCGGCCAAAGCAGCCGACTAGTGAAGTGGAGTACCTGGTGGGAGGACTGAGTAAGCGTTCTATATCCATCAATACGATCGATGGCAAACGGTTTCACCTGATAAACTACTACCGAGAGGAAGATATACCCAGGCTCAAAAGCCCTAGCAACGACCCCAATCTTAACTTCATCCTGCCCAACAACTACTACATCTATGAAAACGACTTGACTAGTAATTTAAGGCAAAATAGCCTGCAGGAGCAGCAGCAGCCTACCAGCTCCAACTCCAACACCGTACCCAGTCAAGTGACCTTCGTCCATCACACTTTGAAAGACAACTACACCAACCAGTACACCCACAAGTACGCCAAAGTATCGTCAGACCCCTTCCCCACTCACGTCACTGAGAGCACCCAAACTCTACAACCCACTCGAAAACTTAGCCAGAGGTTCAGCTACTACGACACTGTTCACACTCCCGAGAAACTGACCTCGCAGCCCAACTTCACCTACAACATCAACGCTGCCCAAGATAGTTTGGAGGATAGAATACCCAACCCCCAGCTACCTATGAAAAACATAAACTTGAACCTGCCCAATATCAACACCAACAACGACACTGTCAACTTGAACCTACCTAATATCAACGCCAACAACGAAAATTCTAACGAAGGTAGCAAGGATACCCAACGACGTAGCTTGAGTTACAGCAGTGAGGATCGAAGGTTACTGGATCTACTACACTCTCACATCAAGATGTAGAATCGGTATTGTAAACTCCTAGTTTTCAAAAAGAATAATTCCTCCAACTTCCAGAGTCGATCAGCCACTAACTTTCCCTAAGATGTCCAATATTAACCTAATAAAAATTTTAGTTGTTTCCAACATGATGCGTCGGTATCCTCATTTACTATTTTAACTTTAAGTGTCGGTAATTTTATCCTTTTTAGTTAGCTATAGGGCGTCAGCAGTAGGATGGGTTACTGCTTTCAATTTAGTTTGGAATTTGGAGGATCCAACTTTAGAACTCCAACCTCCATTCTCTTGACGCTCATTTGGAAGAACACTTAAAACTATTCAAGGGGGATGAGGTAAAGTAAACATGTAAATCCTTATATTTTAATTAGATATGCAATTAATCTTCTAATCTTTATTAAAACAAATCATTCCTTTATTTATACTCTATTATTACCAACTTATTTGACACTGAACCTGGTACCAACATCTCCCAATCCACTTACTAACATTCCAAGTAGAGCCCAAATTAATCTTAAGTCAAGCAGATAATCCAACCTTATCTATTGGTTGGGAGTTTATCCCTACCCAAAACTCGACTCTAAATACCGCCCTGTTCCAAGATATACTTTCTGGATATCCCAAATAAGTTTAGTATTGACTAATGCTGTATTAGGAAACCACAGTCAGGTATATTTTAACGAAATTCTTGTACATGTAGTTTAAAATTTTAAAGTATGTAAATCGGTGCATATATTGTACTTTGTTTTCGTTGATATATTTTAACGCCAATGCATGCCAACATTTTAACGTAACGTTGGAAATGCTAGTTGGGGGTTGCTATGCATATGCTGTCATTTAACTTCAACAGCTAGGTGCACCTACTTTCCCCGCAGTTGTTTGTATGGTGGTACATACAGGGAGACGTTAATTATGATAGCATTTTTCAAAGTTTAAAGCTTAGAGATGAATTTCCATATAGCGGAAGAATATGTCGAATAGGTACAGTTGTAAGTTTAATGACATTAGTTCCTAAACGGATATTTAACGACAAATTTTAGTTAGCGTTTATGACTTGTTAAAAATCCTCTCGCACCAGGTATATTGGTTTCGTAAGTTGCTTTTTTAGGTTGCTAGATTTGGAGTATCGAAGATTTATTTTAGATGGCTTGGTTTGATAATTTGATTTTGCTTAATTAGCTTTCAGATATTGGCAGCTAGGATCGTAGAAATGGTAGGTTTTTATATTGATTTAATCTTTAAACCATTTCTATATAAAGATATGTATATACATACTAAAAATTCTTATTATAGAAATGCTATATTATGTAATTAGAATTTAACCATATTAATAACATTATTCATTGCAAAAATATTTCCTATATTTGAGTCAAAGGTGTTTAACTGTATTTCGAGCACAAGTGTTATCCCAACACATTTGCACTTTAAATTTGATAATCCAATATAATTCATTCCAAACTATAGTCAAAAGTTGTGCCAAAAGTAAGGTTAAAAGCACAATCAACCTTTACTCCTAGTATTTTGTATCAGGTAGCCTTGACACAACTACACTTTTTTCAGTCTATCGCTTTAACAGTAAAGTTACAAACTCATAGCCTCTACTAACATATCAATAGTGAAAAACGATAACTTCGAAAGCTGATTGAACTAGGAAAGTAAACTATTTTAATTTCAATAGGTAAATCGACATTTATTATTTATAACTAAAAATGAAGTGTAAAAGCATATTGTGCTGAACATTAAAAAGTATCCTTTCCATAGAAAGTCTATGATTCAGACCATCAATGTTAACTACGTTCGAATGTGTGAAGATCCTTATCTTTGAAAATATACCGATAATAATCACTAATTTGTTTCGAAAAATTCCAAGTGTGTTACTTTTTAGTAATTAAGCTGAACCAGTTTATAGCTTTATCAACAAAACCAAAGTAAATGGTTGTTGATTGAGTATGTATTTGAAAACTATCTACAAGTAGATTCTATAGCCTTAGTAAATATGTAAATGTAAATTTATAATACTAAATAAACGTTAGCTGATGTAAATATAAGGTTAATTAAAGAAACATTGATACTAGGATTAAAGGCTTTATTTAGATTGCAGTTTTTAAAAGGCTTTTAAGCTAAATATAGATATATTATTATTGAAAATAGATCTTTGAAGATTGCTACCTACTGCTATATCGATATAAGTCTAATAAAATTAGAATATATAGAAAGCATTTTGTCCAAATACAACTATTGGATGGATTGTGAAAACATCATTGGAGTTGGAAATAGGATTGATAGCTGTAGTAATTTAGTGCCATAAGTTTAATCTATTCGCATCTATTTCAACAACAAGCATATATCTAAAAGCAAAATTTTATTATACTGCACCAGTAGATATGGGCATATAAACTTTAAAAACAGTACCATCAACTTAGTATGCTATCTTTCAAAATACTTCATATCGAGCATGAAATCAGCAAAAGTGAAATAATAAACGACAGAAGCACTACGAGCTTTGCAAAGTAACTCATCTACCTCACATGCATAATCTTTAATAATACTCATATATAATAACAGCTTCTCTAAATTAAACGAAAAAATATAAAAGGTACCAGCGCATTTACTTCTCGAAACGAACCTTCTTAGTAATACCCTTAACCTGCAATTTTTCTACTAAAATTCGGGTCGAATTCCATATGTTCCACAATGGTACAGTCACCCAAAAGCTATTAATGAAAACAAAGTAAAAGTAGACGTAGTAAGGCTCGGTACGCGTATACTTGAAGTCATCAAATATGTTGGTCAAATAATAGATCAGCGAACCGTACAACTGCCCTAAAGATACTATAATAATAGGTATGTGTTGGTGGATATCGTCGTTGTACATTAGGTAGGTGATGTAAAGGCACATAGGTCCAAAAATGAACTATAAAGATGAGTATGAACCAAAAATAAAAACGTTACTGAAGTTATGGCTTCTATAAATAAGACGCAGGCGTCAGATGTCAAGTATCGCGAGTCGGCCAAGGCATACTCCTTCCACAAATTACCAAAGACATCTACTTTGCTGGGTATGGAGCTATGGTTTATAACAAAATAACTTTCAAAAAAGGTATGGATCAAGAAACAATTTGCGAACCACAAAAAGTTGGACTTCAAGCTAGAGGGCCAAGACTTTTTGGATAGGGAGTAGAAGAAGGGAGCCATACCTAGCAGAACCAAAACTCCAAAGTACAGTAGTGAGGTAATACTAGAGTTGGGATTGGCTACATAGTTGGTTAATTTTAAGTTAGTTGGGTAGTAAGGGTGCTCAACTTGAGCCATATTTCAAAGTAGGTCGGGTAGTGGGTTAGGTAGCTTGGAAACTAAAAAGGTGTTGAATTCTTAGGAAACGAAGGTGGTGGATGCTTCTGTAAAATCGAATCTAGGCTGTACAAGCGACATCAACCTTGGATTTTAATTGGTCGTTGGGTAAATAGCTAATTTTACTAAATTTGATAGTGTAATAATATAAAGTATTGCTTAACTGGAAATCTACATACCAAACCATTTCAAAGAAATTGGTATAAAAGACGGCTTTAGTTATATCGATAAGTTTTACAGCATCTATTATCTTTACTACAGGTAGCCATACTATCATATCATTTATTTAAACTTTACCGTAGACAAGTTATCTACCCTATCATTTTATTGCCAACTCTTCGAACTCCCGGTCTCCTTTTAATTGGAGCTTGCACCTGCTTTTTATCCTCTTCCTTATTCTTATCTTTGACATCCTTATCGGCAAACAAATTTTTACCAAAGGTGCGCTGCAGCGACCCGGAAGCGATGACGTACTTGATCTTCTCGATCTCATCTTTGACGTCCTGTGCGTCTTCAGGGGCCACTTGAATCGTACTTAGCGCATTTTCAGCTAAAGCCAGGATCTGGCCCTTGTCGCTCTTTTTGTCGTTTTTCTTAGGCGGTGCTTTGGCGTTCTTCTTGACGCTAGCTTCGATCTCGGGGTTGTTGAGGGAGTTGAGTAAAAGTGCTTTAGCAGCTCCTCGAGGTAAGGCATCGATTAGGGCGTCGAATATGTTGTCGATGATGTCGGGTTGGATGGAATTGGGGAGTTTGACGACATCGCCAACACTCAACCTACTTTCGATTATTTGAGTTAGGATGGCTAAACAGAGTCCTATGGTAGGTAGCTTCATTGTGGTGTTCTATAGACGATTAATTAAGATATGTGTACCAAATATTTTTGATTTATAATTTCCCAACCTTTAAATCTTTCATCACTTTGATCAACTAGCAACTTCGATCAGTTCTTCATGATCGTTAAATTTTTATAGAAATTGAACTTAAATTTCTGACTTGATCACCATGGCTTTTCATAAACATTAGAATGACTTTGTTGGATTTTAGGATGTTCGTATATCGATATTCAATAGACTTGGGGATGTGCCTCATTTTTTAGGCTTTGATCTATTGGATCCAGAAGGCTTCGATATAGTTATCGATGGAAGCTTTTGTTCCAGCCACCTATTCGATGCCTATATTTTTTAAACCAATGGGTACGTATCTGAATAGCTGCTAAATTCTGTGTAGAAACAAAATAGGTTTATCTAATAATACACACTAGTCCAATAGTTTCTACATAGCATTGTAGTACTCATTCAGATTGGATACAAAAATTTGTTCATGAAGATACTATGTTTCCTTTAATCCTTTGAACCCAGGGAATTTTCGGAAAATGGTTATTTGGTAAATATCCTAGGTAAAGGGAGGTGGGATCTGGTAGCTGTTGGGAGACGTCAGATATGCTACTTTTAAAATAAATCTGGGACAAGCCTCGGTGTATTTTTATTCTTATTCAGAGCTTCTACACATCGTTTGAGAGTGATTGAAGAGATAGACACTAATGAAAGTAGGCTATAATTTACCTTTGCTTTATAAGGTCTCGGATTGTAGACAAGTAGTCGAATCCGAAATCTAATGTCTTTGTACCTATAACTATATATATAACTCAAGCATGTCAGGTGTATGTGTCTTTGGAAACTGTATATTTTTAACAGATCTTTTAGCATTCATGACAATTTTTAAAGTAGATGGTAATTACTATTCGTTTTCAAAACCAATCAACATCTCACTCTAGCCAATAGAAATTCACAATTACAAACTTTAAAGGCTTAGAGTTCAATTTGGGAAATCCTTAAATAATTAGATTTACTATGAGAATTGCTAACTAGGCTAGGAAAGCGCCATATTGCCCATGATCAACTGCATATGAATAGATAGCTTTAACTAGTTTGAATGATGCTTCTTTATATTATAAGTTAATATACATTTATAAGCAATTACTATGCTACAAGTTATCTATAGTATATAACCTACAGCCTAAACTTCCAAGATGTAGATACCCTCATCATTGTTTTGAAATACAAAGTAAATTTCTGATAATTTATATTATAAAGTTTCTCTACTATTTTGAAACAGTAAGAATATCCAAGTTTCGAAAGAAATGCTAAATTGGACTTGAAATGCAAATGCAAGATAGTGAATATAGGTATGTGAACTATATGTTTCAGACCAAAGAGTTCTAAAAAATCCATGTCGTTCTCCTAAACAGGTTAATCCCTTGGCTCGCTATTATATATGGCTATAAGTGTATAAACCGGTGCTTATTACTTTATTTCCAATGCAGAGGCTAAATTTACGGATATTGAGACGGACATGTGTACGACATTTCAAAAGATAGGCTCTACCAAAAACTTTTGCCAAGTAGTTTGAGTAGAGTCTATGTGATAGGTATTCTTGATGGAAACTTTAACTTTGACAACTGATCTCAACAAGTTGCATTGAACCTGCAACTGACCTAAAAATATACATGTCAAAATATGTCAATGCCATTACCTAATACTGCTAAAATAGATATGTAGGACATTTCCACACCTGCCAACATCCATCCTTTTGAAACTATGAGCCGGAGGTATAGAGGGGGATGTATAGCTTCATAGACCATCCGAAACGCAAAGCCCATTTCCAACTAAAAATAACACATTCCTTTTACCATAGCAAACCTAGATAGTATATAAACGTAGATTGAATCCCAATTGAAGGAACAACAAACATCTCAACTACAAAATGAAGTTCAATCTCGCTATCCTCGCCCTCTTATCAATTGTCGCTGGCCAGACAGTTGAAAACAAATTGCCCAACGAAGCTAACCAAGTGGATGTAGCTAATGGAGCCAATGAGGTTAACCAAGCCCCTCAAAACGGTTCATCTGACCAAGTCAACCAAGCGGATGATACTGCCCAAGTTTCTAATGATCAAAGCAATGATGTCCAAGTTCCCAATGACCAAGCATCTGATGATAACAGTAACAATATTCAAGCTTCGGATGACAACAGCAACGATGTCAAAGCCCAGGAAAGCTACAACAAGTGTCCCCCCAAGGACGCCAAATGTAGCTACAGCTACCGTACCTTCACCCCTATTGACAAAGATGCCCCTCCATGCTGGAGCGAAAGCTACGGCAAGTGGAGCTGCGGTCCCAAAGCCTACAGTAACCAATGCCCCAGCGGTAAAACCGACATCAAGAACTGTAGCTACCCACCCCCTACCCCTGAGTGCCCTAAACCCGATGACACCTGCCAGTTGAACTACCGTACCTTCAAAGCTGGTGATCCCAACGCTCCTCAATGCTGGTTAAAGAAAAATTACAAATGGGAGTGTCGCAACCCCACTTACAGTGGTGGCTGCAACGCTGGAAATGGTGAAGCTGACGTCAAGAAATGTATCCAGCCACCTGTAAATGATTGTCCTAAGAAGTTCAATGTCTGTAAGGACAGCTACGGCAGATCCTACGTCTTCGGGGTCGGTAAGGTACCTAGATGCTGGACGAAGAAGGCTTACGGTATCTACAGTTGCCGTAACCCTAGTTATGAGGGATCTTGTAACTCCAATGAGATTGATACCAACAAGTGCCGTATCTATTACTAGGTCTTCCCATCGAATAAAGTATTATATGTATAAGTATTATATTTTTTCAATATTAATGATTTAGAGTCGTCTATGGATAAGGTATGTACTCTTTGATTATAAAAATTATATTCCTTATCTATTGCTTAACAATTTGAGGATTCACCTGTGTTTTGAGAGAAACATCATTTATAGATAGTAACATACCAAACAATATTTTACTCTCAAAGTACAAAAAGTCTTCAAATTTCGATTGTATCCTTACGATAGTAGAAGGGTAGAGCCGTTACAACGCATGTTTGTTCAACAAATCCACCTACCTCCAAACTCATAAATCTTTGAACTCACGAAAGCCCATTTAGTGTACATGGCTTTGGGTGAAAGAATGCTTAGCAATGAAAGTTTCCGATTTCCATCCTTTTACTTGCTACTAAAGCCCATCAGTTTCACTTCAAGTCATCTATCAAACACTTCCATTCCAATTGGGTAGTTCTATAAAAGACAGACCTGCAACAACAGTTGACATCATACAACTTCCAATCATGAATTTAACTCAATTCACATCCAACTGCCAAAACAAAAGAACTTTGATAACAACGAAACTACAGCCTTCAATCGAAATTCAACAAGAAGCAGGTACCAGCAACAAAGTTTTATGGAGGACCAGATCAACCATGAGTACCAGACACTTTTACCTCCCGACATTTTAGCCCTCCGAAAGGTATCGGTAGCACCCATATACGCCGTCATAAAGTCAACCGTGACCCGCGACTTCAATTCCGATTTGACTAAAGAACAGCTGCAAGGGCACAGCTTGCGTAAGACATTGTTTAATCCCATAGTAAAATATTTGAAGGGGCTCAACAGCAAAGCTTCGATATTCGCCTGCCTGCTCAACTACTGGGATTTTCTTAGATGCTCGCAGCGCGATTTAGGATTGAGTAACGTCTTCATGACACGTGCTCTAGTCTGTGAGTTGCTAGCTATCGAATTAGTAAGCATGTATTCTACTAAATTAAAAGACTTGGTTCACGCTTTGACTTTTGAATTTTCGCCCATGCAAGGTGCGGAGCGGTTAAGTAGTAACGACATAGAAACTATGGATTCAGTAGAAACATTGGAGATAAACGATTCCCCCTTCGAGCTCAGCCACGACCGAGCCTTCCGTAACTCAGCTTTAGGGATAGCATGCCGCTCAGGAGCTAAAAATTTCTGCGCGGCACCATTAGTTCAAGTTGTCGTCGACAAGATTTGGTACGGTGATATCGTATTTTACGCCAAGCAGATCGACAGCGACCAGTACTATCACGCCTACGAGTGCAATTTGACTCCACAAGCTAGGGATATGCTTCGGGTTCGGGTTGGTTTTCACACCAGGTTACCCGATAGGTTCGGCGGTATATTCCGAGCTTCCAGGATAAGAGTCCCCGTCTACCAGAACTTCCTCAATATATTTTTCTTCTGTTTGTTGCTGTTCATCTACACAACTGTCCTCAACGAAAACTCTGAGGCTTTCACAAGTAAGGAGGCGCTACTGCTGATATTTATAGCAGGGTATACTTTGGACGAATTCCGTCAGCTTTTGGATGGTGGTGTCGACTTGTACTTCCGCAACGTGTGGAACTACTTGGACGTGGGAATCTACACCATCTTTACCATCTACTTTTCGTTGCGTTTTGTTGCACTAACCCACAACAAGCATCACCTCAACGCTATGGCCCACGACCTTCTGGCTTGTAATTCGGTATTATTGTGGCCACGACTGCTGACCATCTTGGATCGGTACCCTTTCTTCGGCTGCCTGATCATAACATTGAAGCACATGTTCATGGACGCCACCTTGTTCTTTACAATGGCCTTGGTATTCTTCATTGGATTCTACCAAGCGTTCGTAGCTCTGGCTCCCACCGGAAGTAGTACCCTCGGTCCATTCCAGATCCTTATGCTGATGTTACGCATCTTCTTCGGCTCCTCTTACATTGGGTTCGATGTGGCCTTCGATTTCTCGCCCTATTTTGGACCATTCATTATGCTCTTGTATATCGGACTGACGGCCCTTATCCTCATGACTATTTTGATATCGATATTCAACCAGAGTTTCGCTACCGTCATAACCAACGCCAGCCAGGAGCACCTGTTCAACTTCACAACCAAGGTGCTTGAGTTCGTAGAGTCCGAGTCATTGTTTCCCTTCGTACCACCTTTCAACTTGATCCAGATCTTTTTAATCTATCCAATGTATCCCTTTTTGACGGATCGACAATTCGCCTTCATCAATCGTACCTTTGTCCGCCTCGTCTTCGCCCCGTTTTTGATAGCCATCTTCCTAAACGAACGTACTAACAACGCCATCAGTTACCCCGACGTTATGGACGGGGACCCGATATTAGCACGCAGTTTGTCCATCCCAACTACCCAAAGCGATCGCAACCGTAGGCTATCAGACTTATCCCTTCTCAACCCCAACATCGTCGTCAACACACACAGTCACAACCATAACCACAGCCACCCCACCAAGTTGGCACGGCTCATGCAGGGATCCATCACCGGTACTAACCTCCCTTCTGCACCACCCTTGGCTCCAGCTACTACCTTTCATTTAGGGTCTGGTCCTAATTCGGGGACTTCAACACCTATAATGAGCCACAAAAGTTTTTTAGCTGGAACTAGTAGCGTAGCCCACCGTAGTCTAGAGTTACAGGTCCATGAACTTACGTCACGATGTACTCAGCTGGAAGATAAGCTCGATTTAATTATTCAAATGCTTAAAGATCCACCCCTTCGACGTGCCTCCACCTCTACTTCCTAATACTGATGTAGGTGATGGATTATATATGTTATTTATTCCAATAAAATTTAATAGCTTTAGAAATGGAAAATTTTACTTTACAAAGATTTATTTAGTTCAAAATCTAACAAGGGACAGTGGGTTAGGTTGGTAAATTCCACTGTCAAGGACAGGTCACAGTTGAGTTTCAAATTATGTATAGGGCACGTCTTCACTTCTGATGATAGTAAATAAATGACGTAGATTGAGTGATTAAGGTTTGGGATTGGATGGGTTGTCTTCAGTAGCAACTTCAACCGGAGCAGGAGCAGGGTCGTCGTTGGCGTTAGTAGACTTCCAAGGTTGGGCCATCTTCTTGAAGGCGTTACGGAAACTGAAGGGTACGCTAGTCGTACTAGCTTCTTCATCGCCCTTTCTAGCTAGCTCCTTGTCCAGATTGGTTACCGAGACCGACTTGGATCTCCGGGACCGTGAACTAAACTCCCCTTCGGGGCTAGTTGGCTCCCTGGGTTTAAGCGAATTGGAATCAAACGTCATAGTAGGGTTCTTGGTCGGGGATTCGAAGGATACTCTACCTGGGTTGACCATGTTGACCGAGGTAGCGGTGACTGGACCATCATTCATGTCGACTTTATTGGCGTCACTAGTTGAGGCCGCCGTCGAGGTAGTGAATCCTGATATGGCAAAGGTGGGGGATAAAAAGTTACCGAACCGTCCAGGGCGAGGTTTAGCTTGGGAGTCGATAGGGGCAGGTCGTGATTTAGGTTTGAGTTTCTGGTTGTCCTTTTTGAACTTGGTACCGTCCCGTTCCGATCGTGAATCTCCATTGACGGTGATAGCTTCAGCCAATGCCGGGTTGGACATGATCTTGGCCAAAATCTTGTTGATGTAGAGGGCTAGAGCCTTGTTTTCATCCTTAAGCTGACGTACCTCATCCTTCAGTTGCTTAGCGATGGTATTGTCAATTTGGCCTTGGACCTGACTCTGGCTGGCATCGTCACCTTCGTCGTCGGAGGGGAGCATAGCCAACTCGGAGCCCAAGTTGAACCCGGATGGGGTGTCTTCGTCGAGGCTCCCCGTTGAAGCGTTCCTTCCCATAAGCGAGAACTGACCCTTCAACGTCTTCTCCTGAAGCAGCAACTGGTATGATTCGATGTCCTCCATAAGGCTGTCGTTGCTCTGCTTAAGGGCGGCCGCTTCCTGCTCCAGCTCTTCTATTCGCTGATTTTTGAAAGCTTCTTGAGCGCCCACGCGATTGTACTGTTCTTTAAGTTGAGAGTTGGTTGCTTTAAGTTCAGCTATATCCTTCAACTGCTGTCGGATAGTTCGGTTGGCTAATTGGGCCTCATGTGCTAACGACGCGTCCGTCTTATCCTCAAAATTCAATTCGTCATCCAAATTACTTAGATAAGCCGGTGGGGAGAAATTTACCGAAACTGAACGTGAGCGGCTGTGTCGTTGACTGGAACTGCTGCTTGGAGAACTATTAGCTAGGCGCTGTTGGTAATGACTATGCAGCTCCTTGAGTTGACTGCGATGTTGTTCAATCTGCTCGCTGAACCGAGTTTTATCCTTTTCGAACTCCTTTGTCTAAAAAACAAATGCTAAGCAAAGAGATATATATATTATTTTACCTCTATACTCAGCTTGTGGGTTAACGCCTTGACTTGTTTATTTGCTTCTTGCTCCTTAACTTTGTATTGGTCCAACTCGCCTTCAACCTTGTAAAATTGACTCTCCAATTTACTTTGGGCTAACAACGCCGACTGTAATTCATCTTGTAGACCAGAGTATTTCTATTAAATATATTCCTTATATAAGCAAAGCCAAATTCATAATTATATTACCTTTTTTATAAAATCCAGCTGGCTGAGGAGATCTTGGTTGGACTCTTTAACTTGCTCGAGCTCCACATTCAAAAGCTCAACTGCATTGAGTTGAGCATCTTCGAGCCCACTGTTGACTTGCTCTTTAGATATGTCGTTTAATGGTTCCATCTATTTACAATTGCTACCTAGCTTCAAAGTATCGATCAATTAAACTTTTATGGGGTTTAGACAACTTTATCATCACACATCACCTATTTCTGGAGGTTCATTTCTCCGGACTTTTTAATTTACCAAGCAGTTGTTGAGTGGGTTAAATTGAGTTTCATTTTAGTATTGACAGATTATTTATTAGATATTAGAAAGCTTTACTCGACTTTAATTTAAAATAATCTAGTTTCAATCAATAAGCTTTAACTTTATGTTGGGGAAAGTATAGGAAATCAAATACAAGATTTATATTCACATAAATACAAGAGGTGAATAAATATTTTGATAAATCGAACAAGATGTAGCTAGTAACAAAATAAGTGAAATTTGCAATTTTATAAAATGTATCGCACATCTAGGTAGTATATTGGCCTAACGATATATTTGTCATTGTTTACTACAAATGAAATTGAAAAATAACTTACAAAGCTTACTATTTCAGATACACTTAGACATCAAAGATCAAATTATATATAGTGTATTATAAGATTTAAAGTACTATCAACATATTTATTTACAAAATATAAACAAGTAGCACCCTCAAAGGAGCGCTAGTAAAAGATTGCTACATAGTAGTAACAACGAAAGCTTCCAACTATACAAAAGTTGATTTGGACTTGACGATATCATGTACTTGTTGCTCATATCCATCCTTTTGAACAATACAATGTTGACTACACCAGGTAAAATGGCATCGACATCACTTTGGTTGACTCGTTTGTAGTTGGTATTCGATTGGTAGACCCATATTCTTAGCATATCCCCTTCCCTCAACGTAAAGTCTTCGTTTATCTGAGGCTGCACATCCCACGTAATTGTAAACTTATCAGTTAGGTTGGAAGCTAGTGGAAACGTCAAGTTAGCTGCTAGGTGTTCCAAGTCGACGTTGACTGTAAGTGGTGCAGTTGTGTTGTCCACTTTCCATCTAATAATTTGGCTTCCAAATAAAGGGATGGGGGCTGTCTTTAATATCATGGAAGTTGCTGGTTCTAAAATTTGGATCTGAAGTGGTTCGGTACGATTGCTAGGTACTTGAATTGTGTCTGTAGAGTTTGATTGGGATACTAAACCATTGGTCGAATTTTGATTTGTAGTTGTGTTGGTTTCCGACCTTAAATTAAAAGGTGGTGCTTTGTGGATGGTTGGAGTTGCTTTAAAGTGAGTTATTATTTTCTTTAGATGGTAGATGGGTTCTAAATTGATTAGTATTAAAGGCAATTCTAAATAGGTTACTTGTAGGTAGATGCCAGCAAACTACTGAATTCCATAGTATCAGAAATATTAAAAGCCGAACTTTATTGGGGATCCTATGTACATCCATCAAAAATTTTGTTGGACTATAAACTTTTTCTTTGCAAGTAAATTAGATATACAAAGCTTTAACTATGAATTGCTGCTTTAAAGTTAGAAATGTGAAATAAACAAGCTCCATCAAAATCATATAAAATTTGTCCGTACGTCTCAACTTTGCCTAGATTTATGTGACTGAATTTGCCCGTCAAATAAAATACCCAGAGTTATGAAACTGGCTTTGCCTTTAAAACTTGGCATATTGCACAAATCATCGATAATGTTCTCATAATATATGTAGTTTATAAATTTGGTTGATAGAAAAGGAAGTGTTAGCTTATCTATTGTCCTCAAGCAAGCGGATATAGATCTATGCTTCAAATAGCATTGTTAGAAGATTTGTCTATGTCGATATTCCATTAGTACGAAAAGTTTTTAAAAGTTACACTATACTCCCAGAGCGATACTTTTGAAAGTAAAAAATGTATATAGAAGATGTCTTGTACCATTAGGAGGTAGTAAGCAACTATCCACCTTTTGCTAGCTTGAGTAATAGAGTATCGTAAATTGAGCATTAATCTCTCTAAAAACAGGAGTCACTTATTATTTGATTGTTGAATAGTAAATCTAGTACTTTTCTATATACATCTACGGTTATCTTTCATAGTAGGTTGTATATATCTTCTCTCATTTTTATAAAGTTTACCATCGATCTACTAATATTATCTTAAATAATTGCAACCTTCTAGCACCAAATTTAAGTTTATATTGCAACCATTTCTGAAAAGAATGGCACAACTCTTCAAGAAAACTAGCCAAGTTATCCAATGAAAGTTTGATTTGGGATCCGAAAATTTTTCCAAAGTTTGAAAGCTTGAAATTCTCAAGAGCACTTCAAACTAGTTGTTAACCTACAACCAAAGTTCAAGTCCAATCCAAATCCAAATTCCAGTTTCAAGCTACCAACTATGACCGACTTAAGTGATATCAACCAGCTAAGTTATGAAGATTTGCAAGTCAAGGCTCAACATCTGTTTGAAGAAGAAGATTTCGAAAATTGTAGCCAAGTTGTCGAACATCTACTTCAGCTCAACAATGAAGACTTAGTTAACTTGGAATTGCGAGCAAATTTGGAGTTGGAGTTAGGGGACTGGGAGACCGCTTACCAAGTACATATGAATTTTTTATTGTTATTAAATGTAGTAAAACTAGATGTTGGAGACCATCTTGTCCAAAAACAAAGATGATAGTCCTAGTGTATACATGACTTTAGCACAATTGACAATTGGTTTAGATTCAGTGAAAAACTACGAACTCGGTATTGGCCAGTACCTAAACCGTATAAAAAATTCAAATTTGGATCAAGTAAAGCTATTGGATATAAAACGTAAGGTATCCAACGGTTTCGTAGCTTTGTCTGAGATCTACTTAACCGACCTATGGTAACTTTTATTATTAAAATAAACCTAAATGTTTAAATAGTTTTGAAGTTGATGCCGAAACCCGATGCCAAACTTACCTATCACAAGCTATAGAAATCGATAGTACTAACCCCGACATCTACATGACTTTAGCTTCAGTTCGATTATCCCAATCACGACCTGATGACGCCAAATCCTGCTTGCAAACCAACTTGAATTTGTGGTTAAAGAGTAATCAGGTGCCACCACCTCCGTACCCAGCTCGTATAAGTATAGTGCGCATGCTGATCGAAGTTGAAGCTTTGGACCAAGCTTTGGAAGTACTCAACCACTTGGAACGGGAGAACGACCAAGTTGTTGAGATCTGGTACCTCACCTCTTTAGTTCACTTTTTGATGGCCCAGATCAACATGGAGGCTAATGGGTGGGATATGGAGTTGATTGAAAACAGTTGGGAGTGTCTGGTAGTAGCTCAGAAGGTAAAGCTTTGGTATAAAATTAACATTAGCTAACTTTTATAATAGTTAGCGGAACAAAGCGGCGAAGAAGAGTTGGATCTTTTGAACTCTATAAACGAGATCTCGGCTCAACTGTTGGAGATCAATCCCAGGTTGGTAGATATGGAAGTCAAATTGGACCTTCAGGAGGAGGAATTGGATGTCCAAGTCGGTGATGGTCAAGATTATTATACCGATGAAGAAGCTATGGAGGAATAGAGGATGGAGAACTTAGAATTGGTACTAGGTAGGCGTTTTAGGATGCGTGAATTATTAGTTTTAGTTCCGTTGGCTTAAGTAAACAATCAAGTTTAGTTATTAGATATTGGATGTTTTAAGTTTTTTGGGTAATAGTTATATATTTAGCTTTTAATTGGAGGCATTATGATGGTATATCTTTCAATCCACTACAAAATTCAAAATTATATATAGTTAAACTATTGAATCCTGAATTGGATATATATAGGTTTATTTTGTTATTTAGACTTGAAGTTTAGAATATTTTGAACACCTACAAATTAATTAGAAAGGCTGAAGCTTGAACTTCAAGACGAAAGGTGAGAGTCGAAATCTACTTGCACAGATTTTCAGTTGAGATACACCTTTTTGAAACCAATCGTAACCAACTAATAGCTAAAATTGGCACAACTGTAGATTCAGATATATTTGTTTAATTATTTGTCTTAGATCCATACTGTTATACCACTTGTAAATACAACATTCTAATATACTCTTCTACAAATAAATTTAGCCTAATGTTTTTAAAGAATGTTCAGATAGTACGATATATATAATCAACAAGATTTTATCAATTAAACTTTGAATTCATCGCTTCTATTAAAAAAGCAAACAGGTAGTTGTAGCAACTACAAAATCCTTGATAACCTATATCTTGGATCCTCTACATTTCCCTATTGTTCACTTTCGCTATCATACCTTTATTAAATATTACCAAACGTTCAACTTGAATTTGACTTATTCTTTGTTAGAGTATATGCTACTAAATCTTTAAAACAAGTGCCACCTACTCAGTAAAATCTGTGCTTAAAATTTAAGAAAGGATCCACTTTCATAGCATTCTGCCATCTGTTTAAATTGATCTATCATTAACCTAAACCCATACAACTGATCGACCATTTCCATCTACAAAGCTATCCAAACTAATACTCGAAAATCTTAATTGCACTTTCAGGATCCGTAGTCGATCCTATTAACCTAAAAGGTGCATCTAACTAAAAGTTATTTTAGAATCTACGCAACAGATTCCATCTTTTAAAGATGTAGGCAAAAACCGAGTTACCAAAGAGATCGTACTTGAAGCTACAAGTTCCGATTCCCTAAAAGGTAGCGTAAATGCGCTATGAGATAGTTATTCCCAAACCATTAGTTAAGTTTATTAGGGAATAATTTGATCAGATTGAGGGAACTTAGTTCAAGTTCCACCTTTGTTCAAATGGGGTTTGGCTTGAACTGGGTTTCTTCAAGATGTTCTTTGGAAAGGATTCAAATTTTTAGGTGAAATCTAGTATGTTTGTGAGTATATAAAAGTAAACTGCAAAGTAAATGCGTGAGAAGGGCACAGTATCATTTCCTTAAAACTTGGCTTCGATACTTTATATTTAGTTCCCAAAGTGCTTCGGAAGGTATACGTCCTAATTCACTTTTAGAAATCAGCTTGGCCTGCAATTTAAAACTTATGGTTCATCTGCATGGCGAAGCCTTTCACAACACAAATATCTTGGGAATAACTATATCCTCGAAACCCTTTAATTTTCAAATAGGTACGGAATATTGTTAAATATAGAAATTTCGTATTAGAGTTTTAGTATAATCCACTATACACGCTTCCAAAGTATAGGTGGCTTGATACTACTTCACGGAAGAACTACGATAAATAGAATCCTATCTGTCACTATAAAGGACTACGTTCAAAAGAGGACATGTTCGCTAATAGACTGTTTTATAGCTCATATATTGATTGGCATCTGTATACATTATAGGCACTGCTTGATATCGATATAAGGTTGGCAAAATCATCTGGTAATCGATGTGTAAACTTGAAAGTTGCATAACTGTATAATTGTAAATTAGAAATACATTTGATCGGGGTAAACACAGAAGCTATAAATATCTACCACACCATCCTCCTCAGCAATTCTATTGATCAATGCTTGCTCAATTTACAAAGTATACTTTCGTTTCTGGGGATATGAAACTAAATTAGATGGTAGGCGTGACCCAACAGCGACAAGCGTGGAAAAGAGGGAAATCCAGGTATTAAACTACCAAAAGCAGGTGTCGATCTATGTCGATATGATTTGTAGCTCATTTATTTTGTGACTGTTCTAGTGCAAATTTGTACAGGGAAGGCGACAGTTGGTAAAATTAGTAGCTAATCATCTTTTTCTACCTTTTGGTACGGAAAGGAGTAGGTCAGCCATTGGTTAGGTTAGTTTGCTAATAGTGGATGGAAAAGGTAAAGCCTTTGCAAATGTGGAAGGGTTTAGGCTTGGATAAATTGGGCTTAAATTATAGTTTGGATTCATGTCAATTCTTTGTAAGGGGATTCTCCTTACCTATGAATCATTTTGATTTGTTAGGTGGGATGGCAGATGGTCAAGGGTTCATTGGGTAGCTCCAAACCTAGCCAATAAGCATGAACCAAACCTTAAAATACGACTCAGCTTATTTGTTCTACACCTCAAAATTATTCTTGATTTGAGGGGTATAAAAGTAGGTTTAAGCTCCGTCTTTGCATTTTCTTTCTATTTTGAATCTGTACAGTTGGACAAAACTTTGTAATAAAATTCATAAAGTTAGTTGTAGATTTCCAATTAAATATTTAATTAAGCCTTGTTTGAATATTGATATATTCGCATTTATTTATACACGAACTTACGTTCGATCTAAATCCATTACCCATCTAATTGCCATACCCCGATTGTACACAACCTTCTCCGCCTTCATCACTTCATCTCGATCAACATGTTTAGTGAACCGATTCTGAGCCCAGCTTCAACTCCCAATCTAACTACCGACTTTATCATCGATTCCATCCCACATCTCTCCGTCTCAACTCCTACGCCGATGCTATCGGTTGACCCAACGAACCCCAACAAAAAAGGGGTTATCCACGAGTACTTTGATACCGCGGAGGCTTCCGATGGTGGTGAATCTCCAACTTTGACGGACGCCGAGTCCGATTTCGATTGCGATGCCGATTCGGATGCCTACTCCCCACCATCTGTTCCCCTGTACCCCTTCCACAACCAGGTTGGGGGGCACGCCTCCCTGCTCCGCTTTTCAGCCAAAGCAGTATGCAAACCGTTGACTAACCATGAAAAGCACATGTATGAGCATTTTGAGAATGAGCATCCCAACATTCTTCCCTTCATCTCCAACTACCTAGGGGTCCTCAACGTCACCTTTACAACCCACAACGACAAAGTGGTGCCTGAAGTTCTGTTCGAGAAGAATCGACATATTTTGCCCGACGACATCCTCAAGCGGTACCTTGGTACGGAGGAACCAACTAGTTCGATGGAATCCCCCGGAGTAACCAGGGTCAACAAGAAGCTGCAGGAGCAAATCTTTCACGAGGCTTGCTCACCCAAATCTTTGAGCAAGCGTCTGAAAGACCTTTCCCTAAACAAGCGACGCCGACGGACCAACAACCTACGCCGCCACTCCTTTAGCGAGTCAGCTGAAAACGTAAACTTCTCTAAATCCAAATCCCCACTCATGCGGGTCAAACGTAGTGACGTTCGACTCGGTTCCTCTTTCGATGAGAAGCGGCCTCAATCTGACTACTCTGACGATGACCACTCCATCTGTAACACTGACATCGAGAGCCTCGAGCTCCCCATCCAGCGACGGCCCTCGGTTCAAACCAGTTCTTCTTCGATAAAGAACATGGAAGATGAAGATTCAGTGCTCTTCCACATGGAAGACCTGTACGAAAGCCTACCGGCAGAACCCTCCAATCTTTCCAAATCCTTCTCACCGGCCATTAAGCCGATATCAACTGAAGAACAGCACCTCAACCCGTGGTCTCTGGAGATCTACAAATCGACCATGGATAAGATGGCTGAAGGCAGCTCCACCAACACCATGCACCAGTTCCTACTGCTCAACGACCTGACCTATAACATAAGGTACCCCTGCGTCCTAGATCTCAAGATGGGGACGCGACAGTACGGTATATATGCGACCAAGGAGAAGCGAGAGAGCCAGATGAAAAAGTGTGAAAAGTCCACCAGCAAAGCTTTAGGAGTTCGAGTATGTGGTATGCAGGTAAACTATTTTACTTTAAAGGCTTTAAACTAACTGCTCCATTTTAGATCTACAAAGCCCATGACAAGAGATACGTCTACTACGACAAGTACTACGGGCGTAAACTGTCAGCCAACTCCTTCCGACAATCTTTATGCGACTACCTACATGATGGTGACAAGCTCCTCGTTCACCTTCTACCCAATCTGATAAGTAAGCTTCGACAACTTTTCGACATTGTGCGAGCAATGCCCGGCCATAGGTTCTACGCCAGCAGTTTACTCTTCATCTATGATGGTGATGCTACCAACGCCAACCGCCAAGTCGACATCAAAATCATCGACTTTGCCAACTGCGTCCACCAATCTATGTACACTAACTTGAAGGTTAACACTAAAGGCTACGTCACCCCTAACTTCCCTCCTTCCAACAACGGACCTGACCATGGCTATTTGAGAGGATTAGCTACTTTGTTGCAAGAGTTTATTGATTTGTGGTACCTCCATGCCAGCCCTGAAGATCAACAAATGTATTATCATGAAATGTTGGTGGATAAAGAATTCCCAGGAGCTTATTGATATGATTTTTGGAGTTGATAGTTTGCTTCATAACTTTGATTAGGGAAGCTCTATGTTATTGAACTATAAAGTTAATAAAGATTATTATTTTTCTATATTCAACAAGGTGCTTTTGATTAAGTATAGTTTGACTTTTTATATTTTGTAGTGTTTGAAGATACGTACATTATTAATTTCAAATTTAAACCTTCTACTTGCGATATGCTATCCAATACCTACATGTAAAGGGTATACAATATATTTTATAATTTTATAATTGTGCTTAAACTAGTATTTAAATTTATTCTCCATTCGATCGAGTTAGATCTGCTTCATTCAAAGCAATGGTTAGGTTTAATAGCATGTTACCAAACCTTCAACAATATTTGTTCAAAGTATAGTGCCAATAGTCTTTTAAATTACGTATGGCTAGGTCCTGACATAACCAAGTGAAGCACAAAATATCATTGTCTAAAGTTTCCAACTTTGATGGGAGAATATGGCAAAGAATTTGAATAAATTGGAAATCATTTGTACCCTTGGTGGGTAAACAATTGTAGCCAAAAAGTACAAGAATAATTCAAGTATCATTCATCCAAAAGTTACGCACTAGAATTGTGTGTTGAATAGATGTAGATGCAAACTCTACCTAGTTTATCAATACTAAACATATTCTATTTGCCAACCAATAATTTATCCATCCACCCAAGACAAAACTATGCGATTCAAATGCTTGACGAACAAAGTCAAATCCAAACCAAAACTTTTCAGCAGCTATCTCAAGACTAGAAGAGCAAAAACACCAAGACTTTATAGAAACAATGAGCGACCAACAAGCTACTATACCAACTATCGATCTATTAGCTTTAGGTAAATTATTAGGACTTGGAAAATTTTAAAATTTCTTTTATTTAAATAGTAAAGTCCATAATAGCAAATGTTTTGAGCAACACCGAAAATTTAACTATACACCAAGCTCAACTTATAGCTCCAACCATATTAGACTTGGGAGGCTGCCTACTCTGCCTTTTAAGGTTTTTGAACTTTGACTTCACTACCAACAACGACTTCCTACTTCGCTACCTTTTAGATAAAAATGTAATTCAATCTTCTCAATCTTTACTAAAATTTTATCTTTGTAGATGGAGCTAAAAGTTTTAAATTTGCTTTTAGTAGAATTAAATCTATCCAACTATAAGAAGGAAGAATCGAAAAGCTGTAGTATATGTTGTGGTTTGTTACAACCCGAACTAGTAGTTTCAACTTGTCAAAGAGTGGACATGAAAGTTAAGGAGTCGAACTATAATGTACCCGATGTTAGTTTTAATTTATTGTTGAACGTAGGTAGCATCTTGCGCAACAAGCTAGGATTGATAAGGGTGAGACGTGATTTGAAGTAATATTTACTAGTATTCTTTTTTAACAAAAGCTTTATTTGTTTTACTAGAACTAGAGATTTATACTTTGAATATTTATCAGATAGAAATTTGATATCTATAAAGAAGATTTGGTTACTTTTGGTGCAGGCTTTTGTGGAGATTGAGTTGCAGTATAAAGTTTTGGATAAGGTAGCCCACCATCGATGTTTTAAATAATTAACTTTATATTTCTACAATAGTCCAACTTCAACATAGTAGTAGAGTACGCTCACCTAGAAACCGAACCCGATTCAAAATTCCTCTTTCCCAACCCAAATGATCCTAATAATAACACCAAAATTGAAAGCAGTTTGATAACTGACTTGGACTTAGCTCAATATAAACCCAAGTGGAGGCAGGATAATGGAGGTCGACTCAGAGTCTCCGAAAATTTGGACTATCTGAGCGATGCTTCAGTTTCAATCAACCCCAGCTTCCCTACTCCTACTAGCTTGCCAACTATATCTACGATAGATTGTTTGAATGCCAGTATTTTTATCGCTGGTAGGTACATCAAACTGCAAAGATTCGTATCACAAACTCCTTGGGTTGTCAACAACATTAAGCTGACTGAGAATTCAGTTAGTGAAATAATAGAGGCACCCATCTTGCAATACTTCAACCCAACCAAATCCAACTTCATCTCAGCAGGTAGAGAGGATTCCGACGTCAGGATGTTGGGTAGTGGTAGACCTTACTGTTTGGAGTTGATCGACCCTAAACGCTCCGACATAAGTGCTGAGGATTTGGAACAGTTAACTAAAGAAGTAAACTGTAAAGAAAATTGCAAGGGACTAGGTAAATACATCCAGCTTAGTTAAAGTAGAAAAGTAAAGCAAATACTTGCAACAACGTACTAAAAATATTTTTATAGGCAGATTGTTGAGAAATTAAAGGAGGGGGAAGCAGGACAAAGTTAAATTCTACCGCTGTCTCGTTTGGTTCAACTTGCCTATACTTACTCCCGAGCTCTTACTTCAATTCAATGTCCAATTAACTGAATTTCCTTTGCAGATCTTACAGAAGACGCCTATTAGGGTCCTACACCGGTAATCTATTTTTCAATCTATAGCCATTGACCAGGTTTTAAAATAGGAGGGCTCCCTTAGACCGCCCCAAGAAGATCTATTCCTTATCAACCGAATTCGTCGATCAACAGTTTTTAAGCTTGGAGTTAAGTACTGAGGCCGGTACCTACATCAAGGAGTTCGTCCATGGTGACGTAGGTCGCACTCAGCCTAGCTTTTTAACTTTGATACAAAATTTCTTGAATACCTATGAAGCCTCCAATAGCTTCAACTTGGAGAACTTACACTGCGACCTTATGGAATTGGATGTCCTCCACATAAGTTTAGACTTCCCTTAGATTTGAAAAATAATAAAAGTTACTTCTCTAACCTATAAAAACTTATCCTTTTATACATCTAATTTTATTAACCTCAAAAGCATATATTGATAAACACAAAATATCTACCAATCCTCGTTGACGAAGTCTTTGAGTATGACTCGCACTTTGTGGATCTTAGCATCCTTAGGCAGGGCAGCCAACTCTAACTCTAGCTCATCATCTAACTGCGAGTACTGGAAGACATCCTTACCTTCATTTTCATCGTCCTCATCCTCTAGCTCCATCCCATCGTCCTCATAGTCGGTCGTCGGTAAGACCGGTTCTACTTTACGGTCGTCACCGTACCAGTAGTACAAAGTATTCAACTCTTCGACGTACTTGTAGTTGCCATCACTAACGTCGACTATAATCTGTCTCCGTTTGTAGTGGTAGCTAGGTAGGAAGATCTCGGTCTGTCTACGTAATCTTCGTTGCTCCATAGTTAAGTTCTTGAGTTCTTGCTTGGTAGGCGGCGGTGAACTCAAAAATTCGAGGTGGAATTCTAAAGTAGCCATATCGAAGGACATGTGGATGGGTTTGCCAGCAATTTTACCAGCGTACGGTCGAACGACAGCGTTGAGACACCTACCATACCTATGTAGTGGGTTATCCAGCTCCTTAGTGCGATCCGTTTCAACCGGTTGGTCTAAAGACATGACGGAGAAATCTTCGAAGTTCCAACTGTCCCCTTCCAAGTGTCGGTTGGTAGGGTTGTAGGTCCACAAGGCTACCGAAGCAAAGTTAGTGTCGACAGCATTGAGGACAGCATCCATAAAGGTGTTGTGGATAGTGTAGTCACCGTTGCTGAAAGCTAGTTTGGCATTGATATCCATAGGAATACCTAACTCACCAATAAACACCGGGGAATCCTGGTAGATATGGGGGGGTTTCCCCCACTCGATTACGGTCTTTACTTGCTTGGCGTAGCAGCGTCGTGCACCCCCTGTGCCAAAGTAGGTGTGGGCGAATAAGTTCCTTGAGCCTTTAGATAATGCAATAATGTCGTGGGTCACACGTCCGTCGAATGCCTTGTTGAAGATACTCTTGAGGTCGTACCAGTGGGGGGCATAAGCAAAATGGGTCAGTTCTCCCTCCCCAACCTTGGGTGGATGGTGGTTGGGTACCGGTGCCATGAATAGGACTAGGTCAGGATTGACGACTCGTATGGAGTGGGTCATGCGCTTGATGAATGGAAGGTAAAAGTCCTGATCGAAGTTGACTTTTCTACCGTCATCGTAAGCAGCGAAATAGTGAGGTTTCAACAGCTTGGGTTGGCCAGTTCTATAGTCGATTTCCCAGATACCCTGCTCTTGCCATACGCATCTTACATCTTCCAACCAGGCCCTTGAACCTTTCTTATTGACCTCGACAAAACCAGAGGCACGGCTGGGCCAGGGCCACGACTTATTGTAGTAGGCGACCTTCATAGTATACCCTTCACCCAGAGCCATCGACTCGAGAGGAGTGGGCATAAGTCCTAAGTGGAGGTCGACGTCTTGGTCAAAGTTGGTCAATATTTCGTTTCCGATGTAGCCGGAGTGGGGCTCGTTCATGATCTCGAAGCCTATTACAGCACTGCATCCCTTGAGGCACTCGAACAGGTACTGGTAGCACTCAATGTAATGGTTCTGCAAATAATCTTGGACTGGAATGTCGTCGTATAATCTGCCAGGGGCAAATTGGTTACCACCAAAGAATAACGTGAACATGGTAGCAGCCGCTAGCTTTGTGTAGTTAGTCGACCATAGTGGGATATGGGACGGATGGATCAGATCCATACCTTGGAGGTGGGCAGCCCCAGTGACGTCAAATTTAGTGAGGTCCATGCCAGCTACCTCAAAAGTCCAACCGGGAGCACCTGAACCACCTGAGAATCGGGACCAGGTGTCCTGGTGGGGGTCAATGACGATTTTAAACCCGTACTCGGCCGCTATACCGAACACTTGTCGAAGGTAATTGATGTAATCCAAATCGTACTCCTTAGGTCCTTTGTGCTCCAGAGCTTCCCACGGAACCAGAAACCGGATGAAAGTCAGACCCCAGGCCTTCAGTCGCGCAAAGTGGGTAGGGGCTTCCTCCAAGAGGAAGGGTCGTCCTACGAAGGAGATGTCCCTATGATTGTAGAAATTAGGGTGGCCATAGGTCGAGTCAGGGGTAACTGGGTTCTTGGTGTTGGCTCCGACATTGATACCGCGTGTGATCAAATTTCTACCGTGAGCATCCTGGAAGAACCCGCAGTTCTTGTCGGCTTGGAAGCTGATAGAGGTCCAGTCATGGGCACCCAGATTTTTGAGCATGAATCCCTTGGTTTCCTTCTCTTTAACTTCTTCCTTCTCCTTATTATTCAATTCAACTTTCAGTGCCGATTTAGGTAAGTCTGCCCCCCGTTTCAAGCTGGGGTCACTCGAACTTTGAATTGGTAGTTGAGAAGAGATGCTCATGGTAGGACTGGATTGAGCTGTTGTATCTCTAGATAAGGGGTGGTTTCCAACTCCTGGTTTGCGTAGGGTGCCCGGACTCACTAAACTAGGTTTGTGCCAGTAGTCCTTGGGTGGGAGTGGTGGTGGTAATTCAACATTGGCGGGAGGTATAACCGGCTGGATCGATGCTGCACTTCGGAGGTCGATGTTGACCATTGGTTCCTCCTTACCTGAGTCAGTTGTTGCGTTGATCAATTCGTTGACTTCATCACCGTAAAGGTCGGTGATATCGACACCTAGAACGGTTCCTTCATCTAATTTAGTAGGTTCAAAGTCCAAGTCAGGTGAGTCATTGGGTAGTGCTGATGCTATATTCAATGATTCTGAAGTTTAAAAAGAGTTAAAAGGGTCCAAAGTTAAACAAGTGAAACTTACCCAAATTCTGTTGAACGGCATCCTGACTTACCCCGATCAGACCTAAGCTAGTGGTGGAGATCTCCTTCAAACTTGAATCTTTGATATTCTCAATTTTATCCTCAATTTTTAAAGCCGGTTCAGCAGGTGTTTCCTTTTCAGTTGGAACTTCCACTTGAGTATGTATTAGGTCATTCAAAACCTGGTCCTCTTCTATAGGAGCTGGAACTTCGATAACAGTGGTGATTGGTTCGACGACAGGTAAGCTATAATAAACCAAGCTTAGCAACACAAAAATCTTTTAAACAATGTAGTTACCTTTTTTCAACTTTCAAGTCATTCTTTTGAACATTTGCATCTTCTTTTTCCTTTGAATTCTCAACTTTAGCTTCCAAATTGCTAATAAGACCAAAATAAATACAAAAATACATTAGAAAAATACCTATTCGATTCTTCCTTCAGTTCTATATTTTTAGCTTCTGGTTCAACCTCTTTAGTTTCAAATTTAGGGGAGTCGAACACCTTGTCGGGAGATTCTGATTCGTATGGTGTTGAATTGCCACTGTCCAAGTTATCCGAATCCACATCGAGTGCAAATGCCTCTTTAGGTGCAGTTGGTGTAACTCTCAAGGTGTCTTTTATGATAGGCTGTTGTAGCTCTTTAAAATCCAACTTTAACTTACTCTTACCCATTTCCTCCTCATCCTTAATCTCTTCGATCTTAGGTCCATCTTCCTCTTTAGGTAAGAACTGAGACAAGTCGGCATCCGGATCAGCTAAAGCGTCAGCGTAAGCTTGAGCTTCAGCCTGGGTGTTGAAGACCATACTCCCCGGCGTTACGTTGGAGCTGGACTGTACCTTCATCATAGTTACCTTGGTGACCTCTTTCTTCACCTTGACTTCGACAAACTCACCCTCCTCACCTTCCTCCAGGTAACTGTCTTCGAAGGTGTCAACTTCTGGGTTACTCTTGGTGACAGTGGTAATAGTGTTGAGCCCTGGCTTTTCAAAATTTTCACTCATGTAGATCTATGCTTGCTTGCTTTCTTTTATCCTTCAATTTTGGTAGTGTCCAGTTGGGTTGAGTTGAGTTGAGTTGAGTTGGAGTGGTTGGGCGCCGAACTTCTACCTTAGCAAAATAACCCAAGTGGATAATTTCCTAATTTTTACACCGCAACTTGAGGTACAACCTATAGCTTCCCGTTATACTTGCAAGAGTTTGGAAAGAAATCTTATCAATTTTGATGTTTGAATTTCTTAATTTAATGATGTAAAATCCAGTCTAAATTGGTTCAGGTTTCGAAATTCAATTTCCCCAGCTTTCTCAAAAGTCAAAAGCCTGTAAGTCGTAGAATGGAGCATGCTATTGGCACAGGATCTCTGAAGCCAACAACTTGAATTGCCATGTGGTTGATGTCGATATGATTCTCGATTCTTTATTGAGGTATACGAAGTCATCAAACACAACAGTTGGAATATTGCTGCAAGCCAAAAATTAAATATTTTAATGCAACTATATCTAATGCATGCATTTTAAAAAGGATATCTGCGGCTATACATGCTGTACTTGTAGATTTTAGCTATGGGAATGTATGCATACCAGATTTCTCTATTATTATAAGTACTCAAACATTTCCACTAGTCTTATAAAGAGAGGCTCTAATGATCAACCCTCGAATACCTTCTATTTATAGGACATCTTCAAATCAACTGCCAGGTAGCATACCTTTATTGAAATCATAGTTTTAATATTACTACATTTAAATGATGGCTATCTATCGTTGTAAATAAGTTTTTCTATCTCAAGAAATGGACGATTAAATATACAACAAATTATATACTATTCTTAACTATAGTTCAGTGCAGCTTTATACCTGATCGAGCATCAATGTTGTAAAAATTTGCAAGGAAAATTTATAGTTCAGAACAAACGATAGTCGAATATAGACTACGGGTAGCAAAAGAATCTCATAGTTTACAGCTTAACCCACCTTTGCACTGTTACTATATAGCATATAGTTAGTATAAAATTCTATTCTTGCGGTAGCTATAAAAGCAACATATAAAAATTGATCTAAAGGCTGAAAACTTGGATACTAAAATGAAACAATTCTTTCTATAGCATTTATTTCGTTAAGCTGGAATCATAATCCAAACATTATATTCATATACCTACTACATATTGACTTCTCATTAATATCGATGGTCATTCAGACTAAAAAGATAGTCAAGCCTAGAGCTTTTAAAATATGTGGATGAAGATCCAAGGCACATTAGATCCTAGAGAAGTTTAAGAACCGTTTACTATGTTAAAATAAGGAGAGCATGTTTTAGTGTAGGATCGATATCTATTCAAACAGCACTAACTTGCATCCTATATAGATTCGAAATGAGAATTCAAATCGTTGTCTAGTATTTGGCTTTTGGACATAGCCGTTTGCTTTAAAGTTGGAACGAGCTGGAACCTAATATCGTTATACGTTTAGTGATAAGGATTTTTTCTCCCATAAAAATAAATGATTCAACAAGCTTTCGCTGCTATTCATTACAATACTGATTGAATCAGCAGTCTCAACTTCAAACTAAAATTAGCTTTTTTAGCTAATAATTTAGAGCAGAATAGCCTATAATACCCATTGCCACATCACAAGTATATAGTGATAGATCAATCATAGATAAGTGAATATTAATCTTAAATTAAATTATAAGAGCCACATAAAAACTAATTAATAGCATTGCAACTTTACTGGTGCCAACAATTCTATACTTCTATATGTTAGACCTATTAAATATCTAGAAAGACATTCATTCGCTTCACAATGTCCCAATAAATTAACCTACAAGACATCTTCAACCTTGACTTTAGGTGAAGTTCTCCGGCTATCCCCCTTGGGTCGATAATTCGTCTTTTTGTAAACCCTGGTCCTATTGATTTGATTTTTAAGTGCTGGGTCAGTCCTAGGATTGAAGAAGGAGGTTTGCAGCTTCAACTTGAGATCTGCATCCCCAGAATCCAATGTTCGTTGCAGTAAAGTGCGGAAATTAGCTGGTACAATGGATTTGCGTATTTGGGGGATCTTGGCCATCTCGCCTAACAGTTCCATAGATTTATCCAACTCACCTAAGCTTTAGGGAAGTACAAAAGTTAGCAAGCCAATAAAATTAAAAATTGTTACTTGGCAAAGTTGTTGATCGTAGTTCGGAAGAAGGATATCAGGTGCTCGTAAGCCATGTTGTTTTTGGCCAGGTAGCCGGCCTTCTCAATGGCGGTCAACCCTGATTTGTGGTACAACGGCTTAAAGTGCTGTTCGGTTCGAGGAAGCGTGGTGGCGATGGTATCTTGGAGTTTAAGTCGGAATGCCATATCTAGGATCGACATATCGGTAAATGGTCCAGGGCCTACTAAAGTCGTTGTATCGGAGGGTTTATTCTGAAATTGAATTAAATTGTCTGATTTCAAATCCAATGGGTCTGACTCTATATTTGATTGGGATGCAGAGATTTGTTCAAGCTCTGGATAATATTTAGCCAGGGATGCCTGCACTTCATCGACGTAGTTATAATTGGCTAGTATCGCCAGGTACCAACTGAGCACTCTAGCTTCAGGTCCCGAGGCGATTTCATGGGGTTGAAGGTTTCGCATATAGCACCGGAAGATGAGAGTTGCTTCAACGACAATGTCAGCAGAGGTACGGGGAACCTCACCACTCAAAATCCTGGACAACGTCAACACCCTCCATACTAGACAATCTACGTTCCACATTCTCAAAGTCGTTACGGTGTTTTGTTAGCTTTTTGCTGTTTGCATACGCCATAAACAGATAAAAGTGCATTAGGCGCTTGGTCTTTGCTTCCAGCCCCTGGTTTCGGTCCATATCAATGAGCTTTATGCACAGGTAACGAACATCTTTGAGCTTCTTGGACTGAGCAGCAAGACTTAGTAGTACAGTTGAAGTGTAGTGGTCGGGGACAAGCATATAGTTTTGGAACTGGTTTAGAACTCCGAGGGCTCGATCATACATATCGGGACGTCCTTTACAGCTCTGGATCAACGAATTCAACGTGATAGTGTTAGGGTTTAGGCCAAGTTCGCATAGATCCTGGAATAGAGCAAAGGCACGTTCAGGGTTGCCTTCCTTTTTACAAGCTTTGAACATCAAAGTGAAGTTTGTAAGATCGGGTTGGCATACGTTGAGTCGCATGTGGTCAAAGGTAGCCCATGCGCGATCTAACTGGTTGGTTTTCAGACATCCTTCGATCAATATGGAAAATACAGTGGGGCCCAAAGCCAATCCTTTGCTTTTCATCAGCGAGTAGGTAGCAAACGCATCTTCTAGTCGGTTGTTGGCAACATAAGCTCCGGCGAGGATCGTATAAGTTTGTAGGCTAGGCTCTAAATTATCAGCTTTGATGCGTTGATAGGTTTCGACGACTTTAGCCAAATCATCCTTATTCTTGTAGGCAAGCATAAGGTGGCTTAGAGATCGCTCCGTCATCTTGAGGTCGTAAGATTCCATCAGGTCAAGTATCGTTTGGCATCCACCAACCTTACCTCCACAGGCGTAGATATAGAGCAGCTGATTAAATGTTGCTAATGAGACGCTCGACTTTTTGTTCTGTAGTAACCTTAATTGGACCAACACTACTTCCTTGGACGGATTCTCGTCTAACTTCTCTAACAGATCTTCGAGACGGTATTGTTGGCCTGACCCGACATTTATATTGAGTATATCTCCTAGCTGCGTTATAAGGTGTTGCTTCTTACTGACAATTGGGTTTTCGGTCAATGCTATGTCGCTTGGCAACAATTCGTTATACATCAAATCGATTTCTTGCTCAGTTAAAGGCGCTGTTGTCTATACGTAGATCTGTTAGCTAATAGTTAATTTCTTGCTAGTTTACTTGTCTAACGCCAAATTTTTGCAGCTCTAGCTGTTCAAATTCATCTTTATCCTCCCTTACAGCTTAAAAAACTTTTTTAAAACTGTCAATAATAAAAAATTTACCTAGTTCCCTATCCTTTACTTTCTCATGTCGTACCAAACTTGTCGAAAGTTTCTTTGAATGGAGCAATATGTTGGAGCTGCTATGTTGGATGAATCTATTATTTAGTATAGAAGCACTGCTTTGAGTCGTTAAACCTTGGCATATTTTGAAACTTCGTATAAGGTGGTTGCGAAACATCCTTGAGCTTGATAAAGTTGAGTTCCTTTTGTAAAATTTTTCGTTTTAGGCTTAGTCTCTAAAACTACTACTCTGGTCCTAATAATTAGCACACTAAATTATTTACTCTTTAGAGTTACGTTGCAAAAATTTAGGACCAAAATATTATAATCTATTCAATAAATTGGAATCCATTACACGCTACTGGTAAATATAAGCAAAGCTGCTGTATTGAAATATGCAACAAATATAATTTTGGTGGCACATAAATTTGATAAACTCGTTTTGGTTGATTGGATATGAATGAAGATATGGTGTCAACTACCAAACGACATTAAAAATTGAAGGTAAAGTCCAGACAGCTCCAACTTTTCAATTTTCAAGCCAAATCCATATCAAAGTACAAGCACAGATTTTAAACTATTGAAGTACGAATAGCATGGGTAATGCAAGCAGCTTGGCTTCGACATAAAATATATCGATTTACTAACTTAGTTGACATCTAGGTAGAAATCATAAAGGCTCAGGTCACTCAACCAAATCCTTACAGGATGAAGAGAAGGGCTCAGTTACCAGATGTGTATGTAAAGAACAACATGGCAATGGACTTATGATCCAATGCGACACTTGTAAAGTTTGGCAACACTGTAGCTGTGTAGGCATACCCAACCAGTCGGCCTGCCCTAACGTCTACTTTTGTGAACTTTGTAGTAAAAATGAAGTTAAACCTTCCAAGAAAGAGAAAACGAAGGAAAAAGAAAAGGAAAATGGTAAGGATAAGGAAAGTGAAAATTGGGTTCAGCCTCCTCCCGTTAAAAAGTAAGTTTACATTTTTTGAAATTCGTTAACCGTATCGAGTAGAAATGAAGGAAATAAATTGGGGATACGTCGCAGTGAAAGACGACGCCAACTGTCACCCGATTCCAACAAAGATACCAACGGTAGTTTGGATCAAAGTACGAATATCAGTACAAGTAGTTCCAAACCTAAGCGGCCCGAACGTAAACTACAGAAATTGGACGATGAGGAAACTCAGACCCAGGCACAGCGGGATGAATTCACTACACGAGGAGGTCGTAGAATAACTCGAGTATCCTATGCCAAGTCATCAGACGACGAACTCAGCTTCAAGCTACCAAGTTCCAAAGATACGAATACGAAACGTAATTTTATTTTTTCATTTCAAAATGAATTAAGTTTAACATTAGCTACTTCATTATCCCCAACCTTAAAACCCAACCGCAAACTGAAGAAGGTAGGTGGATTGGAAACTAGCAACGAGAAGGAAAGTAACAAGGGACGTTTCAAAGGCTCCAAAAAGATGCACAGCTCCATGAACAACTCGCCTAGCTTTGACGAGATGGACTGGAGTGAGGATGACAACACGATACCAGCCCATTTACTCAGCCTAGAAACAACCCCTAAACCACCTCACGAGCTACCTAGCCCCACTTTAAGCAACGAGACTCCAATACCTTCACCCATCATCCAGCCCTCCAAACTACCTCTACCCAAAGTTTTGACCAACGAAGTCTCTTCCCCACCGCCCAAACCTCGAACCGTCAGCAGCAAGATGTCGGTCAAAGATATAATGAAACGAACCAATTACATCAGAGAGTGCAGTGAGACTATCTTTGATCAGATCGACGAGCATTTGAATACAAGTCGGGCCAAGCGTAAGGGCTTCAAGAAGAACTATATGAACGCTGTTAAGCTATCTAAACAGTTGCAGGAGGACTGTGAAGGCTTTTTGGAATGTCTCAAGGATTGTGAAGATGTTGTATAATAGATATTAGCTTAGGATTTGGGAAATCTGGTGTAAAATTCTATACTGGTAGGCATTTGGATTTGAGTTTGAACTTTGGATAATTTGTTGGATGGTATCCTTTTATCATATGCTTCCATAGTTAATTTACTATGATTTGGATAGAAAATTCAAAATAAACATTGATGATTTTACCAAGTTAACTAATGGCTGAATTTTTAAATTTCCAAGAACAGGACTTTAATGGTTTTGGATGGATGGTAAGGCTATTAAATTCATAACTATACCCTTTTAATATATGCTTCATAGACAAATATAGCTTAGGGCTTCTTACAATAACTACTATAAGTATCTTGAGTTAACTCTTTAGAATTCAACATATAATTTTGATAGCCACTTTTTAGCTAGTTTTTAAAATCCAACAGTTTCTAAAATAAGATATAATAAATATCCCAACCTAGTTCTTCAGCTAAGTCGTATATGAAACATCAGTTTATTTTTTTAAGTAATCTACATTTGTGCTACTGCCCGACAATGTGCTTTGGACTACGTATTTTCATTTTTCGCCTATCCTTTCTTCACATTTTAAATTACTATCCATCCAGTTCCCATCACCCCAAATTACCGCTAGTGCACTTAAATTTACCTGGGATCGACTTTCTATTATGGATATAGTCTTCGTTCATCTTGGAGTTCGGACTCTCAGATTGCCACCTTACAGATTAATCAGAATCTAACTTTGGTGATAGATCATTACAGCTAGGATACATGTCCTATCTTTTCGTTGAAAAAGAATTTACTTACAGGTTCCCAAGTTATGATTTTCTCCAGAGCTACGGTATATATACCAGGACTCTTGCCTAGGGAGGAAAAGGTTTTCCTGTATTGGTTTGGTTTTTCGTTGGTTTTGAAGATCTTTGTGAGATATAAATTTCTAGTTTGAATTGGTTTAATGTTTTTGAGATTCCTAGCATATAGTTTTGTGGGAATTAAGAGTTTTGAATATGTTTATTGATTGTAAATGATTTAACTGCATCTGTATTAGCCAGCCCACAGCACGATACACATATCACGCTCCATGCTGAAGGACTCACTAAGTTCAGCTGAACCCATTCAACTGAAAGTCCAAGCCAGTGACCAAACACTTGACGAGGACGATCAGCCAACATAAAATTAAGGTAAAGCTTGATAGAATTCTTAGCTATGTTTGCATTGCTACATGAAATGCAAAATCGACTCGTTTACATCTTTTCTCTGAAAAGTAAGCCAATTTCAGTTCCAATTTGATTTTAATATTGGAAGAATGATGTCAAACTTTAAAATCATCTTAAAGATGAAAGCAATGTATTGCTTGGCTAAAGGATTTGAATAGCAAAACTACTTATTACTTTGTGCATATTCCTTGCCAAGTTAGTAAGCTATTAAAAGTTAAATACATTGGCATCATTTTCTAACAGGAGTTGGTACCTGTTTACCTTGTTTTTAATCTCAAAATTGGAACTAATCTGCACAGCATTTGAAGCATAAAGGCCAAAGGTTCTATCAAAAGATCATAGAATGTAGGGATGGGTAGGTATAAATACAATACAACTTCAAAACTTTCGCAAGATTACATTATTAATCAAAGAGCATGAACCTTTCAACTACAGACCCATTTGTCCTTCACCCTATCAAGGTATCCTGGTGATAAATGCTGCTTTTTCTAAAGTACATCCCTAGTCTAAAGTGCGCAACTCTATCAAAGTATGGTGTCATCTGGCTACTCCCTTCAAACAACTACTATCAAACTAGATAATTTACATCATACTTTTATTAAGTTTCGAGCCGAATTAAAGATTAGTAATCAAAGAATATACACATATTAAAAGTTTATTTAGGCTGATCCACTCCTAAATATTTGAATACCAACAGAGTTTGATAGTAACAAAAGCATTTTACCTTAGTTGAAAAATTAGAAAAGAAAGGATGGTATTTAGTGAAGAGTTACACAACCTACATCAAGATTTCGTAGTTGCCCAAAATCCTAGTCCTGGTACTTTAGTAAGTTCCAACGGTAAGGAAACCAAACTGTTCCAACCTCTCAAGATTAAAGATGTGGAATTCAACAACCGATTTGTCGTATCTCCCATGTAAGATATACTTTTATTTAAAACAATGTTTTGTTAATCTTTCAAATTTAAATTTATAGGTGCACTTACAGGTAAGCCTATACTTTGTAGTTTTAATGTATTTACCTTAAATTTTTTAAAACAGCTGTCAAGACGGTTTCATGACCGACTGGCATCTGGTTCACCTCGGTCAGTTCGCTTTACATGGGGTAGGGCTTACCATCGTTGAAGCAACTTCGGTATCCCCCCAAGGTAGGATATCCCCTAACTGTGTAGGCATCTGGAGTGACCTCCATATCATACCTATGAAGCGAGTGGTCGACTTCATCCATACCCAAGGTAACAAGATAGGTATCCAGATCGGTCATTCCGGACGAAAAGCTAGCATGTACCCACCTTTCCACCCCAAAAGTCGGCAGACGGTTGGAGTTGAAGATGGGGGTTGGTCCGATGTGGCTGCCCCTAGTAGCTTGGCTTGGAGTGAAGAATGGTTGGTGCCCGAGGAGCTAAGTGTTGAGAGTATTCGAGAATTGGTACAGCAGTTTAAGGATGGTGCTGAACGAGCCCATAAAGCTGGTAAGCTTTCTACATTCTTTTAGAAACTAGTACTAACTTTTATGTTAGGGTTTGACGTCTTAGAGATTCATGGAGGTACTTTTAACTTTTTATCCACCTGTCCAACTAATTTTTTCTCAACTTCTGTAGCTCATGGGTATTTGATCCATCAATTTTTATCCCCTCTATCCAACCAACGTACCGACAATTACGGTAATTCTTCCCCCTTGAAATTTATTTAAACTTATACTTGTAAATTTAGGCGGTTCCTTTGAAAATCGCATCCGCTTCCTAGTTGAGATTATTGAAGCCGTTCACCAAGTCTGGCCCCAAACTAAACCTCTATTCGTCCGATTAAGCTGTACCGATTGGGTATCTGATCACCTCAGCTGGGACCTTGAACAATCAGTTGCTTTAAGCAAGGTCCTCTACGACTTAAAGGTAGATCTGGTAGACTGTTCGTCGGCCGGTAATTCCCCATTGCAGAAAATTGCTGCTGGTCCTGGGTTCCAAGTCCCCTTTGCTAAAGAGATTCGTAACCAAGTACCTGGTTTACTAACTGGGGCAGTTGGGCTGTTAACAAAGGCTCAGCAATTGGAAAAAGTCTTGCAAGATGGAGAAGCCGATCTAGTGTTTATGGCTCGTGAATTTTTACGAAACCCTAGCTTCGTCAAGGATGCTGCCCAGGAATTGGAGGTGAATGTCAAGTGGTCGAACCAGTACGAGCGAGGTAGACCTAGACCTAAGCATGAAGCTTTCTAATAAATGGATTGATAAAGAGATATATTTGGGCTTTATTAAGCTAATATGTTTTGCCTCTACTGTTTCATTTAACTCTACAGATTTTTTCGTAGCTACTAAATTTGAGCTACCTTACCTCACATTATATTAAACAGGTTGAACATGTATACTCCTCATCCAAGTTTCATTAACCGAATACGCCTACTCAATCTTCGGTATCTCCATCAATTCATCCAAGCGTTGGCTACCTTTTTCCCCTTCAAAACTCTCCACCTTGGGTACTAAGTTTAAATCCAACTTTAGTCCTATAGGTTGAACCAAGAAACTTAACCAAACTACGACAAAGTTATCCACCAACAAGCTGTTACAGTTAGTTAACAGAGTCTCAGTATAGCAAGGGATGGATGAAAAAGAAGGGGACATTTAAGATGGGATGGTCCTATACAAATTAAAAACTACTACAAGTTGCTAGAAACTTACTGAGTAGGAGATACTACCTTTGAACTGCTCCATTGAAAAACTTTTACTATAATAGGGAGACAGCTGCTCATAAATTTCTTCTAAACTCAGTAGGCTGTTGTCTAGTCAAATTGCTTAATATAAGAAACCAATGGCTAATTAAAAATTACCAGACCAGTAAGCTCGAAAGTATAATACAGGGAGCTGGTAGGTAACCGAGTAGACTATATGATAGTCGATTTTAAAATATTCGTAATCTATTCATTTATAATAAAAAGAAAAGGTGTCAATTTTTAAAAAAGTAAAACATCATTTATTTACCTTTGTAGTTGTTGAGGGTAATATGCACTACGTTGGGTTTTACTATATAAGGTGGCAAAGTATTTTCCTAATCTATTGTTGAAGAGAAGTAAAAGTAATGTTTACCTTAGTTACATCCTTCGTGCCAAACCATTGCCAATCGAACTCCTCTACAATCAAAGTTTGTTGATAAAATTTAGTCAAAGCTTGACGGAACTCCAAGTTGGTCAAAGTCGATGACTTCATTGAATAACACTGATGCTGTAGTAGCCGTTGAGATGCTCTATAAAAAGAAAGGCATCCAACAATTTCGTTTTATTTGACTTTGGAGCTTGCGTCATTTTTCAACTTGAAGTAAAAGACAATCTACGATTCAAACTTTTTCAGTCAGAAATATTGAAGGCAGTTGAAAGAGGGAGTAGAAGTAGAAAGATGCGACTATCACTAAGATTTTTCAACAAAGTTCCCTTGAACAAGAACAAACTGAGGTACAAGGATTTAATAACTTCGTTATTACCAGCTATGGAGCTAAATAAGGACGATGAAGCGAAGTTCGATAAACCTACCACCAAAAAGTTGAAGAGCTTTACCAAATCAACAAAATTGAAGCAACAGCAGAAACCCAATCTTCGCCAAGTGTTGACAACTTTATTACCAGCCTTAGAATTAAATACCGATGAACCTCGACCAGCTAGCTTGGAATTTCTACTGCGCGATGAGGTACTCAGCTCCTCCAAAACCTTCGACAAAGAATTCAGTATTGACGACTTGAGGCACCAGCTGAGTACCAAAGTAAATATATTTATACCTGACAGTAAGTACTATGAGTTGAACCTGACATTGAACTTTTTAATCTACTACACCTTGTTTATTCGAAAACCTAAGCAATTTGCAACTCAATTTTTACTTTTCTACAAGAGCGACCCATTTATATTCAACTTCATAAAGGTAGATAACAATAAAAAGCTACCGTTGATGGTAAGTGAAGAACTGCACATGAAGATGATGATACACCTGAGTTATGGACTTCTAAAATCGGAGGATACTATTTTCCAACCCTTTTTAAATAAAGCCAACGCCATCTACTTCCAACCTCTAGCTTTCAAAGAAGTTAGTGATTTTAGTGATGGGTATAAATTGAAGTTGTTAGAACTTCTCACCGACTTTAATACCACCAACTTTAACCTATTGCTGAGCCTACAGTTAAACATTAGAGAGAAAGTGTGGGATTCTTTGCCCGAGTTGGAGAAGTTCGTAACGAAGCTGGGGGCCGTGACTGAAGAACACGTTATCGATAATCAACTCTTGTACCAATTTTTGATGAGTACGTTAGATAGGAATAGTAAGATAGATTGGAGTTTTGAGTTTGGATATCAGATATATAGGTTGGGTTTGGTTCTGTATCGCAATGGTAGAATTGAGGAAGCTAAGGTGGTGATGGAAAAACTAGTTGAGGTGCAAAAGTTTGAAGTTTATTCAAGGTGTATCAAATTCTTGAAAGAGGAGTTGAAGGTGCAAAGGAAGGCCACAAGTCGAAGTATTGAATGGTAACTTTTGTAGGTGATCTAATAAAGTTCTTTAGTTTTTTTGTTATGTTGATACTACTATATATATTTGTGTATTATGGACTGTCAATTTTCATTATAATAAATTTTTTTAAAAGGTTGACTTGAGTTATTTGGAATGCTAACCTACAGTTCAAGTTTGTATATTTCCTACCATTAGAAAACATTTATGTTTATTAGATATATCCAAAGCAGGCATCTATTGAAGTTATTACATTTTCAAGTTTTATAATTGCATTACTCATATACTGAGATAAAAACTAATGTAATCATTTGCTTGGATTGGATTTGGATTGCTTTACAAGTAAACCAGGTTCCTATTCCTCCAGCATCGAAATGTTGGAGGTACCGTCATAGGTATAAGATTCATAAGTAGAATGGAAAATCAAAATGGATTGGAACTTTTACATCTACAGGTTTAATCAGATATTTCTCTTGGATTCGAATAGCATATGAAGCCTTTAGAGCCGATGCCTACTTAATCAAGGGTTAAAATATAATGCTATACTGATGCTTGAAAAATAAAGAAGCTTAATTACATAGAATACCAACTTCATACTTATACCTTCATTAATTAATGTTTTATTTGTTGTTTAGAATTGTAAATAAAGGTTCGTTTCGGTACGAAAGGAAGGCTCCCGTCTTGCCCTACCTACAAAGTGATGGCTTTAGCATATCCCTTTTTAATTGATTGTTATAATTATATGTTAGGTTAAAGGAAATACCCTTGGTTTTAGGTCGGATTATACCTAACCAAGTAAATATATTGCAAGTTTCCTTTTTCCTATTTAATTTATTGAAACCTATCTTGATTTTAATGATGTGTATATATTCAAATTTATCCTATATCCCCTTTCACATACTAAGTTTCAATTGGATGATAATATCCGTAAGGTTTGGATTTAGATATTGAGCCAATTTAAAAACGTAGGGTCATTAGATGTAGTTCATAGCTAGGTTAGGCCTATCCGTCCAGTTTGCTTTGCGGTGCTAAGTTTCTGATAGTCGATGTTACCAGGCTCATAGGATTTAATAAATCCTTGCAAGCGGCTACGTCACGTGAAGTGTTTGAAGCTTTGGTGTACATTTTTAAAAATATTAACAAGTTTAGTAGTTGCGTTGGCTTACTTTTAAAAGATAGTTTGGTATGAGGTGGGCAATTTTTAGATCTCCTTTAGTTTAGATTAAAAGTATAGAGAATTTAATAGTATATAAGATATTCAAACTAAAACATAAGTTTATAATTCCAAAATATAGTTAAACGAACCTAACTAGCTCATCTGGAGGCGTGCCGCTAATATCAAGCTTTTAGATTCTCGCCTTGGGAAATTGAGCCAAAGGCACCTAGACGCAAAAACCATGGTCCTTACTTATATAGCTCTAGACTAGAGTTAAATTTTGCTCCAGATCTATAGTTTACTACTTTGAAAAGGCTTGCCTTGATATACATAATCAAAAATTTACAGATGGTAGGGGATCGGATAAAGCATGTAAACTCCAAACTAAGGTTTTACATTTTGAAGTTAAACGCAGTTTAGTAAATTTTCGGTCTTACACTAGCTATATTTATATCCAAGCCTACATTAGTAATGCTATAAAAGGACTAAGGCAATTGACTCTATTTTATAATCCTCTTTCCAGTATATTGTTTTTGGACATACAATTATTTAAACTTCCAAAACTTCAAGAAAGGGGGGATTTAGGGTAAAATCTACAGTTGCTTTAAAATTATGATTTCTAAAGTTTTCCAATATACATTTTTGTCGAAAAGTATAGTTTATATAAGTACATAACGTACGTATATTGAAATTTAACTTACAATGCTATTTATTATAACTACATTTAACTCGATTCTTATGGTAGATGGATTTTATAAACCAAATACTAACCCAAAAGAATCAAGACAACCAGCATCTGCATATTGAGGTTTCTAAATTTCCCTTGGATCCAATTCTTTCCAAGACCTAACATTGATTTTAGTAGGTAACCTTACCCCACAAACCTCTCCCCCTTAATAATGTGAAGCGAATTTCATATGTTTCCAAAAGGTATGTTGATGTGAAGTTTATATAAACATCAGTCGCCATCTAAAAATAAAGCTTTTGTATTATATTCGATTTTATATTCTTACTTCAGCAAAGATGCGATCCCTACTGACGCTAACCTTGCTCTTTAGCTCGATACGAAGCTTGTTGATTTTACCCAACAACCAGGAAATCGAAAGTTTCAATATCTTCAAAACAAAGCCCAAAGTCATTGATGACCAGCAATTTTACTTGAAGCCTTTGATCAACCTCCAAAGCTGCAAGTTGGATTTCAATTCCATCAGTACCAACACCAACAGCAGTAGCTTCAAGTATACGACGTTAGCTATACTACCATCCGCCCCCTGTACCGACTATTTAAACCTGATAAAGGATTATAAATCGATAGTAACGACGCTAGCTCAGAAGAACTATCCTACCATAGCTACCATCCTCTTTCTATCCAACAAGGATCTCCAGCTGGGAGCCCCCACCTCCTCTCTCAACATCAATTACCAGTTTCAGCCTCAGATAAATGTCACCTACCAAATCGTACCTACAACCCAGTTGAACGACCTAAGTTTCAATGCTTTAGTAGTAAGTGACAGTTTGAACCCATGGACCAATTTGTTAGGATCCGACATCAACTTCACCTGGACGGTAGTCTTCAAAGTTATAAAGTACATCTTGTTGATCATCCAGTTCATCTTGTTGGCGTTTGTATGCGCTAGAACCAAATTCAAAGGCCAATTACAGATATGCTTGTTGCTGGTCGGAGTAATTCCAGCTGGGTGGGGAAATGGTCATCAGTTGGAGTGAAGCTTCTCCCATAACTATCAAGTCATTCTTTTCGATACTGCTACTTCCAGCCTGCATCGTCAACAGTTTAGTAGTGCTAAGTTGGTGCAACATAGTATGGAGGTTGCAAACCACCGTCAAGATCAAGTCATTCAAGGTGGCTGTTATTGTCGAGAGTTTGACATTGTGTATTGCAATCCTAATTCAGATCGCTTTGGTCATCTGCCAGACGTTGTGGATAGGTATCGACGAAAGTTGGTTCTATATATTGCAGCTGATTTCTCTACTACTGATGACGATCCTCTCAGTTGGTATGGGAATTTGGTTTGTAAGTTTGGCCATGAACTTCTGCCCCATATTCCATTCAACAGCCAAGTTGATCAACGCCCAATGGCTAACTTTGTTCATACTACTAACTCGAATCTTCTTTATCATCGCCCTCATCTCTACCAATCTCTTTTTGTTCAAATCGGAAACTCCTAGCAAATATCTAGCCTTCAGTATCGTCAACAACTTCAGTATAATAGCCTACAACACCATCATCATCTTAATTGTCATCAAGATGCAGAGTATCAAGTCACAGCAGCATCGATGGACTCCTGATCAGCTGGGCTTAGTAACTTTACCCGACGGTAGTATCGTAGCCAGTCCTCCTAATAACGACTTGACCGCTGTCAACTCGCAAGTCTCCATGAACAATGCTACCGCTGAAAAGAAATTGACGAAGGAATTTTCACAGAGTGAGTTACGCAACTCCAGTTTGGAATCTAACCGCAACACTAATTTGAACGTACATCATTTACAGTTCTTCCCACCACCACCATCCATACCTATACCCCCAGTGCCTACTGAAATAGATGAAGGGGAGGACCCTTGGGGTAATCGAGAGGCTGGGTTCTAAATATATATCCTAATCTATACTTCCATTTGCGATTTAGCTGGTAGCTCTACACGTTTGAGACAGGTCTCATAGTATACATTATAGTTTTAACAAATAAATTTCCAGTATACATATACACTCTTTTTATAAACTGATACTTGATAGCATTTTGCAATGGATTTTATGCATTTCATCTTTGCTGATATTGTTCAAAATCCTTTAAAATACAGTAGAACTAGCCTAGAGAAGCTGTAGGCCAAGTATTGGACTGCATCTACTTCAATGTTTCGTATCAGATTGACCTACCTAAAGTCTTTACGAAATCCCCAAACATTTATTTCAATAGAGCTTCCTAAGCTATAGGCTGATATTCATACAAATTGACATTATCAAAGTGGAATTAAAATTCTCTTTTCTTGAATACAAACTCAACAAAACTAAACGGACTATGTCATTTTGAACTTCAATCTCAATTTCAGGCCAAAGTTGATTATTTTTATCCAATTAATAATTATAAATTGAAAGGTAACCTAAAATACACGTAATATATTTTATAAGTAGCTTTTAGTGAGTTTCCACAGCAATACGTCTGGTATAGCTATACCCAAAGCCCACTACAGTATATCACCGATCATTAATAAGCTACAAGGGTACTAAGATAATTGAACTATAGGATAGTACATTTATTTCTAGTACCTTTTCAAACTACATGCCTATCTCCCATTTACAGGTTGCTACAAATCTATAGACACTACATGGGCTCTGCAACCTGCTTTTCATATCTAAACATATCAAACGAATCCAATCTAACTTCAAGCCAAGTTTATAGATGATCAGTCAGTTGACCTAGACTATATCCACATATCCATCTCGGCTAAATGAAAAATGACGAATAATCCCAACAGATGCGAAAATTTAGACTACCACGAACGAAAAACTACAAGTCACTACTGCGTTATCTAAATCTAACCAATGACTGCCAGGAAAAGTTTTGAAACTTTTGATCAAGATGCTTGAATTGGAATAAACGTCGTCACTTGATGCAACCTCACATATCCGATCAACCTACATTTACCCAGCCAAAAGCTTGCAACTACTTTCAGCTCCAGACCTTTACCTTCAGCGATATAAGATGAAAGAAAATGAATCGAGGTTTAAACAAGTACTTTTGCCACAGCGCTGTAGGTTTACTAACGCCAATATTTATTTGTATAGGTAATAAAAGATTTAGATGGGATTGAAGATACCGACGAACTTTTACAGAGGTTTGAAGATATTTTAGGACAGTTGAAAGAATTTACTGCTGACGGTAATTCGATAAAAGAAGGTGCAGCGATACAGCTTATAACTGAGTTACAATCCATATGCGCCAAGGTTCAAGCTTCACAACAACTTCTAATAGCCTTCTCGAAATTAATTTTAGAGATCTTTAGTCAATTTAGAGATAATGAATCATTTATCAATCAACATTACTACCCTTTTTACATAAGTATAACGACATTCTACCTTGAAGATTTGAAGTTCAGACCGTCGCTTCAAGATATGACGGATTCCCACTGGTTAGATGTAATAGAGAAATTCAAATCTAGCTATACCGAACCTTTGAAAAACAAGCATTTCATCCTTACTTCTTTAATTCTTAGCTGCCATTTCCTACTGAGAGAGGCAGATCCAAGTTCAGCTTCTGAGAGTATCATCATTTACACGATAGATCTATTTACCAAGGAGACCTGAAATCGAACTACTTCTCATCCTTTTTCCATTCCTGTCGGACGTAGCTTGCAAGGCACCGAAGCACCAACTTCCCTTTGCAAATGCCCTCACCAAACCGATTATTTTAACCCCTTCTAATGCAAACTCCAAAGGGGAAGATAGCGAATGACGATGAGGACTATATGGAGGACGTCGAGTACGAGCTTATTAGAGGTATCTTGAGCCCAAATTTGGAGTTCAAGGCATCAGCCTCCGCCCTACTCTTAGGCTATTTGACTTTAGTTGTACTAACCAGTGAGGACCCAGCTATCAAGCTCAACTCTGCATACTTATTTTCGTTGGCTTTGGACGCCATTTCATTTTCCAACTCCAACCATGCTCGTGCTATATTATTCAACATACTATCGACGATACGATTCTTTAGTGACTTGGATACTTCGATTCCCATACCTACAGCTGAATCCCTAAAATCGGATATACTTTCAGTTGAGTGAAGTGGTTGAAAATGGAGCCTACGCGACTGAACTGGTTCCCAGGTGGTATCACGATCCTAACTTTGGATTTGATTTTTTGCAGAATCTACCCACCCTGTCTCCGACCCAAAACATCTCCACTTCGAACCCTGAATTACTGACGTCCTACGGGCTTCCCATAAACCGGTACCTTTATCTTATATTGAAAGTTCTTGAGAAAGAGATCGATTTCAGGGTGATCATGACTGTCCTACTCAAGTTTCCTTCCCAGCTGGTGAACCGTATTCTCTTTGTCAACTTCCCTATGTCCTTAATGAAGCTGCGTAACTACTTGTGTATGTGGATCGTCAATGACAAACTCCTGACCCAGGTTCGGCAGCTGGCTAAACCCAGCAACAGTTTACCAGACCCCTTCAAGTGGGGAGATATCTACCTATTAAGCTATCGCATCCTGCACGGCCTGATCAGCTATCGGTTCTGCTTCACAAAGGCGGAACGGGACGGTATAGTCTTAGCCTTCCAGACTGGTCTCAGTAGATGGTCGGTGACGGCACGATACTGCCTTCACAATTTGTTCGTCTGCTGCTACGAGCTGCCTCAGTCCATGACCAAACTGCTGTCGGGAACCTTGATCCAACTCTCCCAGATCATGTCGACAGCCACCATTTCAGTCCACATCCTCGAGTTCCTGAGTGGCCTGGCACAGCTGCCTGAGATCTACGCCAACTTGATCGACGAGGATTTCAAGCGCATATTTGGTATAGCATTACAGTACATCCAGAAGACGAACCGCAAGTCTCCAACCGTAACCTCACCGACTCCCACCTCTGCTCAAGGCAAGTCGATCCTCGCTTTGGACCAGTACGTACTCACTTTAGCTTACCATGTCATATCGGTGTGGTTCGTAAGTTTGCGGTTCAATGATCGACGTAGGTTTATACCATTCATCGTACGAGGGTTGCAACTTGCTACTGATGATTTAGATAAACCAGATGAGCAGATCGCCTGCTGCTTAGATATGTTAGCGAGGTTCGCCTTCTCATCGTGTCCAGCCCCGCCTCTACTCAGGCTCCCTACCAAAACCCCAAACTTCTTAACCCGAACTTGGTTACGGGGGGACGTCCTCATCTCTGTTTCAGCTTACCAGACCCTGAGTTTGACGCAATTTCTAATGAAGATACCTACGTCAACATTACAGTCCGTAGACCCTGCAGTTCCTCTTCGTTCCTCACCAAGCTGCCCCAGCACCTCGTTAAGAAAGGAAATCTGACCGACGAAGTTCCTTCCACATTGCTGGACTGCTTAGGCTTCAGTTCCCAGAAATCTTTGTGTGAGTTGATTGGAGACCATCACTTTGCTCAACTTAGCGACTACAACTATCAAGTTAGCGATATCATCAAAGACTACTTCACTACCAAGACCTTCCTGCACATCACCAACGACTTCCAGACCTTCGATCCTGGCTACCTCTATCTCGATCTCCAGCCTAACAAGGAAGCTAAACCTTTCATAGCCCTGCCCCAAGATGACCCCACAACTAGAACCATCAATGTGTTAGATCGTACCCCTGTCCTTGACTTTCATAAGGTGGGGGTTGTCTACGTCGGCCCCGACCAAGTCACCGAATTGGAGATCTTGGGCAATCAAGCTGGTTCCAAACCCTTTCAAGACTTCCTCCAAGATCTCGGTGAGGAGATTGATTTGCTCAACTGCAACGGCATCTACACCGGGGGTTTAGATACTAGCACTGGTTTGGACGGTACCAAAACCATTGCCTGGTTCACCAACAACACCCAACTTATTTACCATATCCCTACTCTAATGCCCAACCACCCCAACGATCTTAACTTCAGCTTCAAAAAGCGGCACATCGGCAACAACTTCATCACCATCATCTTTAACGACGGTGGCCGAAGCTACAAGTTCGATACTCTACCTTCCCAATTCAACTTGGTCAATTTGATAGTGACGCCTGATGTCGATGGGTTTGTGTGGGTGCAGGCACAACTACACAAAGATTTACCTGAGATTTCCTCAGTTTTAGATGCCAAGTTGATGCGGCAGGAGAACGTTGCTAAATTCGTAAGGCAGTTGAGTTTGCATCTGTCTAGCTTTGCTCAGGTCTATGTAAATCCTATGAACTCCATCACTCACTGGGCTGAACGGTGGAGGCAGATTGAGAGGTTGAGGCTGAGAGTTGCTAAATAAATTTGGAGCTGATGTTGTCAGTTTCTTAGTTTGAATTAGTATGCTACGAAAATGTTTTTTAGATATGGAGCTGTAAAGGGATATACTTCATTTTAAAATATATAATTCCAAGCCTTTAAACATCTCGGCTACAAATTAAAACTATATGACTACAATAGCATAAAAACTTTTATTTGTATTAAATCTAGCAGTGCTCCCAACCATACTCCATCTCAAGTAGCATTTACAATGTCCGACCTCTAAAACCATTACCCTAACCTCATCTAGTCGAAAAGTGCCATCAGTCCCTTCTTTTTTGACTTGACCCTTTTTTCCTTGACTTTATCCTTAGTATCACTATCGCTATCACTACTACTAGTATCACTATCACTATCGCTCTCTTCTTCACTCTCCTTGGCTTCTTCCTCACTGGAACTAGGTTCGAACTCCTTCAAATCGACTTTGGCCAACTTGGTTTGCACCTTATCTAGCATGGACTCCTTTTCCTTCAGTTTTTCTTGCTCCAGCATGCGGGCATACTTGGCTGTCAAAGTTTGAGATTCATCCAAGCCAGAGCCAGGTCGACGGATCCGCATCAGGCTGGGGATTGGGGTGCGGATGTCGTTGACCTCGAGCTTTTTAGGGAAGTTGGGTCGGGTTGGCTGTGAAGATACGATGTTGGAAGTAGGATTGGATTGGGATTCAGGTGCACTGTCAGAGCCAGACTCAGAGTCGGAGTCCGAACTCGACTCAGAACTAAAACCTTGGGAGGACGAGCTACTTTTATTACTTTCAGCTTCTTCGACTTCCATCGTGTTAGTTGAACTTTGTAAGTTGTTGGATTTAAGCTCTAGTTGAATGTCTGAACCTTGTGACGCGGTTGGAGTTGGTTCTAAACTCGGTTTCCCATTCTGTTTTGGCATTAGGAGGAGACTGCTCAAAGACTTTTTGCGTTTATCAGTTGGTTCTATGCTGATAGCAGTTTCATCTTCGACAATCCCTTGAGTAACCTTGGTTTCGATCTGTGATTCTTGGGATAATGTACTAAACTGACTTTCTTCGGCCGATTCTTGAGATTGTATGTCGGTTGGTAAAATATATTGCTTGAGGGGGGTCGATTTGAGCATGTACGGTTTGGGTAAATCAAATATGGGGCTATCGGTAACTTCGTACTCTTCGGTGAATTTGGAGATATTGAATTCGTCTTGCAGATGACCTAAGCATTATGCAATTAGTCTATATGAACCTGCTTAAGTTAAAAGTGGGTGCAGTTGAATATTTAAGTTATTAGAAAGAACTTACCATTTGGCAATCCATCCATTTTATTCTTGGTACTAGAATCCAGATTCAAGGTTTCAGTTTGAGGCGAAGTAGGAGCCTTAGAAATCTCCTCAACTATAAAAATTTAGGTGCGTAGATCAGTTAAAAGGTTCAAAAAGATCCAAGAGCAAAGGTTACCTGAGGGGAAGGAATCAATTCTAACAATTTGGACACCCAGTTCTTCCGTCTTCTTGGCAACAGCTACAAGAAACATATAAGTAAATTTATTACAGCCAACCTACCTTCTATGTTAACTTTATCTAAAAGGCTCTTCTTCCCTAAACGAAATTAAAAAATTATAATGTATATCGACATCTTTATTTACTATTAGTAGTTGTGCTTGGATTTTCAACTTCATTTTGGAAACCGTTTGTCAAATCATTTGGTAAGTCCAAAGGGAGCTTCTTGATGTCAAACTTTATGGGCTCCCCTAATTAACCTTAAGTGAACTTATCATTGAACCTTCCCATCAATTTAAAAAATATTTTGAAAATAAAAGAAACCAATTCAAACATTAAAAATATGTAAATTTAACTTACCGTTCCAATCAGTTATATCCACCATTATCCATTCCCCTTCTTTAAAAGCTTGACTAGCTACCCAACCATCGGGAACTTCATCTAGTTGACAGGTGTAAAATGAATTGAATCTTACCCTACATGTACAAAATTTAGAATATTTGCAAAAAAGGTGGATATAAAAATTTTGAAAGTCATCTTACTGCTTGAAGTCATCATCTAGCTTGCGTAACCTATTCTCAATTATGGTGCGTACTTTGCTAATGGTATCTTTAGATCGAAGGGTGTAGGTGAAGGCATAAAGAAATTGGTAGTCGGCTCCCAAGTTCAATACCTGGTCAAAGTTTTTAACTAGTACGATGGTGTTGCTTTTCTTCTTGGTCATAACGAATTTATTTTGTCGAGTTTGGACTAAAGTTTCCAAAATTTTGAAATTGGAATTGAAGGATTTCGATTATGCCCAAGTAAACTTTTATAGCAAATTCAATAAAAAAGTTGAAGCTGAAGGTTCAGTTTGGCAAATATTTAAGGTGCAATTTATTGATAGAAATTGGCACTATTTTGCTACTGAATAGGAAGTGTAAATCCAGTCAACTTTCATTTTAGTGTTCACTACCCTCATCACCTTTAAGTTGAACTTGATAAAAGTAATAGATTCCATAATCAACTAATTACTTTAGCTTCATATGTATAAGGAAATTATTTCACTAGACTCAAATGTCACCAACTCTTCATTATAAACTTACAAACTCCTTCAATTTGAACAACCTTGCCAAAGAATTTAAGTTCCGTTCCAAACTTTAGTAGCTGATACCGAACTTTGGACAATCGTAGCAGCAAATAATGATTAATGAGTGCAACTAGAGGCTAAGGGTATGTATATAACTGAATAATTAAATCTTTGTAGCGAGTGAACGATTATATAAAGTATAAATTTTATAACTTGAACTTTCAAATATTTAATATACTAGGGATATATTTACCATATCTAGAAGTATCCTATATAAAACTTATATAGCCTATAAAATAAAGTCAAATCTTTATTACTACCCTACACAACTAATATGTAATTAAACGATTTCAACAACATGAGCTAAGGAGCTTGTAGTTGAATATAAACGATCGCTACATTCAAGTTGACATTGGAACTCAAGTTATGCAGTTGTTCGGAAAATTCAATTATATTGGACGAATCCAAACCTTGGTAGAACATATTTTTGATAGCGTTGATTTTAGAATTCTTGATGAGCTTGACGAGTATTTCCTTGAGGATAGCTTGGGGATTAGCTGGATCTTGATCGTCACTAACTTGGCTGACTTTATTTATTATAACTAAAACTTGTATAGCATGTGTTATGGTAGATGAGATAAAGATTTCTAGGAGTGAATTTATAGATAGTATATACAATTTAGCCTTGATCGTTATCGTAACTGTAATGGTTTCAAAGTAGATTTGGTTTTGAACTTACAGGAAGCAGGTAAAGAGAATGTAGGCTTGATATAGTTTTTAAACATTGCACTGAAACTGTGTTGATACTTAATTATAGCTTTTCGCCTTTTCAATTATTTTAAGCTTATATAAATTGATATAAATCTTCTTTGTAGCCTATAGTACAATGTTAAGTAGCTTTATGAATTGATAAATTCTTACATGGTGCAAAAAAATCAGAAATTTGAAGTGATAGAAGCTTTATTAGATATAGTAGTTTATTATCTAATGCCAAATATACAGTAACTATACATGCATACTAATAAACATGATATATATAGTCAAATATGTAAGGCTTTTATATCAAAGTATACCTTTATAAAATGTAAATAGACTTAATAAGCTTACAATACAATTAGTAGCATTCATATAGCTAACTTTAAACCCTTTGAAAGCATTTATAGCATCATCATGTATAACTTTCAACTCATTTCAACTACTAATACAGTCTCATAAATCAATTGTATCGGATATCTGTTTGGATAACTATTACAAACTTTGTTATCGAATCTCTACACTACCAAATTAAAGCTTTACAACCAGCTTACTTATACATATATGCTACAAATAATTTACATTTATATGTTTAATGTCAGCCCATATACTAGAGTAGCTAATAGCGTACATATAGATGACTCAACTTTTCATTAAAAATACTTATCCTTTTGAAGCTAAAACTACACGACAAAGATTTGAAGGCATAGTTGGCTTATCAATTGATTTGGGTCGTAATAGGTGATATGGTAGACAAGGCTTAAATTATGCGTAGTAAAGTTCTACTTTTCAAGGATGCAACCATCGCTATAGGATATATGTGAAGTACATCTCTTACTGTAGCCGATGAATTGATACTTGCTCTGTAGAACTATGGTAGAAAAGGTGAGTGTTATAATAAGGAAAAGACTTAGTTAATGTGAAAGTAGTAGCAGATGCGACAGCTGTCAGCACCAGTCTCATTTGAATCACAGACCTCGTTATAACCAGAGCTACGGCAGTTATAAAACCCATAAACTTTCTTTAACCAATACTTGGATGCCCTATTCCGATCAAATACATAAGTCTTATGATGGCTATCCTTAAAAACATCAAACTTAATATGTTAGTTCTCAGGTGGTTGAATACACAATCTAACATTGGCTTCATCATTTTAAGCATCACAAGAAGTTCTGGAAGCTGAGCTCCTACACTCCCAACAGTAATTCTTCTTGGACCAACATTGGAGGTGTTGGGATCATTAGCTTTGAAGGTGCAGTAGCTAGATAAGCTAATTTCGTTTGGATTTGGGCATTGGAGGCTGGAGAAGATAGCTGCTGTAGTTTATTTGTGCTTGGACAATCTGGATTGAGAAACTAATTGGCTTAGGCCCACTGGCAAAAGTATTTTCGTTGGTTTGGTTAGCTAAGTTAGTTTTAAATGCCTGATTGGCGACAACGGATACGGGAGTTAGGGTAATAAGGCTGAGCTTTACTTTATAGCTGTGCTGTGTTGTGCTTTAATCCTCTACTTCAGGTCCGACCTACGTTTACATAGGCTACATCTTTGGTGGCGTAAACAAAGAACCATATTTTTTAAAGTAGAGAAAACATGCTTTGCGTTTTGGATGGTCAAGGAAATTACTTGGAATCCTTCATGTTTGTGAATGTGGCTTGAAAGAAGTGGATAGTCGGTAGGTATGGATCCACTTTACTATTTTGTTTTAGTGGTACAAAATAACGACGTTGTTATATTTTTAGCTACAATGTAGGCCCAATGAAACACCGACAATAGGTGGCAGATTTAGTTTTACAAGTACATCTGGCACATATATGTCCATCAGAGCGACTGATGGAGGCCTTTTCCAAGGCCTATCTTTAACAAGATTTTGTGTATATCAGTTTAAATACTTATTTATTTGAATAATGCAATTAATTTTGGCTTGTGCACTTATAACGATGATTGAAAGATGCACTATTATTACCGAATTAATTATACAAAAAATATTCATTTAGCCTTTATCAACACATCCACCTACTAGTAAATTAAACAGAGTCAAACTTCAGTGGCATCATACTAAGATAAAAGTAAACTACTTTGGGCACAATAGCCTGGACAAGAAGGTTATAATTGAGTATTTGTAGATTATTGCTACATTCAATTTGATATTGGAGTTCAAGTATGTGGCTGCTTGAAGAGTTCAAGGATCTTGAACAAATCTAAATGCTGATAAAATATACTTTTGTTGGTGTCAATTTTAAAGTTCTTGGTAAGTTCTATAAATGCTTCTACAAAGATACCTTAGAGGTTAGCTACATATTGATCATCACTAAATTGATAGACTTTGCCCATAATGACTGGAATTGAATTTTCCTTTTGATATTCGTCGAGTTGTAGATTTTTGGATATGTATTTATAAATAGTGTGTAAATATTTTACCTTGATGACTTTTATATTGTTCAAAAATGAGTTTGACTTCCGAACTTGTAGGCAGTAGCTATATAAAGTGGAGATCCAATGTAGTTAGTAATTGCTTTTACTTCCAATTACTTTGACCATATATATTGATAGTAAACTTTGTTAAGGCGACTTGTGATTCATAAAAATTAATATAAAACACAAAGAAGTCCAGGTCTATATGTAAGAAAAAATTGATAGTATCTGGAAGTTTATTAAGTAGGCTATAAGCTATAGTAAACAGATATATATGCTGATAAGCTTGATATCGATTGCTGTATATAAAGAAATTTGTTGTCAAAATATTTTCTTGTGGAGAAATATGCATCTATCATATAAATTCATAATTAAATTAAAAACATCCATACATGTAGTTTTAAAGTATTTAAAGGGTATATGGTATTGATATGCATCATTTTCAATTTACTGAAGCTGCAAACACAAATTTTTAAATTTAACATCAAACGTACATTTGATTCACCATACCAACTTGCCTATCAAGACTACACCTTGTCAATCCCAAAGATTTCATTAGAGATTTTTACCTTTACTACTAACATTAGCCTATCTATAAAGTTATAGTATCAATGGTTTAAACTAAAGTACTCACTGATAGCATCTACGTTAAGGAATCCGCACTGTATCATAGTTAAACTAATTTTTGCAAAGGTAGCGACTAGCTTTTATTAATTTGGTATTTCTATTTTACAGCCTTTTTTGCAGGGGCCAAATTCAACTAAAGGCGTAATACGGTTGCGGTTGTTGATATACAACAGTCGTACGCTTTAGATTTTTCTTGTAGCTTAAGTTTAATATAATCCGAACCTTTATAAATAATAAGTACGATCCTCCAAAACTCAGGCTCCAACTTAGCTTGCCCTCTTCAAAGTGATGGTGGTGATGTTGTCTCAAAACCAACATTTTTTAAAGTATTAGTTGAGTTGGCTAAAAGTTTAGAGGACAAGATAGACCAGAACATCGACTACCCAAATGAAAATTGACAAGGGCTCGCTTTATCTTAAAATTTGAATATATAGCTAAACTTTAAAGCTCATCGGTTCGAAATATAATCCACGCGTATATATTTGGTAGGTATAGAAATGTTATCCTCCATTACAACCTCAACAAAAAGCTATGATATAAATTTTTGAAATTTAACTTTGGTATGAGAGCTAAATCGAGTGGATACAATTAAACTAAAAATAGGTGCAATGTGGCTTACGTTGCAAAGTTAGACTTATAAAAAGGTAAAGATCGCTTCAACTTCATTATTCAAATAATTTGACCTTTTACATCCTTCCTGCACCTACCACAATATGAAGCTCGTTAGAAATATTTTGGTAATCGGTATCTCCTATGCCCAACTAACATCAACATTTTTAGCTAAGCTTAACGATCACCACTTTGCTTTCGGTAGCCGTACCTTCAGTTATGGGAGAGGATGCTAGCCCCTACTTAGTGCAAGGAGAAAAGTACCCAACCAAACCTAAATGCCATTTGCCAGATCCGATTGAGTCAGCTAAGGATACTACAAAGTACATCGGTAAGTACGTCGTAGAGGACGGTGATATGAGCGACCCCAACCGCACTGTAACTTTTATCTGATCTTTAAAAATATGCTAATTATTACTAACTTAGATCAAGAAGTCACACCTACCTAACCCCTACCGCATAGTCAAGGAGGGCGATTTCCTCACCAAGGAGTTCATCGAAGACCGATTGACTTTGACTGTGGATGCTAACAATCAAATAATCAAAGCTACCTATGGTTAAAGATATTGGATAGTGTAATTAATGAGTTAAAATAAACATAAATGCTATAAAAATATTGATATCGATATATACTTTTTAGTTTTCAATTTAGAGTATATAGCTTTAAACATATTAGATGACACTAGTATGAACATAAAATTTTAATTAAAAGTAGGTGCTCGCAGCTACATTTAGCTCAAGGGGTTGGCCAAGACAGATTCGATGAAGTAGACGATGGCAGGTACGATATCCTTACCAACAGGGATGATCTGAGAGGGAGGTAGTACGAAACCGTTGGAGGCTGTTGGCATCAGGACTAAGCTCGATGGTATAACCGTAGGTCTTACCACCAGTGTTGTAGAACCAGTCACTAGCAGTGCCGGAGGCGGCGTATAAATCGATAGTCTTCTGGTTGACGTAGGCCTTACCAGCGACTTTGGCGATGGCCTGCTTGATGCCTTCACCAACAGCCTTCAACTTAGTCTCATCGGGAGCGTTGTTGTAGGTGGTACCGTAAGGTCTCAAAACTAACTGTGAGTAGGAATGGATGTCAATGGCACCGGCAATGGGGCCTTGGGCGTTAAAGTAGGCATTGATGGCCTTAGTTTCGGGTTCCGAGGCGGCACTAGGACCACGGTAGGTCTCAGAGGTGGGGATAGTCGAGGCACCGTTCTGACCCCAGGCGTAGGGGAAGTTACGGTTAAGATCGACACCATCACCACCAGCGACGGCGTGACGGTTCTTACGCCACAGACGTTGACCGGCCCATGTGTAGGCGTAACCGTCGGGGTTGACAATAGGTACAGCTACGATCTCGACTTTGTCTAGGATAGCCTTGATACGAGGGTCAGACTCGCGATTGGTGACGAAGTGGTTGATGACGTAGGATAGAGTAGAACCGGTGATCCATTCGCGGGCGTGGATCAAGGATTCCAAGTAGATCTTCTTCTTGGCGGCACCGTTGGGGTTGGTGACGTGGACGGCGGCCAAGTCACGACCCTGGAAGGATTTACCAATGGAGGGGACGTACTTGACGACGGTGGGGTTGGCGGTAGATAAACCTTTGTAGAAGGCTAACAATTCGTCGTAGTTATGGTAGGCGGCAAAGAAATCGGCTTGGGCGGCACGGCTAGTCTGTTCAACAGTAGCGTCCTGGATGGTCTTGCTGAGGTCGTCGATCTCAACCTTGAAGTCCAACTTACCACCATTGGCCTTCTGAAGAGCTTCCAACTGGGTAGGGTTGACACGGGCGCGAACTTGGTTACCACTCTGGGACCAGATGTCGATGGTATCCAGTAGGCTGGTGAGTTGGGCGTTGGAGGTGAAGGTGATGACCTTTTCACCCTTGTAGAAGTTGACAGAGTTGGGGACAGCAGTGACGGCTGACAGTAAGGTGAGAGCTAGAACTGAAAGGACTTTGAATTGCATGCTTGTGTTCGTTTTTAATTTTGGTTGGGCTGCCGTTGCTTTCCTTTTATACCTTTTTCATCCAACATAAATCCAATTTACTATTTGAGAGGGATGGATCACATTTTTTAGGTTTGACGTGGATCTCCTTCATCTTATGATTACAGGCAAAGGTATCAGTTGTAGACTGATAACATAATATCACAAAAAACTAATGTATGAGCTGTACTTTGGTACCTATTACCTTTAAAGTAACATTATTTACACTATTTGGAATACATATTGCGAAACCAGTCATGCTTTTGATCGCACCTCAACATTAAGCAAACGATCAAGGATTGATAATACAGCTTCCCTTGTTTTTACTAGTTTACTCCCACCTAACCTGCTACCACCATCTCGCTAAAGCACGTATGAGCTATACAATTACTACTTTTTCACCACAAATACCAACTGACCGACCTTGCCATCAACCAATTTGCAGGGTATCTGATCTAATAGAGCTCATTCACCATGTCATCCACCATGACACCCCTTTCAAACTTATCATCCTACTTTATGGCTTCAGGCTAAAATAAAGACTAAATTTCCATATTCCGCTATAGTACTTGTAAAAATATGGAATTTAGGTCCTATGTATATAAAATGTGGTGCTTATCGATCTAGGTCATCAGAATAAATAATGTGGTTAGAAGCGTGATAAAATCTAAATTTGACTTTATACAAGTTTGAATCAAATTGAAATTTTAGTCAACTAAAGTATTACCGGTATAGGCCAATGTGAGGGATCACGTTAACTTTAAGCGTCAAGAATTTGAGGGTGGAACATAAAGTCAGCTTTTTAGGTTGAGCACTGCACCTTCAATTTGATTTTGTAGATGGGATAGGCCTAAATCCCTTTTCAGTGAATGAAAGCTTGGTATCGACACATTGTTTCTTTTCAAATTGTAATTTTTCAGTGACATTGATGAAAACTCTAACCTAGTCAATCAGTCTGCTTTACAAATATTGATCCATTATAAAAAATATTATGGCGTAATTTTTCAATTAAATATAAACGTAATAAAGTGAATTTATAGCTAAAATTACGTAAGTTTACAAGTTTGTGAAAGTCAATATTTGAAAGCTATTATATATCACTATAGGTATATAAACCAAAATTAGTTGCATTATTCAAATAAATAAGTATTTAAACTGATATACACAAAATCTTGTTAAAGATAGGCCTTGGAAAAGGCCTCCATCAGTCGCTCTGATGGACATATATGTGCCAGATGTACTTGTAAAACTAAATCTGCCACCTATTGTCGGTGTTTCATTGGGCCTACATTGTAGCTAAAAATATAACAACGTCGTTATTTTGTACCACTAAAACAAAATAGTAAAGTGGATCCATACCTACCGACTATCCACTTCTTTCAAGCCACATTCACAAACATGAAGGATTCCAAGTAATTTCCTTGACCATCCAAAACGCAAAGCATGTTTTCTCTACTTTAAAAAATATGGTTCTTTGTTTACGCCACCAAAGATGTAGCCTATGTAAACGTAGGTCGGACCTGAAGTAGAGGATTAAAGCACAACACAGCACAGCTATAAAGTAAAGCTCAGCCTTATTACCCTAACTCCCGTATCCGTTGTCGCCAATCAGGCATTTAAAACTAACTTAGCTAACCAAACCAACGAAAATACTTTTGCCAGTGGGCCTAAGCCAATTAGTTTCTCAATCCAGATTGTCCAAGCACAAATAAACTACAGCAGCTATCTTCTCCAGCCTCCAATGCCCAAATCCAAACGAAATTAGCTTATCTAGCTACTGCACCTTCAAAGCTAATGATCCCAACACCTCCAATGTTGGTCCAAGAAGAATTACTGTTGGGAGTGTAGGAGCTCAGCTTCCAGAACTTCTTGTGATGCTTAAAATGATGAAGCCAATGTTAGATTGTGTATTCAACCACCTGAGAACTAACATATTAAGTTTGATGTTTTTAAGGATAGCCATCATAAGACTTATGTATTTGGTCGGAATAGGGCATCCAAGTGTTGGTTAAAGAAAGTTTATGGGTTTTATAACTACCGTAGCTCTGGTTATAACGGCGTCTGTGATTCAAATGAGACTGGTGCTGACAGCTGTCGCATCTGCTACTACTTTCACATTAACTAAGTCTTTTCCTTATTATAACACTCACCTTTTCTACCATAGTTCTACAGAGCAAGTATCAATTCATCGGCTACAGTAAGAGATGTACTTCACATATATCCTATAGCGATGGTTGCATTCTTGAAAGGTAGAACTTTACTACGCATAATTTAAGCCTTGTCTACCATATCACCTATTACGACCCAAATCAATTGATAAGCCAACTATGCCTTCAAATCTTTGTCGTGTAGTTTTAGCTTCAAAAGGATAAGTATTTTTAATGAAAAGTTGAGTCATCTATATGTACGCTATTAGCTACTCTAGTATATGGGCTGACATTAAACATATAAATGTAAATTATTTGTAGCATATATGTATAAGTAAGCTGGTTGTAAAGCTTTAATTTGGTAGTGTAGAGATTCGATAACAAAGTTTGTAATAGTTATCCAAACAGATATCCGATACAATTGATTTATGAGACTGTATTAGTAGTTGAAATGAGTTGAAAGTTATACATGATGATGCTATAAATGCTTTCAAAGGGTTTAAAGTTAGCTATATGAATGCTACTAATTGTATTGTAAGCTTATTAAGTCTATTTACATTTTATAAAGGTATACTTTGATATAAAAGCCTTACATATTTGACTATATATATCATGCTTATTAGTATGTATATTGGAATTTGATATTTTAGCAACAAGTACCAAAGAGCTAGTTATACTAGTTTGATTAATAAAATATCCTCTATATCAAAAGTGCCTATAAATTATACAATAAATAGAATTTTAAAATCATATATATAGTTTTTAAAGTATATAAATTCCTTCACCTTCTATTTATACCTTTCATCAGTAGTAGCATTCCCTATCCTTGTATTTCCGACCCGGTGACACCATTTGATCTGCTATTTGAAAATTGATGGCGTAAACTTTTAATCCCAAAATAGCGTTTTCAGTAAAACTTTCAATCCCGATGCTGTATTCCCTATTTTGGAGTCGTTTTTACCATTAAATATATTTTGCTCTTTATCTACTGACTATTGTTGATGTTACAAGTATTGCTGATACCCCAAGTTTAGTTGACCCTTCAGGTTGCAATAATACATATATGTTAGTTTTTGTAGCTACAGAATAAACATCTAGATCCTATCAAATTTACCCTGCTTATCTTCAAAATTTCGATTCTTTTGTATAATAAATGAACTCGTTTAGGTCAAAAGCCAGCTTCAGGTTATACTATAGACAAAGTTCCAAGGTAAAGTATATAAAGCTCAAGTGGTTGAAAGGAGGTAAAAAAGAATTATTAAATAACAGTAAAGCTACACCACTCTTTATTGATCGGTATATAAGTTTTACCAGTCCCAAATTTTGAAATTATCACAATACTACCAAAATTAGAATATATTTACAACCTATAAATACCCTTCAAAAAATCCACATCACATTAAGCATAAAACAAAGACGCAAATGTCAGCTCCGATGTTAAAAGATAACCAACTTAAACACAGCCAAATTAAAGCCAAATTTCAAGATACACTTACCAAGGCATTTATACAACTTACTAATAATACTCAAGTCGATACCAACAGAAATATGTTCTACCAAGGTTTGGACGCATCCAAACTACCCCAATTCCTCAAGTTAGTTTACGACTTGGATCCAAACGTCGATTTGGAACCTTCGATAGTCTACAGATATCCAACTATAAGTTCCTTAGCCCAAACTGTTAAACTCGATTAACGTAGTTCAACTCTACCTCAGTTGCATAAAATGTACTTAAATTTTTTACTTTTGACTACCTTAGCTTTTATAATAGGTTTTGATATACAACATAAAAGTGGACATGCAAATTTTTGTATAAAGGACTAAGTAGCAGTATACCTTTTAAGTTTTTGTATACGCTATATATAACTTATTTGCCAATATTAGGAGAGGTAGGTATATAAGAACTAGAATTTTGATGGGTAGATAGACCATCTCAACTTTAGATTCACAGGTCTCGGACTATACTAAACATTTAGAAAAGAATAGTTCTATATATTCACATACTTATTTCTTCATTATATAGGTTGGGTAGCTCCCTGAGGTACTAAAAGTTTATATTTAACATATATATCGCTCGCTCTACCTGTGTCTTACAAGCTTTATTTGATAGTATCTTTTGTGCAAGAGGTAATATGAAATTGCATCCGATCACGATGGTATTAACCTTGTAAATACGACTCAAATTATTTTAATAGAACTTACCAGGTCATACCAATAGTTTATACTTTTTTGTGCATATGTAACCTCAGTATAAAAAGTTGAAACTTGTTGGTATCCATATAAGTTTGGAGATAGAACTGAAAGGTGAGCTTTGAAACTTTATACTAATTGCCCTATACTCTACTATCTAGCTTAAAACTGCAGCCAATTTATTTGGAATTTGAGTTGTTTTTGTCGGTACTCCCTATAAGCCTATCTTTTACACTCAATTCTAGTGAACGAAAATAGAGAGCTTCTTTATTAGCTGACTATCCTTTCATCTGAGAGAAAACCAATATTTATTAGATTTAAACATTAAAGCAGCGCAATCGATGTAGCGATGAAACAAAACTACATCTATTTACAAACCTCAATATCCAGATCCTAGCTACTATCTACCTTTAGTCTGGGGTAGATGCTGCAGCTAAATTCTTCACATAACTCCAAGTTTAACTTTAAATTTTGTTGCACACCAAATTTATTTCAAAACATAAGGTGGGGAAGGTGAAAACTTCCTTATAGTATTATCCATTTCAAAATTTCTATACATGTACTTAGCTTTAAACTTCTAAATAGAAGTATAATGTTGTCGTCGAAGTGTGTACAACAAGCCATGTAAATACTTTTAGATCCAAATGGTGGCATTTACTTGGGCGTATACTCCCTATCCCTTATTTTGCCTTAGCATTTAATGACACCCTCAATCTAGATACTTGTCATAGATATACCCCGTTTTAAATTATTAACAGGCTCCCATAAAAGCTTTATTTGATGAGCTAGTTTGCCATCAAACTTTAAAATCCAAGTTTATGGAGTAGTTGATACCAAAGTTGAATGCGGCTAACCTTGACAAACTAACTCTACTAAAAAATTTACTCCGGTCTTGGTCCCATTCAGCTTAGGGTTGTTAACCTGAAGCTAGCTAAAAAAAGCTCCAACTTGCTCGTACTAAACTTAACGTATATAGATGGGTGGAATTGAAGTGCTAGTGTTGGAAATCGGCTAACTGGGCTCTAAAAGAACCGAGTTTGGTTTAGGTTTTATTGGATTAGAAAATTTTGAAACAATTTTCAAAATGGCACCTTTGTTCAAATAGATATGTTTTCTATCTTATATATTTATTAAATTAGGGATCAAGTTTTAAGGTCAGTGAAGATGTATATCTAGCCCACTAAATTTTAACCTCAGCAATAAAGGTATATATATATCGAAATCTAATTGGTCTGAAAACTGCGATAAAATTGCTATATTGGTAAAGTCCGTTTAGGAGAGTGAACAAATTAACCTAATCTGATGTCCAATAGTATTCTAATAGACAGACTACCAGAACTACAGTACACCCCGATAAAGAATTTAATTAATAAATATAATATCCTTTATTTGATATCAGTGAATATGATTAGTGCTGTAAGTGCACTATTACTGTATTTAAATATATGGTTAACTGGTAGGGGTTTTCCATCGTATCTATATACGTATAGATTTAGTTGGCTGGCAATAGTTAAATAAGCTACTAGCGCAATCAAGCATATATCTAACTTTTAGAAAAAGCTTCGAATATCTAACTCTGTAAAATACAAGTTAAATTCTTGTAGAAACTATAGAGATGATAGTAAAGCTTCAATATTTAAATGCTTTATTACAGTTGGAATCTAAACATGTATAGTTCAAAACATAGAAATTAAAAAGATCTAGGTGAATGGGAGCTGGAATGGAAGTAGGAGTCTATAGCCCGGATCTGCCTCTGGTCCTCGCTGTTCTTGCGATTTAGCATCTGAGTCTCCCCTATCGAACTTTCGATGAAGGATATGGGAGGCAGGTAGGGGTAGGATTGGGATCGAGTTTGCTGATCGTACTCATGGCCCGAGTAGAACTGGGTATTGTTGTGGTTGTCGGGTGAGGGTGAGCTTGGGTAACTGTTGTTGGGAGACAATTTGTACTGGAACTCTTGATTGTAGTCTACTAAGCTGGGGGAGTGATTCATGTTGGCAATGACTTGGTCAGTCTCCATCAACGGAGTCAAGAGACATGGGTTTTCGTTGTCGGAGTTGTTGCTGATCTGAGTCACCTTTCTAAAGTAGTAGTTGCTAGGGATCTCAATGTTCATAAGTAGTGGGTCGTTGGACGGGCTATTCAAACTTTCGACTTGGGACTCTACGTAGTAGTTTATTAAACTGAACCTCCGGTTGTCACTGGTGACGACACTGAGGGCTCGTTTTGTAAGTGGATGGGATTGTAGGTTGTCCTTTTGCTGGTAGAGGAGGAAGTGACCGCTTAGCCTGGAAGCGGACCACCTAATACCATCGGTCCAACGCTGAACCCCCGACTTGGAGGCATCGAAGACAAAAACCGACCCGGGTTTTATGAGGTAGCGTTCGTTGGTGTTCAAGCGTCGTTTGGTCAAGGGCAGTAATCCGAATCTCACTGCCTCTATCAACCTTAAAGCTTCTCCGATGGTGTTGACGTAGCCGTTGTAGGTTTCCATTATTAATTACTGGTCCAGCAGTTTCGTTTGTATAAAATAAAAGGAATCAATCCAAGTGGTAAGAAAAAAAGTATCCAAATCTTGGGAATTGGGTGCCGTATATATACTATTTTTATTTTAAACTAAAGCGAATCTACACTGTTGCAGCTGGTTTTGGCGTTTCTACTCAATAATACGAAAGCAGTGCTTATTTCTCTTTTTAGCTTTGATGATTCCATTTAGTTAGGAGAAACTCGGCTATCACTCATGACTGTTGAAACCAATCTTAGATCTGGCTTCAAAACCTAAATTTTGGGCGGCAGCCAAACAGTTTAGAGTATTAACCCCACACTTGATGTGAACATTCGGCCTCGCCAATTTAGAGATGGAGGTGTCTCACTTTGAGCCTTTGGATTTCATTAGCCAATTTGAAGCTTTGCAACAAGTAGGCTGGAGAACAAATTGGCGCTGCTCAAAACCTTACCATCTCCTCAACATTTGTGGGGTTGAAGTTTCGCTTTGGGGATTAAAATATATAATTTATCTTAGACATAACCCGAATTTATAGCTAGTACTTGGTTAAAGATGTTGTGGTACGTGCATTCACTTGTATTTACTGACATTATTCGGATTTTAGGCCATACTAAAAGCAAAGTTTTAGTTAGCCTACGGCTGAATATTAACTTATTTAGAAGGTTGTATTGGCAACAAACGCTTGGAGTTTGTATAGCCATCAGCTTTATAGGTTCCAAGAAACCCCAGTCTCCCATTTCTCAGCCCTATGTTTAGCATCGAAGCTAAGCGGACTCTTGGAAAAGTTTCAAACTAATTTGTAAGACACTCCAACCTATATAGATCTGAAACCAATACTATATCCATAGATAAAGGGTGAATATTTTAATTCTACAGTGTAAGTTAAAGCTGTAAATTTTAAAAACTTAGATGAACAATTATTTATAGTAATTTAGAGCAATATCTCTAGTCTGATATATTCAAGAACTAATGCTAAAGCTTTAACTTAAGATAAATAGAGTTAACATGGACACTAATGGAGTGCTTAATTTTAGCAGGAAAGTTAATAGAATATGTGTTAGTGGGGATATACCTGCTTTTCATACCAACGAAACATTTCTATTTTGGGAAATCTTGAATAACAAATACTATGCTACGTATATATATTAATTACTATTAAGTAATTATGTACTAATATAGCCAGGAAAAATGCCATCATGTCTATATGTGAAAATAAATGGGTACCCATACATACTATGATATGGGGCATTCTTATTTTACATTTAAAGATTTTGAGTTTCAATAAAAATCAAGTTTATAAAGGAATCATATGTGACTATCACTTCTTAGAGTACTATTTACTATACTATCCCTTGGAAATATCATAAAAGTTATAGCAATATAGACAGGAATGCTGATTATTTTTATCATGTAATAGCAACAGGCTCAACTTGGAAGTGTATTCACCCTGGTAAAAATAGTACAATTACATTTTAACTATTGGCAGTTTTGTGCATATTTCTTATCAGCAGTTGTTCCGTTTTGATTTTGGATGAAAAGCTCTGATATAGAACTTCAAAATTGGTGCAAAACATTCAATTAAATCATATTCATCTTGTAAGAAAACTTTTTCATTGGATTAGTAGACTGTATCTTGATTAATTTTTTGTTCAGCAATATTAGATATTTTATATTATAAAGCTAAAATTTAAGGATGTTTGATATTTGCGATCAATGCAGTATATGATTAAGATAGTAGCTTTATTTGGTACTGAAGGATTACTCTGATATTGATAAATAGAAATTACAAACCTATCAGCCATTTCCCTAATACGATACTTCAAAGTATGTGATTTATTATAGTCCGATTTTATAGTTTATAAAGGACTCATTTTCAACTGCTGATTTGCCAAAAATCTATAAAGTTTATGTAATTTTACTTGGGTAATCGATTAAATACTTTAAAAACTAGGTGAAAAATTACGCAAATTTTGTAGATTGCTGGCAAACCAGCAGTTGAAAAACAGACTCAAAGATCAATAAGGTTATTGATGACTGCTTGCATTAGCTATAAATTTTGATATATGCAAAGTTTATTGATATTGCCTTAGCATATTGTGAAATAGAGTACATTTACTTATTGCATACTCTATATTACCATCAGTACGTTGATAGATCCTTTGCCTTAAGTTGGCTATACCTTCTCAAAGATCTAATAAAGCGATATACAGTTTATGTGTTCAATAGAATTGTAACAGGTTACATATATATTTAGGCACCTCTACTATATCGACAACGGCTCGCAGTCGTTAGCTGTTAGTTATATATCTTCAACAATATACCTGTCATTATTTTCGTTGTCAAATTTCGAGCCATTTTGTGGCGATAGTCGATTGGATGAAGTTACGCTAAATTAGCAAGCTCAAAACTCAAGTTCGAATTCAATGGCATGGAAATTTCCCATCCTTTTTTCCAGAACTTGGCACAACCAATCATTGAAATTCTAAACTAATATCGCTGATCTAATTTATGGGAGAATTTGAAATTACAATCCAAAGAAAAACCGTTGGGAGGAATTTATTAGGTAACTGGTTGAATATCAAATTTTGATTGGCCCACTTTGGTAATAACCAATGCCCCACTCAATGGGTTAGCTGGACAAACTGTATTTCAGCTCAAAGCTATATAAGCTTGGTTACCTTTTATCAACTAATTTTAATTAGAGAACTCTTCTATACTCAACCAAGTACTTGATTCAAGATGGGTATGTCATTTTCGAAACTGTTTATGGGCCTCTTCGGCAAGAAGGAGATGCGTATCCTTATGGTCGGATTAGACGCCGCCGGTAAGACCACCATCCTTTACAAGCTGAAGCTCGGTGAAATTGTTACTACCATCCCCACTATCGGTAAGCACTTCCATTTCCCTTATTTTAACCTTAAATAGGCTTCAACGTCGAAACTGTCGACTACAAGAACATCTCTTTCACCGTTTGGGATGTAGGAGGTCAGGACAAGATCCGTCCCTTGTGGCGCCACTGTAAGCATTTTTGTATTTATATTTAGCTAACTTTAACTAGACTTCCAAAACACCCAGGGTATCATCTTTGTTGTTGACTCCAACGATAGAGATCGTGTTGCTGAAGCCCGTGAGGAACTCCAGCGCATGCTCAACGAGGAGGAGCTCAAGGATGCCTTACTGTTAGTCTTCGCCAACAAGCAGGATCTCCCCAAGGCCATGAACGCTACCGAGCTTACCGACAAGCTGGGTCTGCACTCCTTGAGACAACGTCAGTGGTACATCCAGTCTACTTGCGCCACCTCTGGTGATGGTCTGTACGAAGGTCTCGAATGGCTTAGCACCAACTTGAAGCGTAAATCATAAATGTAATTAAACCCTATATTACCTAGTGAACCCTTTCAATTGGTCTCTACCAGTCATCCATCCGCAAGAACCCCAACCTCCTTTTATTAAAACTCGTCTAGTTTCTGAGACTATAAAGGCGATAAACTGGCGTTATTTAGGTTTGTTTGCTATTTTAACTACACACTTTGTTTTTTCTTCTGCTTCACCATATGGCGTTCATGAGAAATGGACTGTATTCTAACCCAGTTTCATTTCTAAATTAGATTATATTGATAGCTTGTAGTGTAAAGCCAAATGCCATGGAATGTATATGGGCTAACAGGTAAACAATTGGATATACCATTGCTATATACTATTATTGTGATATCTTTTGTAAACAATAGCTTTAAAAATACTTGTATTTGATTTTATGCAGTTAGCTAGCATGATGATGGTAACAAGGTACTGTATGCAAATATTTTAAGCTTTTGTCACCTTTACCAGTACCAAAAGCACAATACGCTTATATAGCATGCGTTGTACTAAATACTTACGTCGTACTATCGTCACAACGCTTTTAAAAGTAGGACTAGTACACTAACTTGAACTTTTATATTTTAAAGTTATACAGCACTTAAAAGTTCATGTTTCTAATTACAAACCCAATATTTTTAAGTAGGCTGATCAATTTAAACAGTGGCAACTGGTGAATATATCTTTTTGTAATATGATAAACTCTCATTCTACGATTCATTTTTTATAGTTACTAAAAACCTTACTACTATTACGTTACATCCCAAACAGTGTAAAAAGTGAACAAGCAAGGGAAAGAAACTTATGTGCTAAAGTGTTGGTTTCGGACTTTAATTTCTAAAATCCCCATTCTGATTTCATTCGATTTTTAGTTTCAATTTGGGAATTTCCATTTCGATTTGAAAAGTTTATGAAATTGATGCACGATATCCCAAATTTTATACGATTGACTGTATCTATACTAAACTTTTGGTTTTCCTTGTTTCAAAATAGTATGAGTTTATAAATATTTACGATATTTCAGGGCTGACAAAATAGTATTTTATTAAAAGTAGCTTGGCCTTTATATAGTATAGTAACCTTCAACCTTGTGGGTTTAGCTCACAATTGCACAAAATTTTAATAAAATCAACTAAGATATGCCCATAGTTTAAAATTATCCATGCAAGTGCGAAAAAATCCCAAAAGATTGAAAGCTACTGATGTTGAATAAAAAGCCTATACTGCTACTGTAATTCTAGGTGGAATATGTTGAAATAGCGTTATATAACTGTCAAGCCTTTACAGGGGTAGTACAATTGATTCTACATTGGTGGTAGATGGACGTAGTTGGTTTTCTTAGCTCTATTTGGGAAAAAGCTTGTACTTCAGAATCAACTTTCTACCCAACATTTGGATGATAACAATAGTGAAAATCTTTATCCAATAAATTTACTAAAGCTAACAATTGATTGGTGACTTTGGTTTGGTCTTTACTGCAAAGTTCACCAACAGATTTTGCAAAGGTTGTCTCTTCGTCACCAACCTCAACCCAAGTCAAATGAGTAGTTCCATCAAATTTTTACCGCTTTATGGGTTATCGACCGAAGGTCCAATTAGTTACATACTCAGCCTCGACAACAAGACAATCTTATTAGATTATGGGTCGACTTATGACAAAGTCTTTCAACAACCTAGAGATGCAAGTGCCAACCACCTTTACCAGTAAAATCCAAATAAATTCTTTCAACTTTACCAATAACAAATTTCTATATAAAAGGCAACTAAATGAAGTTGACGTCGTTTTACTATCCCACCCAACCTTGACACACATTGGCGGTTACTTGGACTTTTACCACAAGTTCGTGGTACCTAGTGGATATCAGGTCAAAGTTTACGCTACGTTACCGCTACAGAACATGGGTAGGATGTTGATGCTTGATCTTTTGAATGCGCTACCGAAGGATGAATTTGACGAGGTACCCAGCATGAATAGCCAAAGTGTCAACCAAGCATTCGACTACATAAAGGCGTTGCGCTATTCCCAACCTACATTATTGACTGGTAAGCTATTTCTTTCAATGTACATTTTAGCTAAAGTTTTTATAGGCAAATGTCAAGATGTCAAAATTACCGCTTTCAACGCAGGGTATACAGTAGGTGGAACGATATGGAAGGTGGAGTTGGGTACCGAGTCGGTTGTATATGCTCCTGACTTTAACCACCGTAAAGAAAAGTAAGTTTAATTTAACTATGTGCTTTTTTTACAACTTTTATTCTTTTAAAGGCATTTAAATGGTACTGCCATATTGAAATCGGACGGGCAGGTCTTGGAACAGCTTTTTAGACCAACTTTACTTATTACCGGTTCTTATACGGCACTAGCTACAGTCAGACCCCGTAAACAGATTGAGCAGTCTTTGATTGGTAATTTTTCACTTTTTACCTTTTATAATTTATTGGGATAAAGATACGATTAAGAAGACTTTGGTGCCTGAACCTGATACGGCGGATCCAGGTTGTGTACTAATGCCGGTAGATACCAGTGCTCGAGTCCTGGAACTTGCACTTTTATTGGATCAGAGGTGGGAAGCTGAGAAATTGGCACCACTTCCGCTACTGTTGGTCTCTTCAAAGGCCTATGCTACCCACAAATTTGCTAAATCGATGTTGGAGTGGATGGGCGGTAACCTGGCAGAACTTTTCTCCAATACGCGAGAAAACCCTTTGGATTTTAAGTAAATTATTTTTTAAACCTTTGGAGTATTAATTAGATTGTAGGCATGTCAAGCTTTGTCAGAATATCGGTGAGGTGCACCGATTCATTGGTCCCAAACTTATATTAGCGGCATCTGATGGGTTAGATTGGGGTCTCTCTAGACAATTATTGACCGAGTTCGGTGAGGACCGGAACAACCGACTGATATTGACGAGTCGAGGTCCCCCTGAATCCCTGACACGCTTCATCTTCAACAAATGCTTCAACGAGCTGGCTTATACTAGCGGGGAGCCGTTGACCAACGACACCTGTCATGTTGAACTGGATTTGACGGTAATTCGATTTCATAATTAAAGCTCTAATTGTCCGATTTAGATCAACAAGCAAGTACTTTTGACAGGAGATGAGTTAGCCCAGTTTAGACATGAAGAGGCAGAACGGATAAGCCAAGCCAAAGCTAACCTCAATACTCGCAATTTAACCCTCCTAGACAACAGCGACGATGATTCAGACACTTCAACCCAGTTTGGCGAGGATCAACCTTTGAACCACAAGTTTGACATCTATTTGCGAGACACTCAGCTCAACGAGGGTAAATCACGAATCCCCAACCGTCAAAACAACTATGCCTACCCCACATCGGAGAAGCATCGCACTCGGACCGATGACTATGGAGAGATTGGTACGCTTAACTTCCAGATTGACGGCGATGGTAACGCCAATCCGGACGACGAGGATGACGATGACTTTGGCAAAGGGAAATTGGGTGGTGGGAAAGATGTACTAGACGGCGGATTGGAGCGCTACGACCTCAATGATCCTACACGTATCGACCCCTACCCCTTTATCGTCGTCAGAGATCAAATATTCCTCAACCTAGTGTGTCCGGTAGCCTACTTTAGCTTCGAAGGTAGATCCGACGGTCGCAGTATCAAGACCATCGTCGGTCAAACTAGTCCCAGGCACCTGGTAACCTTTAAAACTATATTCCATTTAAGCTTAGTTTTTTAAAGATTCTAGTCCATGGGTCTGAACCCAGTGTCACCAGCTTGCAGACCTACTTTGAGAACTTGGGGGATTCAAATACTAGAACCATATCCATCTTGAAACCGGAGTTGACGTCGTGGTTGCAGGTGGCTACCGCTACCAAGGTCCAGCACTTCAGATTGGACGATCTTTTGGTATCGAATACTCGACGTTACCAAGTAAGCCTTTTTAATCTATCACTTTTTGATATATCTTATATTAGCTTGGCGACGTACAATTAGCTAGATTGGTTGCCGTAGTCGGTAGTTTGGACGTTGAAGATGCCTCCCACTTAGAATCCAATGATCTCGTATTGAAAAACCCACCCACCTCTAAACGCCTCAAAGTTGTCACCAAACAACCCATTTTGGTCGGTAAGGTGCAGTTTGCTACTCTACGCAAACTTTTACAGCAACATCATGTGACGGCTGAGTTCTTGGAGGAAGGGACATTGCTATGTAACAACAGCGTTACTATTAAAAAGGTAATTTATAGTTTAGCTTGTTTTTAATTTAAAATTTTTTGAGTAGACAGATAAAGGTATCCAGTTGATAGGTAGGTTGGGTAGGGATTACTACAAGGTTAGGAAGCTTCTGTATAGGCAACAGATCCCGTTGTGATATGACTTTTTTAGTTTGGTTTGGGAAGAGTGAGTAGATTGCTGTACCTATGAACCTTCAATCGGTTCTATAGTGATGCAGATGTTTGGATTTTAAAGTGGGCTTTTACATAAAGGTTATATGCTTCACCACTATCGTTTATTTTAATGGAATTTTATCTATATTTTTATAAATAGTATTTTATCTATATTGGCATCAATATCTAGTGCCAATACAAATGTATTTACAGTAAAAAGCTTAATAAATTTTAAAAAAATGAAGTATACAAAAATCTTAAACTATTTATTAAAAGCTCAATTTCAAACCAACTACCTACAGAAAACTTAGTTTTTCTTTTGGGTGTTGAAGATGGGGGTGGTGGGGGCCTTCTTGAACTCGGGGTAGACCTGATCCAAGGTTTCGGCATCATAGACGTAGCCGTTCTTGATGACCTGCTTGACATGCTTGGAATTCTCCTTGATACCCTTCAGTGGGTTACGCTTAGGAGAGTAGATGTTAAAGTCAGCAAGGAAGCCGGGAATGATCTGGCCAACACCGTGCAGACCTAGGGACTTGGCGGGGTTGATAGTAGCAGTCTTCAAAACTTCATAAGAAGTCATGTTGCCCTGCTCGAACATGGAAAGTTCCCAGTGGTAGCCAATACCCTTACGCTGGCCGTGAGCACCGGCGTTGACAAGACCACCCTGGCGCTGGATATCTTTGGTGGAGGCGGCAATTTCATAGTGGACATACTCCCTAGAGTCAGCAGCTGGCTTACGGAAACTGGCCTGCTCCAAGTCGCGCAATGGGTGCAGCTTGCGGAGACGTTCCTCCTCCCACACATTGGTGTTCTGGTACCACCAGTTCTCACCCATAATACCACCGTAACTGACGATGAGAGTGGGGGTGTTGGCGGTTCCTGACTTGACAAAGAGCTGGATCAAGTCGTTGTAGATGGTGCCAGTGGGTATGGAGTGCTCCAAGGTAGTGTGACCGTCGATGAGCTGGTTGGTGTTCCAGTAGGTGTTCATACCACCTTCGGGGACTACTGATAAACCAAGTTCACGAGCAGCTTGCAGGATCATTTGACGGGCGGAACGGGCGGGTTGGTTGTAGCTCTTTACAGAGAAACCGCCGTAGGCTTTGTGACGTCTCAGAGCGGACTTGGCCTCCTCCAAGCTGTTGATCTCGACACGGTAAGCTCCCGAAGCACCGTACAAGATAGTACCGGTACCAAAGAGACGAGGAGCCAAGTATTTACCGGCACGCTGGAAGTCCTGCTCGTAGTATTGGTCGACGTTCTCATAAGAGGGGTTGTGCATGGTAGTTACACCGTAACTCAGCTGCAAAAGTTGTTCCCAATGACCTTGGACAGGGAACTGAGGAGTGTTCCAGTGGGCGTGAGCGTCGATGTATCCAGGTACGACGACACCGCCGTTCAGATTGAAGACCTTGGCACCAGCAGGGATCTTGACATCCCAAGAATTGCCGACGGCTTCGATCTTGTTACCACGAACTACAATACGACCTTCCTTGATGATATCCTTCTTCTCATCACCGGTCTTCATGGTTATGACAACGGCATTGTCCAATACGAAGACAGAACGGTCACTGGGCTTGTCGTTCTTCAGCTCGACGCTGAGGTCGTACTTCTTGAGCAAAGGCTTGACGCAGCTGAAACCAAAGTTTTGGGAGTCGGCCTTGGCGGCGTCAGCACATTTGGAGTTGACGGCTTCGAGATCGGCTTCGTAGAGAGTGGAAGCTAAGACATAGTACAGCTTCTTGGAGCTGCCTCGGGAAAACTGGGCAAACTCACCACCATCTTCAGTCAATCTAATGATGCCTTCGGTAATTCCAGGCTTGGACCAGTAGGTGGCGTCGCTGGCGTTGACAGAGGGAACGGGTGCAGTGAAGATATGGTGGTACTGCTGGAAACCAACAGTCTTCAAATCATCAGAGACATCGTTACCCCAGTAGGAGTCCTGAACGCTACCGAAAGAAGTTTCTTCCTTGGTAGCAATGTCGAAGAGGTAGGGGCTGGAAGTTTGACCGACTACCTTCAACTTGGTACCGTCATCCGAGAACTTGGCAAAGTTGTTCTCGCCAGGGATGGTGCGCTTCAAGGATCCCTTGATGACCTGGAGACTGGCATCCAGTTGGACGAGGTAAACACCATTCTTGGTGGTGTACTCGGCGTCACCGGAGATAGAGTCACCACCGGTCTTGGAGAAGGAGGCTTGTTTACCATCCTTACTCAATGAGGGGAAGTCGTATCTACCGGGAGGTAGGCTGAGGATGGAGACCAGCTTGTTGGAGGTAATGTCGTAGATCTCGATCTGAGACATCTTCTTATCGCTCCAAGCACCCTGGATGATGATGTTCTCGTTACCGGGGTGGAAGGTGGGTGAGTAGCGGTTGAGTTCGGGGGTCTCCAAGTTGAGTTTGGTCAACTTATTAGAGACTAGATCCTTGACGTAAGTGGAACCAGCAACGATAAAGACGGCCTTGGTACCATTGGGGCTTACGTCATAGTATTTGATGGTGGTGGATTTGAAGGTTTCGGCGCAGGCATCCTTGGTGAGGTCAACCTTGTGGCGAACAGTCTCACCCAAGTCGAGCTGGGCATCGACTTCGAAGGGGATGATGGAAGCTTTACCTTCAGAGACGGGGACGTTCCACAACTTGCCTTTGGCCCAGATGACGATGGCACTGTTGTCAGGGGTCCAAGAGAAGCGAGGGTAGACACCATTGGAGGCGGAGGATTCTTGGTTGTCGCGGGAAAGATCCTCAAAGATGATCTTCTCGTTACCAGTCTCCAAGTCACGTATAACCAGGGACCAGGTAAACTCAATGCGACGAACAAAAGCCAGGTACTTGCCATCACGGCTGGGAGTAGGACGAGCGGCACCACCTACACCACCAGTGACGGTTTCTTTAGCACCGCTAGTGATATTTTGGCTGTAGATTCTGAAGATACCCTTGTGGTTGTCCTTGGAGTACTGCCATCTACCAGTATCGACGGCGTTACCCGAGTAGTAGAAGATATCGGGCTGGGCGGGATTGAAGATAGGCTCTTCGTAACCAACTTGCTCGAGGCGGAGACCGACAACCTTGGTGGGCTTGGCAGGTAAAGCACCGCTGATGTCGTATTTCTGGATGGTGGCGGCAGGAATGGAGCGTTCGGAGGTGTACCATTTTACGCCCAAGACAGAGTCTCCCTTGGGTGACAGGTTACCATTAGTGACGAAGCGGTAGCCTTCATCAGAGACCTGCTGAGGGTTCTTGCCATCACGGTCAGTCAACCACAAGTTGTCGACACCGGATCTGTCGGAGGTGAACAGGATCTTCTTACCGTCAGCTGAGTACTGGGGCTGTACTTCAAAGGCGGGGCCAGTCAACAATGGCTTAGCTTTACCACCGTTGATGGGTAGAGTGTAAATGTCACCCAACACGTCGAAGATCAACTCTTTACCGTCAGGGCTGACATCGACGTTGACCCAGGTGGCTTCGTTAGTCTTTATGTTTACTTTTCGGGTGAGAGTAGATTTGAGATCCCAAGGTTGAAGAGGACGCAGGGGGAGGACATCATTGTCGGCAGCAGCAGCCTTGGAATCACCACCGTCGGCCATGGGTCGTCCACGGTAGGGCAAGGAGTAGGTATCATGGTCTCCCATGCGAGCCAACTTACCGGCTACTAAGGTCGCAGCTCCAGTGACACTGGCTAAGGTAGCTAAACTGATACGTACCATACTATTATTTAATTAAAGTTAATTTTGTCGATTAGGTGGTAAAATTAAGTGAAGTAGTGGTTTTGAGCTTGAGTGGTAAAGTTGGAGAGGTAGGGATATATATACTAGTTGGGCATTGGACTTTTAATTCGACTTGTGCCTTTAATTGTACACATAATCACATAATTTCATGTAAGTTTGGTCAATGCTCGACTTTAATCACGTTATTTTTTTTGTTGGGCCAGGATCATAAGTTGCAATCAGATGACGCAAAGTATTGGGATCATAAGGTCAAGCAGTACCCTCTTTATAGCTATTTGGCAATTTAGGCCTTCTTACAAGTTTCTTTATATTTTCAGTATTCATTATATTTGGCTCAGCTGCAGTTGGCTACAGCTATATAAAAGTAAGGGGCAAGGACTTGTCTGCGTAGTTAGTGAGCGTGTAAGGGTAAAGTTTCAACTTTGTTGGTATCGGAGGGATGTTCGTATTTTGGTGTGGCCAAAGAGTTTGGGTAATAAGCCTGAGAACAGTTTGTCCAAAGTATATTTTTCAATAGCCAGTTTAGTTTCCGATAATTTGGCCGACATGAATTTATTCGAAGCTTCGAAATATATTGCAGAAGGTCATCCGACTATGTACAAATCTTTGTACTGCAGCTTTTCACCCATCACTTCAAAAAATTTACCCTTATACAAAGTAGATATGTGCAGTACATTTTCTACTAAAGCCTTTATTTACAGCATATCTGGGCTATTAGTTTAGCACCTGGCTAAAGTAGAACTTAGCTGTCGTCCTTATCACCAAGCAAAGCCTAAATATGTATTTTACTAGGACACAACTCAGCATCAAATAAATTCATCTTCTCATCACTGTCCAGACCTCTAGCAGGTGACTTCTCGCCTACCTTACGTCCCTCCTCATATAGTAACTACGATTCCTTTTATAATTGCGATGAAACAGAGACTTTCCAAACTAGTAGATGATTTTTGGTCTAGTAGATTTCTTTTCTATAAAAGTAGTAGATTGCTAGTGCTGCTACCTTTTATATTCTTGCTAAAGTATTTTTCTGCTCTAATTTATTCATTAATATCTAGACTATCCAAGTTTCCGCGAAGTTGAGAATTCGATGGGGCCTAAAGTAGAGGTGTTAGCTGATTATTACCAATTTAATCCTCAGATCTTCAAATTTAACTATGTTGTTTATATCCAAGCTTGATATAATTCGGAGTTCAACTACTAACCTCCGTTCCATTCAACCAGTACCATCCTAATTTACAATTCTTAATTTGTTCCCATCAATAATTCGGAACAAATATTATTCCTATTTCTGAAACTGGATCACAAATTTTTTCTTAAGCAAGTTACCATGATCAACCAAAGCATCCAAACTTTAACATCGGGCTTCTCCTTTTACGATCACGGTCCAGGTGGAGGGAGTATCTAAGTTGTAACCGAACCAAAGGTTCCAAGTCCATGTCACGACACTTTTACCAACGTCATTTGGATCTCAGGTGCTGGTTCAGCTTGGAATTCTAATAAGATATAAGATGTCTATTAGTAATGGCAAAGGCAAGCTTCAGTTTATGTTCATTTTACATCCATATTATATTGCACCATATCTTTACTCGAACACTAAATTTATATAGGCATCTTTTTAACCATTAAATATTGAGAGTGATGTAAATTCAAATTTTGAATCTCTATAAATATCAAGTTAATTTAAAAGCAGTCTTAAAGTACTGAATTTTCAATTTGAATATAAACCCTACACTTAGTCACTCTTTAGAAATGGATTGTATATGCTTATAGCTATAAAGAGTTTAGAATATACTTATAAAATATATTAACAAAGATTTAAAAAAATTAATATACTCAAAGTAGAATAGGCTTTTTATTTATTTAAATAATTTCTAAATGATACTGTTGGGAAACGTCCACAAACACTTACCAGTAGAGGTTAGCCAGGATGCCACAGTAGTCAGTACACCATAAAGGCTAAAGAATTTGACAAAAAAACTATACAAGGAAGAAGCTCGTGCCTGGAGTTTGATCCAGAGGCGGTGAGTGGACAAGAATACTCCGATCGAAGCCACGAGGCTAAGGAACGTAGTCAAATTCATTGGTTTTAATTGAGTTTGAAGATTCGGCTCAGGTCAGTGCAGCTCTCGGTCTTGGAGGGATGCAAATTATTAGTTCTAAATTATACTATGCAGGGAGTCTATACTATGCCAATAGCAGAAGAAAATATCAAATGATTCAAGACGTTTATTTAATAATTACTTGACCTACTACTAAGCTCACCGTGGACCTTGTATAGGTGACTTGTCTTTAGTAGTTAATATTCTAGATACTGGTAATTAGTGTTTATCTAAGCTCCAGTATCAAAATCTATTGGGTTCTTCTGGGGGATCATTATTAACTTTAGGGAGTGTAAAGATTAAGGAGCAGTCAGTACGCAATTGATCACTTAATTCCTACCAAAACAAAGAGTTTCTAAATTTAATAAGGGAATGTTGACTAGTCATCTAAGTCTGAGATATAACTTGAATTCGGATTATGGAGTGAAATTACAGCTGATTTAGGAATATTTCCTTACATATACATAGCGATATATAATATCAAGCTCTTTAATTTATTACAATACATTTAAAACAATAAGTTAGCTATTCAACTAATTATACGAAGTGTATAAAACTGGAATGGTGAAGTTGAAGCTGACATCTAGTACATGCTCATAAATAGGACCTAAATTTAAGTTGTCTACAGGGCTAGGGAGGGAAGAAAATAATTTGAAGAGGGCCAAAATATGGTTGACACGAGAGCGTAAAGAAGTTTCGATTGTTAGAAGGATCTGCTCTTGATTGCTTTGGTTTATAGATATGCCTATATTGAACAGGTTCAAGTCCAGATCCTCCATCCTTCGTAGCGTACATAGTGTGTTGAGATATACAAAGTAAGTGAACATCAAGTCATTGAAAGTGATGTTGGATAGGTTGTAAAAGTTAAACGCTGCGTTGTGCGCCACCTTCCCAACCGGCTGAGGTTGAGGGTAGGTGTCAATGAAAATGTTTATAGATCGAGTAGCATGTGAAGCTAGCATCGAATTACCTTTGTAGTACTTTACCAACAGATCTTTGAGGTAAAGGTTCGTAGAGTAAAAGTACAGGGATGAGTGGTAATGAGCTGCTTTTAGCAGTTGTACTAATTCATAACAGGAAAATACAGTAGGGTACGGCTTGACAATTACACTAGGATAGAATATGGTAATGGCGGCGCTGAAAGCGAATATGGAGTGATACAGTGCAATGTTGTTGAAGTGATCACAGCTACGGTGCCAAGTATCACGGATGAATGCGTCAGAGTCGATGTACTTATAGGCTTCAGGTGAAATATGGGTGTCAAATATCAAGGGATCGGATAAACTAGGTAAAAGTGAAACGATGTTATTGTAGATGATTCTCATTTTAGGGGGAGGGTTCCTTAACCTGGAATTCAGGAGCTTGGCGTCGATATTGGGGTCGTAGTTACGCCTACAGTTGTTGATAATCTCAGTAATAGCACCCCATACCTTATAGATGCAACTCGATGGTATAGCTCTATCGACTTTGCGTTCGGGTGATTGACGGGGCAGGAAAAAACTTAAGGAGAACCAAGTTGGCAGCGCAGGAAGCCCAGCCAAATCATCCTTAAAAGTCAATTTCAGCTGTGCCACTTGATCTCCGACTCCAAACCAAAAGATTGTACACTCGTCATAGTCAGTATTCTTGAGAAGCTCTAGATTGTCATTCGTCTTCTGATAGGGTAGCATCTTGATACCTAGCGCTTTAGCCATGTTTACGGCGACACTTAGGTAACGGATGCCTAAGTTGAAGTCTCCAGCGAAAAAAGGAAGACGTAACAGCGTTAGGAAGCTCTTTAAGCTATCTATGCTAGGTTCGACATAAGCGTTGGGTAGGATAGTTTCAATGTTTTTGACAGAGTTGTAGTATATATCGGAGTAGGTAAAGTCCAATGATGGATCAAGGAATCGGCTGAGGCAAGCCATCACCGTATAAGAAAGTAGATCGGGATTGGCACTTCTACCATCAAACTTTTTGAGGTGGCTCGTCATATCATTGAGTATATTCAGGTAACAGAAGTTGGCATGGGTAGCTACCTCGAGAAATTTACCATAATCTAATGGACCAATATGATTAATGTTGTCGACATCGAACCTACCCCTCGTAAAATTAACCACTTGATCCATGGATATCCCACTCATCTGTTCTACCTTTCTTCATAATTTGATTGAGATAGGATTCGATAGTTAGTATTCTATCTGAAGTCAATTTGTCGATGTTGTAGGAGAAGGGGGCGTTGCTTATACTTTTCATCTGGTTGTTGAGCCAAGCTGTATATCTTCTAATGAATAGAACTTGATTATTTAGGTTGGTTTTAACATCCTCCCAGATATTAATATTATTCGATTTTTGTGATAATAGTCCTTTAGACTGTAATGCATCTTGTAATTTATCGAGAAAAGCAATTAAATTACTTAATCTGAGCTCAACCACACTTTGCTTGGCTAGCAGCTTCTCTTTTCGTATTTTGTTGTTAATTTGATGTTTAACTTTTGATGTGGCCTTCTCAGGTTCGTATATCTTGATTCTAAGCTTGTCCATTAAACAGTTTAGATTGTTTCCAAACCCTAATTCCTTTAGTTTGTATGTAGCATAGAATGCCCCCTTTTAAAAGGCTATAAATCATTTATAAGCAAATAATATAATTCTATTTAGGATTATTTGTGGAAGTTTCTAAAAGAACCCTCAAACAGCTTTATTTTTCCATTTGTTCTATCGTAATGCTTATAAAATTATAGAGATTGGTTATACTAACTTTCCCCCATAAACACCAAAGAAACGCATCCTTCTATACATTGATGGTGTACTGATCTATTGCAATAGACCTATACTTATCATATTTCAAACCAGCATAGCAAGCACAAAGTACTATCTTATCAGGCTGGTAAAAACTTATTAATATTCCCAGTACTTTGATTGTAGGTCTAAATGTCTATTTTCGAGCTTTCAATTATAGGCTTCACCTTATTGCTGATATCTATCAAAAGAACTCATTCTTGCACCTTGTCCTGCATGAAACTTTAGTTTTTTAACCAATTGATTGACAATTATTACGAATTTTAGAAAAACATAGTGTTGTCAACTGAATTGTCTTTCATACTACGACCTCACGCTAACATAGTAAAGCATTTTACCTATTTTTTCGATGATATATATTTAACATCATTATTTATAGAAAGCTATAATTCCAAGGTTGCATATCATAACCAACTACTTACAAAGATTTGATACTGTAAGTAAAAGAGATTATGTCTGGAACAAACAATGCAAGAGGATTTGGAAGGCCGCCAAATTTTCCTGGAAATCGGCAGCAAGGGAGTTTTTCGAACGGGAGTAGACCAAATATGAACGAAGAGTGGGCTTATCCGCCTTCAAGTCCTTACAAGATGCATAACCAAAGCTTTCAACCAATCCCACCCGCACCAACTTTCTATCATAATCCGGAAGAGAGATTTCATCAGCCACCGTTGCATATGCCACCTTTACCACCCCCACCACCACCTCCCCCACATAATACCGGTTATTTCGAAGAGAAGCCAAAGGTTTTTAATGGAATGGACCCCCACCATTATGAGCAAGGATATATGCAGTTTCAACCCAACTTACAGCAGCCTCATTATTCGCAGCCCATGCATATGCATATGCACATGCAGGCCCCTATGCCACACAATATGGGTTTAGGAGCACAGAGCTCAATGCTTAGCCAACCATTTGCTCCCAGTCACCTAGCTCCTGTCAATGGTAGCTATTACCCCCAGCCCGGTTACACTATTAATGAAGGCCACACTCAAGCTTATAATCACCTTGGTAGTATTCGACCGCCTCAGTCTTGGATGGAGAACTACAGTCTACCGCCAAACTTTCCGCCCAAACATGATATCGTTCCCTACCCTACCCATCAGCCAATGCATCATGTCTTCCCACCCCACCCTGAAGCGATTATGCAGGGCAATGGATACAGTAGTCAAGGTATGGTACCACCTCCAGCTCTGCCTTCTACGGTAGCCCCGCCTCCCCCAACGACCGCTCCACCAATAAAATATTCTAAAACTGATGCTTCATCTTTAAAAGTTAACGACACCACCAGTTTAATAAGCAGTGATGTTAAGAAAGAGGTATCTTGAAAAAACTTTTCAAATTTTAATTGTTTATTTAGTCGGAAGCGCCTTCTACCAATACCGCCATTCCTGAACGCAACTTGGAGATCCATTCGATGAAGCGAGGTACTGACAGGGATCCGGTTAAGGTCTACTGCAACCTTTCTCAAATTGGCGAGGGGACGTATGGGTAAGTGGTTTTAATTATGTATAGAGGTTTACACTTATATTCGCCATTAGCAAAGTTTTTCGGTCTATCAATATGAAGACTGGTAAATATGTTGCTCTTAAATGCCTCCGGCTAGAGAATGAGAGGGATGGGGTAAGTCTATTTTAAGCTTGAACTATGCTTACTTTTGAATATAAACAGTTTCCAATAACAGCTCTACGCGAAATAAAGCTGCTGCAGAAGCTGAAAAGTAATAGGATTGTACAGCTGGCCGAAGTGTTTACCTTTAAAAGTAAGGAGCTTACTGTTTCTCCTAATTATTCATTTTCAATTCAATAGACGAGATAAATATGGTTTTCGAGTATTTAGATTACGATCTAGCAGGTTTCTTGGCCAATACAAACCTTAAGCTGTCAGAGTACCATATCAAGCAACTCATGAAGCAGCTACTGGAGGGTTTGGAATTTTTACACGCTAGACAAGTGGTTCACCGGGATATAAAAGGTATTTGATTATTTTTCGTTGATATATTGATATATATTTGAATTCTTTAGGATCAAACCTTTTACTCAACAAGAGAGGGCAGCTAAAGATAGCAGATTTCGGACTGGCTAGAATCTTGGATTACCAACGCAACAAAGACTACACCAACCGAGTTTTTACGACTTGGTATAGGCCTCCGGAACTACTTCTTGGAGCAACCAACTACGACACTATAGTGGACATGTGGGGAACTGGGTATTTGAGCCAATTTTATATAAACTAACCTTGAATTTAGATGTATTTTGGTAGAGTTTTTCAAACGTAAGCCGCTGTTCCCAGCCCAAGACGAACTCAGCCAGCTAGATTGTGTTTACCGGATAATGGGTACCCCGGATATTGAGAGGTGGCCTGGCTTAGACAAGCTGCCCTGGTACCATCTCATTCGCCCCAAGCATAACTACCCTCCTGCCTTCAGGTCCACCTTCTCCAAGTACTTTTATATTTCCATTTATGAACCACTGGTGTAAACTAACTAAACTTGTCAGGCTACTTACCTTGGAATGCCTGGACTTGTCAGAGAAACTCCTCAGCATGTGCCCTGCTCACCGTATTACTGCCACCGAAGCCCTCCAGCACCCCTTTTTTTTGGGCGTAGACTGCGATATCATTGTCGACTTTCCCCAGCCAGATGGAAACTGGCACGAGTATGAAGTTAAGGCCAGTCGAGGACAGCGAAATAAGGAAGAGTCGAGCAAGATATATCAAAAGGACAAGGACAAGGACAAGGAAATGGAGCCTACATCGAAACCAGCTCTACCTCCACCTCCACCAGCTCCAGCTCCCGAGCCTGTTAAGCTACCTGAGACTGTAGTCGTGCATGTTGAACCGCCTGAAACTGTAGTTTTACCGATAGAGCCACCTAGAGTTATAGTCCCCACCGATTGACCTATTGAAAACTATGGTTCCATCGGTTGAGTCGTACAACACTCCAGTACCACCTATTATACAACCCAAAGCTACAGTGTCATCAATTCAGCCGCTTAAAGCTATAGCACCGCCAATTGATTCACCTAAGGCTATAGTACCATCTATTTTACAATCTAAAGATTTAGTACCATCAATCCCAACCATTCAATCCCATGGTTCCATCAATCGAACCACCCAATACCATGGTTCTATCGATTGAGCTACCTGAAACTATAGTTCCATCAGTTGAAATACCCAAAGCTGTGCCACCATCAGTCGATCAACACAAATACATGGCTGCACCGGTTGACAAATTTGTCATGGCATCTACCATCAAGCTTCCCCTCAAAACACATTCAGTTGAATCCGAAACCCACAAAATGTTGATTCCTAAAAAGGATAACGATGAGCGAGGTAGTGAAGATCCCGACGATTCAACGCCACTTTCGCCACTAAGTCTGCTGGCTGAAAAGGAAAAAGAAAGTCGAAAGAGCCTTATCAACGGCACCAAAAAAGCCACGTCCGACCTCGCTGGTAAGTTTAATAACCTGGCTATTGATTCTCCTACACCTCATACTGCAAAACCTAACACTGATGCTCCTATTGCATTAGAAACGGATGCCAAAAAGGACAAAGTTGAGGATTCAAAGAGCACCATATCGAGAGAGGATGCAGTCGACCCTATATTGGATATTTCTAACATAACGCAATTGGATTATAACCTCTTGCCTAGGCCAAGTCGGTTCGACAACCCCTATGAGAGTAAGTTTGATTATATTTTAAAGCTAACCATCAAAAGATTTAGGTCCTGGTGAACGACCACCTTCCCCCCGTGAGCGACGACCTTACTATGGCCGTACGCTCGATCGAAGGATCTCCAAATCTAGATCAAGGTCGCGTTCCCGCTCCCCTTCTTATGAACGGGGTTACAGGCTGCGACGACGGTCTCCCAGTCCTACTCGACCACGCGGTAGGTCGGTATCGTACTCACCTTCACCACGCGACCGTTACCGTTCCCCGTCGCCGTACTCTTCACGACGTGTTTACCGGTACCGTTCTCGATCTCGAAGTTATTCGAGGTCTAGATCACCATCCCCGTACCGTCGACCAGGTTCCACCTTCAGTAAGGTACAGCCGCAACGCCCCGCCATCCTACTATTCCCGCACACACTTGCGTTCGAGGTCTAGGTCGCGATCGCCAGGCTACTTACCCCGTGGCAGCGTCCCTAGGTACCCAGAGGATTCCCATACCTATCCAACCGAAGGCTCTACCAGCCGGTACAGCTACAGTCACCACTACCCTATCTACACGGGACGAGGGGCTTACCACTCACGTTATAGACGGGGTCCCGCCATCTACCCACCCGAACCACCGCCGGATTCCCACACCCATTCCCATCGGTCGGATTGGAACCCATCTTATACGCCACCTCGCTACCCACCACGTAGCCCTAGTCCTGGCCCCAGTCGTCGATCACCGCGACATGGAGCCGAACCGAGTAGTACGTCAGTTTCCAACAACTCTCACTACCCCAGCTATAGATTGCGATCACCAGTCTCACCCCGGGATCGTTACCGGAGATCGCGATATTTGTGATGATGAAATCAAAATGTAGAGAATCGGTATAATTTCGTAACTGTGTGATGTTCTTGGAAATTTGGAGTCACTAATCCGCTACACCTGTCCGAGTAAACGCTTTGAACTGACGTTACCTATTTGCTTGCAGGTGAAAATGTACTTTATTTAAACTATTAAATGAGGTTTAATGATAATTAGTTTTATTGTGTCTAAATTTTTTCTATTCTAGGTATGCGTTGTGTATAGTACGGTTGCTATATTTAAATGTGATATTAAGTAAAATTTCTATAGTAAAACCTAGAATGATGTTTTAAAATATAAGCTAGATTTGAGTAAATATAGTTTATTTCCAGTACCAAAGATGTGAGAATAGAGGTATTGCTGGCTATTAGAGGCGATATATTAAGAACAGGTTTTGCAAGAAATGGTAAGTTTAGAGTACTTGGGCACTATCGAATATGTGAACAACCGGAACTGTTGTCCCAAGCTAAAGGGCACGAGTTTTAAAAGTGACAATGATTTTATCAGCAATAAGCAATTCTAATGCGAAATAAAGCCTTTAGTTACTACGTCAAAGCTACCTTTTGGATATAAAAATATACCATGGAGCTGTATATTCATATTTTATAAGAATAGTATGTCCTCTAATTTGAATAACGAGCTATACTTTTATTATTTTCAATTCCAGTGTCGAAGCTTTATGGTTTTAGGCAAATAACACATTTGAGACTTATAGCCTACACAAGTCATTATTTAACATTTGTAATGCTATATGAATATTAGTGCTTTGTGCCTATAGTAAAAACCATACTAGAATAATTGGCATGAAAGACTGCTTGAAGCAACATTCTCTTTATAAATATATTGTAACGTTGCATCCTTACCTCCAACTACCTAGTGCTTTTTAGGATGCAGTACAGCGGTCTTCAACCTTTTAGGTGCCATACATATTCTTAATAAATCTGTATAAAAAACAATACTTTAAGTAAAATGGTTTCATATCTGTATAGTTCAGTACCATCTATCTAGTATTGCTTCCGTTCCACGAATCTGGTTTGATTTCACCAAACATACTCAATGTAAAATCGGACTAGACTGGGTGATTGGGGATAAAAATTTTATTGAATGAAACAGTCAATATAGGGTCAAAAGGAGCAGAAGTGGCTTATGGGCACGATATCAAGTATAACCCTTATCAAAGTGACGGAGATGCCGATAGCATGTTGCTTGATCCATATCTTTACCTGTTTCGAGGCTTGAATAAACTTAGTTTATCGGATATATTGACTGGCTATTTTATAGGTGCATAAAGCCATACTGAGTCATCTTATACATATTACTTCATAAATGTAGTTAGTTTTTCCACATACTTTATAAGTGTAGTTAGTTTGAGACGAAGAGCCATCATCATTAAAACTGTATACAAGGCTGAAATGTCCGTCGATATCTAGAACTATAGGCAAACTATTCTACCTTCCCTATATATTTTCAGGGGGTTCAAGTTTCATTCTGAAAGTATAATTATAAAAGATAAGGTTCACCTAAGGTCCTTCACTTTGACAATTATCTGTATCTAGATACCAACTAGGAATGGTTGTAATTAGAACTTCAGGAGTCAGGTAAAACTTCCATTTCATTTCTTACTACGTTCGAAATTAAGGAGGAAGTTAAAGCAAATTTAAACAACAGTGCTTATGGAAATATTGTGCAGTTTGCTTGATAATCCCAAACATGATAACTCCATAAACTTTACCACCGACCCCTAATTGCAAATTTAATAATGCAAAAGGTGGGTTTTCAGCTTGACTTAAACTAATTGTGATGCCATTTTAACTTACAACCCCCTTTCTACATTATCAACGAATTGTATCCCTCAAAGTCGGTGTCAGAAGTATCTGGAACGGGAAGATCAAGGCAAAAATCCACCTTCCTCGTATAGATCTGGGGTTGCTTTACATCTGCCCCAACTTAAAAGCACACCAACCTTGTCTCAAGAATTAAAACCAAGCTTTTCAAGTCAAAAAGGTACTGACTCAGGCACAACTTGTATTTATCTAAAAAGGCATAGAAAACCTCTATATAAGTTGGAGTATCTACCTTTTGGAACGAAGGTTAAAGCTTTGCTGGACGTTTCAATAAACTTTTCAATATACCTAAATTTGTAAGTATTAAATAATATGCTAGCTGGGGCCCCCTACATAGCCTACAACTTTGTCAACGTCAACTCAACCCAGCACCCAACTCAAGACAACCGACGGTTGCGCAGTGAAAGCAGAAATTTTAACAGCTATAACGCCCACCCCAATTACCAGATCTATAACATAGCTGATTTGGAACCCCAGAAACCCAACTACCCCTACCTCTACTTTAACTGGAGTAATGCCGTTGACGAGGCCAACACCTTGTTCAAGAGGCAGGAAGTCGAACCCAACCTAGTCTTCAAAAAGGTTTTTATACGTAGCTTTTTGTTCTCTACTACTGTTACCGACCATACTGCTAATAACCTTCATTATATTCGAAGTTTTGTTCCCTAGCTACCTGCTGTGGTTCAGTTGGGTAGGGTTTATGCTAATTTTGCTGTTGATCTATCGTATCAAGGAGTTTAAGGAGGTGTTGTTTTATATCAATAATCCACTGCTGACGCTGCCGCCTACCCCGACTTATGAGGAGGGCTGCATTCGAAATAGTAGGGAGCTAGATTTCAGTCTGCCATTGCCGCCACCTACTTACCAAGTCGCCAATACTAACCCCCCTTCCTACCAGAACTGAACTGTTAAATGTAAAAACTAATATACTCTGCTATTTGTTATAAAGTGCTGCTTATATGTTTATAGAGCTTTTGAATTCATTTTAAATACGTTTCATTACAAAGTATATATTTTTGCGTTATATATATATTTCAAAGCATTAAAGTTTAATTGACAGCCTTGTCACGGTTGGACCAGAACTTCTGCCTCAAAATGTACTTTTGTACTTTACCGGTCCTAAATACAAAGTTAGTAAAGGGAAAGGCTTTAAAGTACATACCCAGTCTTGGGTAACTCCTTGATAAATTGGACGCTGCTGGGACACTTGAAGGACGCCAACTTGGTCTTGGAGAAGGTGATAAGTTCCCTTTCGAGATCATGTTCATGTCCATCGAATTTAAAGTTGGAGTCCAAGACGACAAAGGCCATAGGTGTCTCGCCCCATTTTTGGTGGGGGATGGGAATGACAGCGACTTCGAGTACAGCTTCATGGTCGGCCAGTGCGTTCTCAATTTCGATAGTAGAAATGTTTTCACCGCCACTTATGATGATGTCCTTACTTCGATCGACGAGACTGATGGCTCCATTTTCAGTAATGTGGGCTAAATCTCCAGTATGGAAGTATCCACCATGGAAAGCCTTCTTGGTAGCCTCCGTATCGTCATAGTATCCCTGAATGATATGCCGTTGATAAGTGAAGAAAATTGGCAAATTACCTTCATGACCATGTTTCCACGGAATACAACCTCGCCAACCGATTTCCCATCAGCAGGTACGTCGTTCATATTGGCATCGACAACGCGAACCTTGTCGGCCAATGGGTAGGAGTAGCCTTGTCGGGCCATCAGTTTGGCTTGTGTTGGCTTGTCCAAGGTATCAAAAGTTACATCTTGCTCCGACAGAGTACATGGACTTTTAAAAAATTAGCGGCTGTATTTATATAAAAATTACCCGTAGGTTTCAGTTAGTCCATAGGCATGCAGTGGCTTTATATTTAAAGTTTCCAATTTTGCTATAAGGGCTGGAGAAGGGGCTGAACCAGCAATCATGGTGAAGATCTCATGGTTTAACCTATGAGCCGCTTTATGATGGCTCAACATGATCTGGACGGTTGGGGCTGCACAGTAGTGTGTTACCTTGTGATTTGATAGGATATTCCAGATCAAATCGCCATCTACCCTTTCCAGAAGTACATTGGTAGCTAAAATTCAAAATAATTGATATCAGTTACATTACTTGAGCATGGAAATATATGTAGACTTACCACCAATCGCAACGGTAGCCCAGGGGAAACACCAACCGTTGCAGTGGAAGAGAGGTAGGATCCAAAGGTAGAAGCTATCCTTTGTCATATTGGCTGCCATGACGTTGGATACAGCTGCCAAAGTGGCGCCTCGGTAGGTCGTCATCACACCTTTAGGTCTGCCAGTCGTACCTGAAGTGTACCCAATAGCAATAACATCCTCTTCATCACCTTCTGCATCGTTGTAAATCGATCCCAAATTCAAGTTGGAAGGTACTTCATTAATTAAACTGTCGAGGTTCTTTCCCCCAACTTGCGAATCCAAAGTAAATTGGTCGTTTACTACTAGAACCTTTGTCGTCTTGAGATCTTGAACTAATGGGAGAAAGGTTTCTTCGCATATAACCAACTTCGACTTTGAGTGTTCAATTATGTATTCGACATCCTTCTTGTTCAATCTCGTATTTATGGCTACTATAACGGAACGTAAAGCTGGTAAAGCAAAGTGGGCTTCCAACATGAAAGGTACGTTGCGCATTAGCAAGCCAACTTTGTCACCAACTTGAATGTCAAACTGGGTGCGTAGTACGTGAGCCAACTTCAAAACTCTTTGGTGCAGTGTCGCATAATTGTAGCTGAAGTCTTTATAGATGACTGCTTGTTTTAAAGGGTATACTAAAGCTGATCTTGAAAGAAAGTGGTAGGGGGTTAGTTCGGTACGATACACCTTCGTGGTAGATAGATCTATTAAATAAATAAAGTTAAATATTAATTACTTGTATCGTTTACCCTTATCATAGTTGAGGGAGTTCTTTATCTGGTTCAACCTCTTTGTCGCAACTGTATCGCTCATCTTTTTCGTTCAATGTTGATATAAAAGATCGTAAAAAATAAATCGGCGGCATTTATGGTAAAATTTGTAAGCCTAGTTTGACAAGTAGAAATTGCACAAAGGACTTTGCCAATGATTGCCAATTATGGGTTGGAAGACTATACTAAATCTTTAGATATGTGGCTATCCAAAGTAAAATATGTCTATAAATATACCTGCATGAGAGTTCTTTAAAGAACAGGTAGATATCACAGGTGTACTAGAGATGAAATATATCTATATACCATCCATATTCTTGTTACAAGGATTTAAACTGGGGCTTCTCATTACATCGATTTTGACTCATCAATGGTATCTTCAATTTTCTATTCAATATGAATGTTGGATTCTCACTAGTAGAATCTAAGATCCTGACGCTTTGAAAAAATGAGAGATCCTGCTATAAATTACAATAGTATCAATGCAGTTTAGTTAGGATCTGTTAATATGCTTTATACATTCATTTTTAGTTAAGAGCCTTTAAACTGCTATAGCGCTATAAGAACTATAAACTTTTAGGTTTACAAAGTCAAAGTATTTGAAGTATTCATAAGCTTTTATCAGTTTGGCATGATACTTCCTCAAGTTTATTATAAAATCCATTTCAAAAACTGTTATGAATAAATACCAAGCCAACTGTACCATAGCTAGTTATATAGATTGCTTTATAGTGTAATTAACTTGAAGTTTTAAATGTATCTTTTTGAGATGGGTTCTACTGCTATGGAATAGATTGAAGATTGGTTTATTGAAATAGAGCAACACATCACTGTTAAATAAGGTGCAATCCATTGTACTATCGTGACTAAGTATATAACCAATAAACTTGAAGTATTGAATTGATTTTACAACAGTACTAATATAAACAAATAGATCAATTTGATCTTTAGGTTCTTTTTAAATATCCAAGAAAGAACTCTAAATACCATTAAACCATTCGCCAGCAAGGCTCATCAGCATATTTGATAGTGTCACAACACAAAAGTTAAAAGGTTCAAAAGCAAACTGAACTGTTTTCATGGACAAACTTAGAATCAAGATATACGAACCAGAGAATTCGCCAACAAAACTCAAACGTGAAAGATATAAAAGGGCGTTGAAGGAAAAGTTATTAGCTAGGCAAAGCTTGATTGAACTCAGGGTAAGTAAACTCATTCTTTTTATTGGTAAATTAGAGAATGCATTGCAGCTCAACAAACTTTATTCCCAAAGGTCAACTGGCACTGCGATTGGAGAATGGGATAGCAATAATTTATATGAGCAACTTTTATTCGTTAAAAAGTATACAGTTTGGCTCAACAGCCAAATGAGGAGTATAAACAACGCCCCTTACTCCTACAACATCGACAAATTAACTTCAAGCAAGATACTAGTTATCGAATCCTACCTCAACCAAATTATGAAGAAGGTAGAACATATGAGTGGAATATCCATGGACCAAGTGGTTAATTTTACAAGGGGTAGGTTCGATGTCGACAACATTAATCATATTGGTCCATTAGACTATGGTAAATTCCTCGAGGTAGCTACCCACGCCAATAACTGCTACCTGGAAATCTTCAATGATATGACAAGTCAACTAAAGAAATTCAACAATAGAGATGCCAAACCTGATCTACTTTCCTATACGGTGATGGCCTGCCTCAGCCGTTTCCTCGATCCATCCTTAGACTTTGCCTATGCTGAAATCTATCATAACTCCATAAGAAATATCGAGTCCATCCTACCTAATGCTTATGTCGAACCTAGCATCGATAGCTTAAAGAGCTTCATAACGCTGTTACGTCTACCCTTTTTCATTGGAGACTTCAACTTAGGCATTCGCTACCTAAGTATCGCTGTAAACATGGCTAAAGCGCTAGGTATCAAGATGTTACCCTATCAGAAGACAAACGACAATCTAGAGCTCCTCAAGAGTACCGACTATGACGAGTGTACGCTCTTTTGGTTTGGGGTTGGCAACCAGATCTCCCGACTGAAGTTAACTTTCAAAGATGATTTGACTGAGTTACCTGCGTTGCCGACTTGGTTCTCCATAAGTTTCTTCTTGCCCCGTCAATACCCTGAGTGCAACGTCGCTGGGGCTATATCGTCGAGTTATGGATATAAAATATGGGGTGCTACCACCGCCATCATCAACAACTGTAGGCGTAACTACGACCCCAGTATCGACGCAAAGTTTCTAAATTCTAGGCTTAGAATCTCTTCCCCTAAGATGCGAGTCATCTACAATAATATCCTTTCGCAGCTACCCAGTCTAACTAACCCCCTGTTATTTGACACCCACGTTTCACCAGAAGCCTATAGATATATCGACTCCGACGCATTCATTCGCGACACTTCACATCTCAGCTGTGATCATTTTAATAATGTTGCACTATACCACTCTATATTCGCTTTGAGTGCCGCCATTACCATATTCTATCCTAGTGTAATTGTCAAGCCGTACCCTACTGTATTTTCCTGTTATGAATTAGTACAGCTGCTAAAAGCAGCGCACTACCATTCGTCTCTCTATTTCTACTCCACAAACCTACATCTCACAGATCTACTAGTGAAGTACTCTAAAGCCAATTCGAAGCTAGCTTCGCATACCATTCGATCCATTACCACCTTCATTGACACCTACCCCCAACCTCAGCCGGTTGGGAAGGTGGCGCACAACGTAGCATTTAACCTATATAACCTATCCAACGTCACTTTCAACGACTTGATATTCACTTACTTTGTATACCTCAACACGCTATGTACATTGCGAAGGATGGAGGATCTGGACTTGAACCTGTTCAACGTAGGTACATCTATAAACCAAAGCAACCAAGAGCAGATCCTCCTAACAATCGAAACTTCTTTACGCTCTCGTGCCAATCATATCTTGGCCCTTTTTAAATTATTTTCTTCCCTCCCTAGCCCTGTAGACAACTTGAACGTAGATCCTATTTATGAACACATAATAGATGTTAGTTCCAATTTCACCATCCCGGATTTGAACTCTCAGTATAATTAATCCAATAACTAGACTATTATTTTGAATTAAATTTTAATAAATCATTACCTTGCAGATTTTATACAGGCGTGGCTACATTATATATATATAAATATAAGCTACCCTAGAAAAATTTTCAAATATCTGCAACAATCACATCCCGTAAATGTATTAAATGTATATATAAAGCATCTTTTGAACATCCCTTGTCATTCCCATCCTATTCTTTCAAATTTGGTTGTGTAAAGTACAGCCGCCATCAATGTTCTTCAAAAACAGGGCTTTAGTAAATTGATCTACTGCACTCTTCTAGACTTATCACCCTAGAATCAAAGTAGCCTTTATCTTACCCATCCATTTCAAAAAAGACAAGAAATGGACCACCCATTCTAATGCCAGATCTACTACCATACCTTGGCTGATAGCCACCATCTGAAAATCTTTTGATACTTCTTTATTATTTCTAATGGATCAATAAATTGTAATGCTCATCACCTTCAATACTATACGTTCAAAAACATATTATTCAAACTACTACTCCTAAAATACATTTGACACACTGTAAAGCATCATTGAAACACACGAAATGAAGTTTAATGTAAGGTAAAGTAGCTAATAATAATGGCAAAAATGAATATGAAGAGATTCCAGTCGATGCGGTTCCAATAAGCCATAGAATCTTGGACTTCAACCGTGTTGGTCTTAGGTACTTTGGTAGTTAAGATTGAAGTTCTCGTCTCCAATTTGCCATTGACCGTAGTTACATAGTTGGAAGTTAGGGTCTCATCCTGCAAAGTAACACTCTCCTTGAACTTCCTACTACCAGTACCACCTCCATTGCCGTTACCATTGCCGCCACGAGTAGTTTGATCGTTGACTTTTGGAAATAAAAAAGTTAGTTGAAGTCATAGTAGTAAGGTTTTTACTTCGAGTTGGAGTAGGGTTAGGTCTATTGTTATCGTTGGAAGGTAAGTTACCATTGTTTCCTAATAGACAAAAATTAGTTTCAAAGTGATGCCTACAGTGGTTTCAATTACCCGAATTTTTGCCGGTTGGTATCGGATCATTGTTACCTAAAACATGCAAATATTAGTTTTATAAGGGAACTTGTAAAAAATATACCCAAGACTACCGTACTTGGAGTATCGATAGCAGGGATATTTTTGGTGTCGTTGTTGACTAGAGGTGGGGGGATAGAGGGGGTAGGATTGTTTTTGCTATCGTTACCGACAGTTGGTAATGGAGGAATGATGAGAGGGCTGTCGTTACCGACGCTTGGTGATTGGGAAGGGGTGGGGATGTTGGTGTTACCTTGTTCGTTGTTGCCTTGAGTTGGTCCTGGGTCTCTACCTCCTCCACCGTTACCCTGCGTAGGGGTAGGTGTGGGTGTGGGGTTTTCGTTACCACCGCCAGCTCCTTGAGTTGGTCCTGGGTCCTTGCCACCACCAGCTCCTTGCGTTGGCCCTGGATCTTTACCACCACCAGCTCCTTGAGTTGGTCCTGGGTCCTTACCACCACCGGCACCTTGGGTCGGTCCAGGATCTTTGCCTCCGCCGGCACCCTGAGTCGGTCCAGGGTCCTTGCCCCCACCGTCTCCAGCGCCTTGCGTAGGTCCCGGCTCTTTACCTCCACCATCTCCAGCACCTTTCGTAGGCCCAGGTCCGTTACCTCCACCTGCCCCTTGAGTTGGACCAGGTTCTTTGCCACCGTTGCCATCGCCAGCACCTTGGGTCGGTGACGGTAGGTTGCCACCTTTACCACCGCCACCATTACCACTACCATCACCTTTCCCATTGCCGTTGCCTCCTAAAGTTATACGTTATATCATACTAAAACTATATGTAGGTACCTTGGGCTGATACGTTCGTGGAAAGTATAGAGAGTACTTTATATTTTGTTAGTAAGGCTGTAAAGTTGAAGTTACGACATACCTAAAACTAGAAATATCCTCTTACTCAACATAGATATCGAATTTTAATTTAACACTACTACCAACTTTTGAATTAAAAAATTGGTCATCAAGAGTACTCCTGCATGGTATATATACTGTTTTTATCAAGCCTCGATGCTCCCATTTTAGTTTAACTTTTGTTTTTGGTTAATCGTTTACCTTAAACCGATTTGCGTTCTCCACTTTGCTTTTCAAAGTTTGGTGTACATCATATTCTTAGTATATTTACAATAGGTTTTGGATATTCGAGTATAATATTAGTTTCTAGATTCAATTAGATATAGATTTTATCCGTATAATTATAATCTATAGTATGTTTATTGTACACAAGCACTATAGGACTTTATAATTTAATACAGATGCCGATAAACTCTTCAATTCTCCATGTTCTAGTCTTTCAGTTGATTGTAAAAGCATAGACGAATTCCGTTTACAACAGAACGGTTAATGCATTAGCTCCGTAGATAATTGATAAAAGGACTATACCAAGAATTCTCATACTAGAAATCCCTCTAAACTCTACCATCTGAGGACTGGTTACCTGGGAAAGTGGTCTTTTCACTGAAAGGTATTTTTGAATAGATAGATTTGGAACCATTCCTTTTTAATCAATTGCATTCTAGACTATTAATGGTATGTCTTAGTTTGCTAATCCATCTGTATAATACTAATGGAAGCTTAGCCGGATTCTAGAAGCTTGGTTTACAAATAAACATATATCTTCGCCAACTTCTTTGTACTTATATATGTTCGTACTCTTCCTATTAAGCGAACTTAGTTTCCACAATAGCTTGAAAATATGCCAACATCGATATATAAGTATACATTCTAACACACAAACATCAGTGACAGATATCCCTATGTTAAAATGCGTAAACGTTCAAGATGGTAAATGCAATAAAGTTAATAGCTAAGATAAAAGGTTGGTACAGCACTAACATCTTAAGTGACTAGATAATAAGGTATGTTTTATTATTAGAAAACTATGCATCGATTTTAAAACCACCCAAAGTATATCTATATCTTATAAATACGAGCAAATAACAAGCTCCACTGCCTTTACTCTTAGCCCAAACGAGAGGTTACAAATTCTAACTTAGGCCTCCTTAACCTGCTCTACAATTTCTTTAACTGACTCCGCTACCTTATCACTATCGACGACGACAGGTTCAACGTTAACTTTTCCAGCATCCTCAAGGTTCAAACTCCCCACCGTAGCATCCGAATCCCGTCGTACTAAAGCTAGTAGGAACTTGTCTACCTGGGGTAGCAGTATACGTCTTCGGTTGGGGTAGACGATGTTCGATTGGAAGACTGATTTAAGTCGGTAGATTAATAGGTCAGCTACCTTGGGTACATCCTTGAGTTTGGAGCGGTGGCCGATCAAAGTCCCCACTTCAAACTCCAACAGATAATCGGGTGCCACTGAAATGTACAGACAAGGCTCAGTTCCCTCAAAATCAAACTCCAAACTCAACTAGATGAGATAAGTAGGTGGTTGAAAATAGAAAATACCTTTCCAGAAAATTGGACCAACGATAGAGCAAGGGAGAAGGGTAAGGCTGCCAAGGTAGTACCTAGGAGTGGTACTAGTAAACTGGAATCGAAGCCCATTGAGATCTTGTCGTTGTACTCCAATGACACTTCAGCATGCTAGAAATAATATGGAATTAAGCTTAAAAATGCAACCAATTTAAAAAAACTTACGACTGCTGCATCTTTACGATGTTCGATAACAACATCCGAAAGGATGGGAAACTCACTACCGAAGGAGATGTCTGTTAAAGTTATAGCTCCCTAACACACCAAAGGTAAGGGTACATTCTGTAAAAAGAAAATCTACCAAAATACTAGGCTTTATCGGATTGTTCAAAGCCCCTTCCAGAGCTTGGACAAAATTGGAACTCATAACAAGGTCGTTACGATATTTGAATATAAGCTGGGCTAACAATACGTTCAACCATTTACAAGTTTCAGGTAGTTGGTCTGGTAAAGAGTACTGCACTTTGGATAGCACTTCAAAATCACCTAAGTTTAACGATGATCTATGGTTGGAAAAATTCTGAACATAAAAAACAAAATTAAAATACATTTAGAATTTGAATTTACCTTTTTAAGATTTTGATTGAGTTCCCGTTTACGAGCGAGTTCGGCCTTCAACTTGGCCGATATAGAAGATTGGGCGTAGCTCGAGTATAAACGCTTGGAAGCGTCATCTAGAAACCAATACTTGAACAAGAGGTACTGCAAAATGAGTAGTAAACATTGACCTAAGACAAAACCTTGAATAAATCGCCAGTACTCTAAGTTGGTGTCGGAGCTTGGCAACATCGTTTGAACTGACATTTAAATTTTGTTGGACTGAGTGTTGGTGTCAAGGTTGAAGTGATGATGGTTCAAATCTACTTTAGTTTGAAATTTGAAAACTATTTGACCAATGAAAAGCTATGGGTTAATAATCTATTGGAAACTTTTATAATATACACTTAATTTGAGAAAGTTGTGTGATTTACTTCAAATTATATATTGCTAATATGAACTTAATAAATTGCTATATACTTATATAAACTGTTTATAAAACTTTTCAGACTAAAATAGTGGAAATAAAGTAAGCAAAAAATACAAGCATACTATTCAAATAGCTTATATTGCAGAAAACTGAGCATAGTTATCTACTTTAACCATTCAAAGGAGGATCTTTCATGGCACTAGGCATCAGATGTTAGAAAATATTCATACTACACTAACCATCAATTCTCATCTTCATGGAAATTTATGAAAGCATCAAGGGATTGAGTTCGAATCCATTGGATAAACGCGGTGTCATGTTTAGAAATAGTGGCGAAATGCAGGTTCAAGTTACCATCGCCACCAAGCTTATTGAATACCGTATTGTCCACCACACCGCTGGCATCACCATCCGACATCATTTTAGGCTGAAGATTTAGATTGGCGAGGTAAGGCAGTTGATGCTGCAGGAATTTAAAGAAGTAGTAGCCTAGTTTCGTATCACTCATTAACTCCATATAAATAACCAAACTAGAACATTTTACTTCCTCAAATAGACTATCGTATATGCTTTCGTAAAGGTGCAGGTAACGTAGTTGAGGTAAAGCGAGCACAGCATTCATTGGTTTTCTATCAAAAGTTTTGTGTAGAGGTGAGAAAAAGCACTGGAGGCTCTGGAACCTTTGGGAAGCTTCCAGAGATATGCTTCCTACTTTTAATGTTAGGATTCTCAGCTTATCGAAACCGTGTTTGATAAAACGGCTATAGCCCTCTAAACTGTGCTCATCGATATCATTGATACATAAAACCTGGAGTTCAGGAAAACGGCTTAGTGAGATCTTAAGTAGAGTATAAGCTTCTAAATTATCAACTTGTAAACTTTTTACATGCTTAAATGTAGTTGGAATCATCGCAAATTCAAAGTCATAGCTCTCAATTTCTAGTGCCAACACCGTTAGGTTGGGGAAGTTCTTGTTGATGTTGACCAAAAGCAGTCGATCACAAAATTTTAATCTCAAGCTTAATGACTTAAGCCAAAGGCTACTGAACAGATCAAGAACTTTTAAATTCTCTAAACTGCCGTTCTCGTCGGTAAGCTCAAGCGTATCGACACTACTCATAATCCGTCTAAAATCTACTTCAACTGGGATTATCCCACAGACTTGTAAGTGAAATTATTTTAACCTAAGACATAGATTGTTGATTATGTTGATTGTATTGGCCCTAGTAGCATCATTTTCCAAGCATATTACAAGGTTCACCAGGTTAGGAAAATCACAGTTCAAATTGAATTTTTCAAGAGGTATAGCAGTGTTGAACCTTTTGATAAACTTACCATACCTGGGAACTAATCTCTTAAAAACTTCCCATTCATATTCATAAAAAATTGAGTCGATACATTGGTAATACCTGGTTACTGATAAACTGTTGAATCCTTTATTGTAGTACATGGGCTCTAGCAGATCATGTTTCGCTAAATTGTTTAGTATCTCTTCAAGTATAAGGTTAGGCAAAGCATTGAGGGTTGGACTCATTTCTTTATCTCTTGTAGCGAACAAAGGTGGGATGGGCTTGCTCTGGTTCATTGGAATATATGTCGTCAGCCAAACTTCTTTCTATAGCCTAATTTACTAATATCACTTTATAAATAACCTATAACTATACCCAATATATTTCAATTGTATAGTTATGATTTGTCAACTTCTATTTATACTATCGAACCAATTACTTTACAAGTTGCACAAACTGGGAAGTTTAATAATGTATGCCAACAAAATTTTATAAATGATTCTAAATTCTATTAATTAGCGTGGAAACTACACAAGTATCCTCTTTTGGCCTATACATGTATTCAAATAACATATTTATGAACTTTACCTTTATATAAATGCCTTGTGAAAATAATTTTATCTACCATTAAAGTTGATAGTACAGTAGTTTACAGCAAAAATTATATATTTAATAAATAACGAAATCGGAGTATCAGTAATGAAATAAAACCCCTTATTGTAAATAGTAGTATATATGGGAAGTTTAAGCTACAACAATCAACAGTGGACTTTACAAATCCTATTTGTACAGCTTAAAGCTCACATCTAAGCTAGTAGTTAGTTCCACTAGATATTCCTCGTTGAGTCGAGGTTGTAAAGCCAATTTGATGGATTTTGAATCTTATAAATCTTTTTGGCTTGCTACTATCAAAGCTATGATGTAATTTCAACCTGCAAAAAATATTTCCAAAGGATCCATTATTAGATGCTACAAAAGTTTATTTACAGACATTTATCTCAACTATGTTAGAAAATCCACCACCAGCTCCAAAATCAAGCCTCAACTTCAACTCTACCAAGCCTATGGTACGAAGGTTGAAGCCCAGTGACACTATCTCTCTAAACTGTGAATGCACTTCTTCAACTTCAACAACCGGTACCGTTATCCTATTTTATATCTACTGTGACCTACAAGATCCAAAAACTTTCCATGAAAAACAGCTTCAACTGTGTAAGGAACTCGATCTATTTGGTAAGATACGTATCGGTAAGGAAGGCATCAACGCAACTTTAGTAGGTACGAAGTGCAATATAAAACGGTATATCAATATTTTATGCCATCAACTTGTCGATAGAGAAAGTTCAACAAAAATAGATATTTTGGCACCTGATCTCAAAATACTTTTGGAATCGGATACAATAGACAATATAAATGAGCTATGGCTAGAGAATGAAGAGTTCAAAGATGTAGAAGTTGACGCTCTAGCCGAAGATCCATTTTTCACTCCTTTGAAGTTGAAGTTCTTTAAGCCCAGCTTAGGTTGTTCGCACATCTTTAACAATCAACTTAACATTAAGCTGGTAGAAGAGATCTGTCCTTTCGAATACCTAAAAGAACCTATTAAATTCGAGAAGGATGGCAGTAGGTTGAAAAAGTTGAGCCCAGAAAACTTCCACAAGGTTATTAAGAATTCGAAGGAGGAAGAGAATACGGTGGTGTTGGACGTACGCAACTACTACGAGTCTCAATTAGGCTCCTTTAACAATGCGCAACTACCCCCTTTGCGAAACTTCAAGTCGTTGTCTCTGTACCTCAAAAGTAATTTGGAGATGCTGAAGAACAAAGATATCATAACGTACTGTACAGGAGGTATTCGATGGTAATATCTTTATTGATATACATTTTTATCATTAATTTATAATCTTTATATTTCGGTAGTGAAAAGGCAACGAGGTTTATAGACCAAGTTATTAGAAAAGAATTGGAAGCTATGGGGCACAAGTTAGGAGATATCATCATGTTAGAGGGCGGCATACACAACTACTTGGAATGGTACAAAGATAACCAAGTGAACGATGGTAAACTTTCAAGTGTTTTTTACCAGCTTTTAATTGATAACTTTTAGATGAGTGCCAGTTCAAAGGTAGAAACTACGTCTTTGATGCTAGACAGTCGACCTCACTGACCGACTACGATTCAAGGAAAGCAGATGCAAATTCAGCTATCAACGACTGTACGGTATGTAATCAAAAAACTGCCTACCTATACAAGTGCAAGAGTTCCAATTGTCATAAGATGGTACTTCGGTGCCCTCCTCCTTCTGATTCCAAAGAAGAGATATCCCCATGCTATTTGGAAGCTAGCTACTGTTGTGAAACCTGTGTTGATGTCAACAACACTTTGGATAGGAAAGTAAGTCAAAGATGTAGATGTGAGTTAGATAGAGTGAAGTTGCTGGGTCTATAAGAAATAATAAGTTTGTTTATTTTTTATACCTTTGATGATGGCTGATATAGATATAATTTAAAAATATTCATTAATAAAGGCTATATGATATCAATAATGAAGTTGAAGACTGCTGTGAAAGGGAATTTAGAAGGCAAGGGCAATCAAAATTTTAAAATATTTCTTTAAAGCTATGTCATACGCCAGTATAAAAGCTTCATTTTGAGGTATCCTTTGTATATCTATCATTAATTTAAGCTTTAAAAATCAGAATTTATATAGGCTTATAATAAATCCATAAGATTAGCTTGTAGGAAGTTTCAAAACTACCAAAGTACATCTTTGGTACTTAGATCTAATTTAGAAACCAGTACCAATTTCCAATATCCATAATAGTTGCAATCCACTTGCAGAGGTATATAGCAGGGTATTTGATCCCAATTCTAGGCTACGTCAAGACCACTCAATTGAAGACAAGTTACAACGAGGCTCAAGCTAAAGTTTGGTGAGCTTAACATCGTAAAGAATAGTGCCAATATGCCAACGAGCTGAACATTAAACTTGAGTAAGGTACGATCTAGCTACTTTTGAACAGGTACCTGACGATGAACCTTAATTGTTGATCGTAAAGTTCAGTTAAGGGATGGAGCTGGGGGATTCGCCATCTTATCAATATCTAAGAAGATTGGAAGTCCATAATCTTGAAAGTATTTACACATGTGAGTTTTGTAGCTCCTATGTACCTTCACCTACCTAGGAATTGGATCTACTCTCCAATAAAAATTGTGCTGTAGATAGCTGGGATCCCATTATTGCTATTTTGAAAATAAAACTCAATTGCTGGGTTAGATCTCAATTGGAAACCTTTATCACTACCTGGTATTCAACATGTACTTAATCAAATTGTAGTAAAAATAAATTGATAGGGTTATATAGAACTTGAAAAAATTTATTAGTTAGCCTTGCACTCATTCATTTTACACTACAGAAATCGGGAAGTCCTTTGGGAGGAGGTCCTTCGAGTAATCATGTTGTTTCGGTAGCTCGTTTGTGGTAGTACTAGCTCATTTTCGTTGTCATCAGTAAAAGCATTCACCTTGAGGTTATCGTTCAAATTTAAAACAGCTAATGGGAAGGCCCCTACCGACCTATCTAACAACTTCAAGCCTATAGCCCAGCCATCATCGAAGGTATGCTTGATCTCCACTTTGTCACCAACTGTCAAGTTAAGCTCATCTACTAAATTTGCTATATAGGTAAATTGAACGGTAAAGGGTTGGGAAATCGATGGCTCGTCGATAGTTTTGTTGGAATCAGTTAAGTTGATGTGGTTGTAACTGGAGCTGGAGTTTCGCGGTGAACGCTTGAGGATGGGACTACCTTTTGGCTCGTTCAGTTTGTCATTACTAGTTGGATTAGAAGAGGTTTTGGGGATGAGGATCTTGGGTAACCTGTGGACAAGACGCTTCCCTCTGAAGTAAAGGTAGATGGATATCAGCAGCAGGAATATGGCGAGACATAGCAGAGTGATAGATATAGCGAATATGGTGGATAGTTCGTAAGGAGTGTTGACGAGTTTTAACTCCAAGTCGGTACAGCATTGCTTGTTGGTGGTACATAGTTGCTTTAAGTTAGAGAGGCTGTCTATCGATTTCTTTCGTTCTTCTAAAATTTCATTTATAAAAATAAAGGTACATTAGCTTACAGTTCAAAGTCAAGATAGATAATGCGAATAAAAATATACTTACCACAACTCGTTCCATTCGTATCCAACCTCCAACACAATTTGATGTCCTTTTCTAAACTACAAGGTGGTAGTGGCAACTCCTTCTGGCATAAATTCAAAACTTCTATTGATAACCCACTTAATACTTGGTAACATAGACTCGCTTTATCGAAATCGGTTTTTAAATTGTCAAAGGTGTATCTGGATTGAAAGTTGGTGAAATTGGTGAAATAGTAAGGAAAGTCAAATGAAGTGGGCAGTTGGTAGTTGAAGTAAGATTTACATAGGGCTGGATAGGCCGTTGGTTTTAGTAGATCGGCTATCGGGGTACATGGTTCACTTAAAGTTGTTGTAAATAGGAGTAGTGGTAGTAGGGTTAGCCTTCGTCTCATTGCTCTTTTTTAAATTTGCTAATTGAGTGAGTTGAATTTAGATTCGATTTGAGTGATATTAATTAAAGGTTTAATAAATATATTAATTAATTAGAAACTTGAAGCAAAGGGAAACAAGATGTTGAAATGAAAGGTGGTGACTCAAGCTTTGTATCTCTTCTTCTACAGTGTATATATTCGAGCTCTTTGAAATTTAAAAGGTATGAAGGGAAGGTAAATACCTACTGCAAACTAAATTTAGAAACTTCGTTACTGGATTATCCGTATTTAGGTACACTGCTACTAGTTGACAGGTTCTCTTGCTCCTTTAACGATAAAAAATTTTGGCAGTTGAAAGTTAAGCAGGAAGCCAAGGTATAGTTTGAGTTAAATTTTTGATTACGGTTGAACGTGGTAAAACTCTTGAATCGGACAATGTAAATTTGAACTTGTGGAAATTCGTTCAGAGAATTCTAAGCGAATTTCACACCAAAACTCTAATACCAAATTGGTGGCTGTGGCATGTAGCTCAATTCTATTGGTTGAATGCTATCTTAATAATCGAGAAACATAGAGGAATCAGAAAAGTGGACCATGGCTGATGGGAGAACGAAATTTAGTTCGGGCGGTTAGCTCTTCCGCCATAAGATAATCAAAAGATCAACTGTATTTTCTTGGAAACAGCTCTAGAAAATTGAATCTGAAGGATTGATCCATTACAAAATGTTAGTTTGCAGAAAATTTCATAAGAAAACTCTGGTTACTGGTAGATCAGAGCTTTCCATCTCTCCAGTTTTAGATGTTACGCTTAGCAGTTTAGCGGAGTAAAAGCCGGGTTTCTGACGCACCTTCAGCACTTTGAATTTGGGTGTAATTTGGAAGGATGTATGATCATGTAGACTACTTGAATTCTATGCTTTGCCCAGTTTTTATAGCGAACTGGATTAAAGGAGGTAGATATGTGGCACAAATGTATTTCTTTGAAAATGTTTAGTTCATCGGATATACATAAGTATAAATCAAAATCTAATCAATTAAAACGCTATATTCATAGATTTATTGGCCATCCTAAATTTGTATTTAGTAAGCTGTGGCACTTTAGCAAATTAAATTAGGTAGAAAATATATATCGTCAACTTATATTTATAGTGGGTTGGAGTAAATTCCTTTCATCTTCATTTACTACAAGAGCTCAAGAGATAAGCCCAAACTTCAATGCCCTATCCGATTTTATAATTCAAGAGATCATAGATAGCTTAGAGTGAGAAGATTGGTTTAAGTTAAGGAGTTGCAACCAACAGTTCAATTGGTTTTAGTAACCAAAATCTATAAAGTGTTTCTGCTCCAAGGATACAAAATGGGAAGGTTTTAAGCAATTGATTCCAAAATATGGTAAATACGTCAAAAACTTTGCAAAAACTACCTCTCAAAATGTTTAACATAAATGCCGATTTTCAGGTTGGAAAACCCTACAGTCAACTTGGGCAAGAGCAGAATTAAAGTTGGAGTTTTGGATTCTCAACAATCTACAATTGATATTGAAGAGTTTCGATTTAAAACTTCACGGGTCTTTTCCAGCTCAAATAAGTTACCGGTATTTATTCAAAAACCTCATCTAGTTTGAGTTGCGGCTAGCTAATAACAGTTTAGCAAGTTTAAGAGTTGTTATTTGTTTTGTATCCTTAAGCTCAAAAGTTTGGTTTTATTAGGGAAGCATCACAATCACCAGATTTTAACTATAGTTTCCAGGAATTTCCCTGTGCTGGAGAAGCTGTAAATGGAAATTAAAACCTACAATACCAAACTACCTATGGATTTAATTTCCTTACCGAACTTGAAAAGCTTGTGATTTTTTACATGGAACCGAGCGTCATAGAGAAGATCTCCTTGGACTGCTTCTTTGAACTTCGAGCTTTATAGCTTTCTACTAATGATGATAAGGAACTAAAGATCTACCAATACTTTGTAAGGCATACTTTCGATAAATCAGCAAGTTTAACTTTGATCGTAGGATCGATGTCCCTTGAAGATTCCTAGAAGTTCCAAAACCTTCAATACCTTGATCTATACCTAGATGATGGTTTTAACAGCAAGTCTATGGACATCATATTTTCCTTACCTAATCTAGACTTTATTTTCATGCTCGGCAATATCTACGATAGCCTGTTTTAAGATGTCAAGTGTATTAACTGAACTGCAATTTCTTCAACGCTCTACAGCTTCATCTACTTCACTTTACAAATCTTATGTTTTTGTGCTATCTTCTTATATAAGTGAAATCGATGACTCAGTATTGGAGCGAGATAGTAGCAATGTCAACTTGAGTTTACAAGTTCCTCACTTTTCTCAGTCGGTACACTAGGTTTATGGAGTGAGTTAAAGCTCAGTCGCTGGATGCCATCGCTAGTTGTAATTATTGATGGTAACATGACACACATTTAAGATATATTTATTTCAATACTCGCTACAAAATAACTGGAAAGTTAATTTAATTTAAATGCAGTTAAACATCGATAGTATATACTTCCATTTTTAGATTAGATATAAACCTCACTTAGCATCTACTTGATGTCAATTTTTATCTCAAACTGACTTTTTTCAAGTTTACTATTACAAACGATGAAAATATTTTTAACCGTTGACTTTTCTATATTGAACTATGCATTCGATCTAGTAAAAATCAGCATATACCTGCTTGACCCTGATCTCACGATCCTACATATAAACATCCAGAAGTGTTGATTCTCTGTATAAGAGCTCTTTTTTCGGAAGGTTTAAGATGATGGCACGGCTACTTACGATTCCGTCCAACTTGACTATACTTCAAATCCTTTGACTATCGAATTATGCAACTGTACATAAATCAAATTTTCGACGATGGTTTAGTCTCAATATTGAAAATCGGGCTACCGTTTCAAAAACAGCATCAACAGCATTAAGTACCCTAAAGATAAAGCCGGGACTAGGTCTGGTAAGATTTCTGAACTGTATAATGGATATGTAGCCCCATGACAATTGGCACTATATGCTGAATCAGCTTATCAGCTTTCCAATTTGAATCTTTTCAGCGGCTGATATATATGATCCTGGTATCATATTACTAACATTCCTAAATTGTAGGCGTTGTTTAAGCTACATCCTGGCTGGGCTACCATCAAGTGCCTGGAATTTATCAACCCGCTCAACGTAAGTTGGGTAGGATCCAATGTCGCAACATCCTACTTAACAAGTAGTGCTTAGTAAAATTGATTATCAACAAGTGTGAGAAAGATTTTACTTTTGAGTTTACAGTCAAGGTATTTTCAATGTTGGGATTCTTCTAAATTTTTTGATCTGGAGTCAAGTTTGCCAAGCTATTTAGGGTTGGCTTTGGTAGAACCTACTTCAAAGATGCCTCCAAGGTTTTAAAAGGCATCTGAGTATTCATTTATGATTCGAAAACTTGAGTATTTGTATTTGTGACTGAATCGTTTATTGCTTTTATTTATGACTGCTTCGTATATCCACTATTGCATCAAAGGCTCGTTAGCAGGCATATAATAAAATTCTATATCAGCCATTATTTGCAATATATATCTATATTTCATTACTTTTTAAGACTTAACTTGTAGATTCAAGATACTATACTTATATTATTATATTAACTTATATAAATAAAAGGCATATATTGTATAAATAGAATTAATATATTTACTGTTTGGACATAAATATTTGAAATACAAGTCAAACTGCTATTCTATCTTGGCCAAAGCAGATGGTAAAGTGTTCGATTTTCAGAAAAGAGTAGCACTTTATTTAAGCACAATACCTAATTATTTATTTGCATATATCCTAAGTCTTCATTTTCCTACAGTATTAAGGAATTTGTTCGAAATTCGGTTGCTGAACTAGAATTAGTGTCTTTTCATCATAAATTATTTCAAAAAGAACTTTTGATTATATACGATATGCTATTTAAAAGAATTAATTCTAAAATACGATATATATGTAAAATAGTTAAACCCCTGTACACTTTATAACCACTTCAATTTAGACAATGGCTTTCCCAACTTGGAGAGGGTTGATGTAGGTTTGTACAGCAACGATACTAGGGTCAACATGAACAATTTTATCAATAATCTACATCTAAAGGGATGTTTTTTTCGTTAAATATTAGCAGATCAATTCAAGCTGATATCAACTTTAAACGTGTTGCCAATAGTATATAGAAACTCTATGCTTATGGTAGTGGACAGAAGTTTAAAATGCTCAAGGGCTGTCGACCTTCTTTGTTGAACTTAAGTTCCTCCAACCTCAAGGTACTGTCTCTTGAGATGTATAGCTCCGGTTTTGAATTTGAATTTGTTCCAACTACTTTCAAGTATCGGAAAAGTTGGGAATTTGGAAGGGAATGTAAACCAACCATCCAAGATCCCACCAATCTATTTTCCCCAGCTTCGGACTTTGAGTTGCAAATATTTCAGTACTAGCAGCTAGGAAAGCTACAACCATTTTATCAAGTACAGTTTTGATAAACTGGTAAATCTGATGTTAAGGGTAGTTCTTTAGCAAATTCTAATAAACATAACATTCAACTTCTATAAGCCTAAATTGTAAACACGCTGTTACATAAGTATAGGTGAAATTGATAGTTACAGTATATCTCAGTCTCATTCGTTAGATCCAAAGAATCCTATAGCCTAAAGTAGAAACCTTTACTCTGATGCACATCCTAGTAAAACTAGTTTCTTTTCAAAGTGATTTGCATAGCTATATAAACTTTAATAGTGCATTTATATATTTATAAATAACTATAAATTGAAAGTTACTTTTAGATTCACATACATTTGCTTTAAGATATGCATATATAATTATTTAGATACTATTGAAGTTCATTTTGCAAGGGGATACTACTAGGCTAGCATGTATGGGTTGATTTTGAGGTGCTCTTTATATTAAAAACATATAAAGATAGTTAAGTTAAAATTGTATAGGTTGGCAGTATATAATGCTATACATCATGATTAAAAATTAAATTTGCACCTCAATAGATAAAAGATACTTCAACCTCTACAGAATTCCAACTCAAAACATATGCTACCAGGAAAACATGCATTTAATTTGGACTCCTATAGCCTCCTTTTGAGATACGAAGGGTAAGTTTCTAGAAGTGCCAAGTGAACTCCAAATAGCCGGCTCGCTATCGGGATTAGAAGTGGAAAAGGGATATGCAGATGGCGGAATATCTCAATTGGGATAAGGTCTGGAATTAGAGCGCCGCATAGAAGTTCGTAAATTTGTTCCTTACCGAGGTCAGCTTAGGTGTGTGCTTTGCTATTACAACTTCAAGTTCTGCATTGAAAATTCGATTTTTACACTTCACATAGCGTATACTATTATCCCTACCTATAAATTAGCATGCTACTAACAACCCATTGGTTAGCTTTGGGAAAGGGGAAAGTGCAATGAAATCTAAAGGTTCACATGAATCCAATCCTACGTTTGTTTCTGAGGTTCATTCTTTCAGCTCAGGTATGTCGACCAAACAAGTAACCGATAGTATAAAAATAACAAAGGTGGTGAAAAGTATTAGGCTGCAGGTATCAGTTTATATTTGAGAATAAATAGGTGGTAAAGTATTTATAGGTCTAGGTAAGCCATTTAGTTTTAAGTTTACATTTTAAAATCAAATTCAGCTTATTTCCCATTACTAACAACCAGCATTAATCAAATTAGGCAAGCGATCATAGACGATAAATAATATTATAAACAAAAATATGACTATAGATACTACCAACTATCCTCAAGGCTCCACCTCCTCAACTAGTAGACGTAGGTTGAGTATCAAATGTTTAGACAGTAGCGAATTAGCCCCAGTCTCCGAAAACTTGACAGCTGGATATCTAAGCCCCATAACCAGCCAACAGCAGCCTATAGATGACAAAGTAAACAACGCTTTACTGATCAACCAAAATAGGCGCAGATCAATAAGCTCTCTACCCACCTTCACCTTGAACTTAGATGCAGGTAGCTGTTCCCCTATGTTCAAGCAGCTTCAAAACAACAACAAATTTAACGCCAAACCTACTCCCAACTGGGAACCTACCTTGCAGAAGGCCGTCCAATCTATTATCTCTATTCGAGCCAACCACGTACGGAGTTTTGATACCGAGTCTAGTGGCTCCTACTGCGCAACCGGGTTCATCGTCGACGCCAAGTTAGGTATTTTGCTAACGAATAGACACGTCGTCTCGCCAGCCCCCATTGTCGCCCAAGGCATTTTACCTAATTATGAAGAGGTCGAGCTCTTGCCCATCTACCGGGACCCGGTACACGACTTTGGTTTCTTGAAGTTCGATCCCAGTAAAGTGCAGTTTATGGAGCTTAACCCCATCAAGCTGGCACCGCACAAAGCTAAGGTAGGTTTGGATATTAGGGTCGTAGGTAACAACGCTGGTGAGAAACTTTCCATTCTAGCTGGCACGTTGGCTCGACTCGATCGTAAGGCTCCTGACTACGGTAAGGGAGAAGTTCAACGACTTCAACACCTTTTACTTGCAAGCTGCCAGTGGGACGTCAGGTGGTAGCTCTGGTTCCCCAGTGCTAGATATCGAGGGCGACGCCATCGCTCTGAACGCTGGTGGGTCCAACAAGGCATCGTCGAGTTACTATCTACCGTTGGACCGCGTGCAGCGAGCACTGAATCTCATTCGAAATGGAAGGAAGGTTACCCGAGGTACTTTGCAGACCGAGTTTCTACACCTGCCCTACGATGAAGTGCGAAGGCTAGGTCTACCTAAGGGATTGGAACGTGAGGTAAGACAGAGGTTCAAGTTAGGTACTGGTCTGTTAGTTGCCAGTCAGATCCTACCCGAAGGTCCGGCTGACAAGGTGATGCTACCAGGAGACATTATTTACAAAATGGAAGGTGAATTGATCGACAATTTCATCAGCCTGTTCTGTATCTTGGATGAGCGAGTGGATTCGACTGTAGTGTTGCAGATAGTACGTAACGGTAAGGTTGTCGATATCAAAGTAAAGGTCCAGGATCTACATAGTGTAACACCCGACAAATTCGTAGAGGTAGGTGGAGGTATCTTGAACAGCTTTTCATACCAGTTAGCTCGAAGCTACAACCTACCGGTCAAAGGAGTTTATGTCGCTTCTTCGGGTCACATGTTGGGATCAGCTACTTGCTATCGTGATTCCATAGTTCTGGCCGTCAACCACATCCCCACCCCCGATTTGGATTCCTTTGCCGAAGCCGTCAAGACGTTACCCGATGGAGCTCGCGTACCTATCAGATTCTTTTCGTTGCGACGACCCGGCAAAGAGAAGGTTATGATCATGCACGTCGACCGACACTGGAATCCCTTTCAAAGTTGCTACGCGAGATGACTCGACTGGCCGGTGGAACTTCAGAGTTATGCCGCCACCACCTTCTGTCCACTCATACACACCTTCAACCGCTATACTGCCACGCATCCAGGGCGATGGGCCCGAAACTAAAGTCGTCCCCGCCATCGTCACCATCGACTTCCATATCCCCTACCTCATCGATGGCATGAAGGGTACTCAGTTCTACGGCGCTGGACTCATCGTCGATGCCAAGTTAGGTCTAGTAGTCTGCGATCGAGACACGGTCCCCATCGGAATCGGCGACATCTTCGTCACCTTTGCTTCTTCAATAGTCATCCCCGGTAAATTGAAATACTTACATCCGACCTACAACTTGGCCGTCATCAGCTATGATGTCAGTTTAATCGGAGATACTGCCGTACTTGAAGCTGAGTTAGACTTGGATGGCGAGCGACTCAAGGTGGGCGACGACGTCACTTTTGTCGGTGTAGCTGCCGATCATACGACCCTTATCAAGAAGACCAAGGTTTCGGGACGTGACCCCATCAGTACTAAGGAATGTACACCTCCCCGTTGGCGTGCCACCAACGTCGAAGGCTTGAAGCTGGAAGCTACCGTGTCGTCACAAGGTGGTGTTTTAGTCGACAATAGCGGTAAAGTCAAGGCCATGTGGGTCAACTACAGCTATCAAGACGATGAAGGTAAGGATGTCGCCGTCATGCAGGGCTTGGACATCCACGTCCTCAAGCCGGTACTGCATAGTCTACAACTCGGTGAGGCCCCCATCGTCCACTCGTTGGAAGTCGAATTTTGGACCATCCGACTAGCAGCTGCTCGCACTTTAGGTCTGGACGCCAGTTGGGTCAACAAGGTCGAAGCTGATCCCGAGGCCAAGCAAAGCTTCCTATATGTACTCAATCTTACCAACCCTGACGCTCCATCCAGCAAAGTCCTCAAGACGGGCGACCTCGTCCTAGAATCTAATGGACGCCTCATGACCTCAATAGCCGATCTGCGTTACATCGATAATTTCAACCAAGTTACAATGACAGTATTACGCGATGGTAAAGTTTTGCAGTTGGTGGTAGATACGGTGCCCTTAAGCCAATTGGAGAACCAGCAGCTCGTATCGTGGGCCGGTGCCTTGATACAAGTTCCTTCCCGTGCCGTTTTGGAGCAGGTCAAGGAGGTACCTAAAGGGGTCTACGTAGCCTGCACGCTGTTTGGATCACCGGTAAATACGTTTGGCCTACATCCTGGAGTATGGATTACTCAAATTAACGACGTCGAAGTTCTGAATATGCAGCACTTTTTGGACACGGTGTTGCACCTTGATCATACAGATGAGGAAGAAGGGTACGTTAGGATTACAACGGTAAGTCGTTCAGGCGACGTTAAAGTGCTAACATTGAAGTTGGATTTCAATTTCTGGCCCACTTGGATGTTGGAGCGATGTGAACTTGAGGTTTCGGGATGGAGGTGTACGCGGTATTGAGACTTGTTAGAATGTATAGATGAGCTGCTTTTTTATTTTATAAATAATTTATTGCTCTATATTTTATTTGATGTGTATGTTTCAATTTACTATGCTTTTTTAAAGTTTTGAACCAATGGTTGAAGTTTATAAATGAATTTGCAGTTAGTACCATCAATTTTAATTCTCCTATCAGTTTGATTATTCATATACATTTTCGCCAGTCGTTGGTTGGCTTAAAGTTTGCCTTCCTATAGAGAACTTGACTTCATTCAAACATTTGGATATCAATCCTTTTTATCTTAAATGATGCCTTCACTATACTAGATGTGGATTGGGTTTAGTTCGTATTACAACCTAATGACTTTATACATCTTTAAGCTTTGTACAAAACACTGCTTTCTTTTTACCCCCAAGATCTAGGTTAGGAAAGGAAGAAGTGCTAATCAAACTACCTTGCTTGCACCAAGGTGCTAGGTAACTGGCTCAATTTACTACGTCTACACAATACCAAATCGATTGGACTGCAATTTCTAATGATTTCGATCTACTGTTGGAATTTTGGGAATGGATAAATACCAGCTGTTGGTAATGAAAAGTATATACAAATCAATACTGATATATGCTTAATAGCTTGCTAGCTGTGATAGCTTTTCTTAGTAAGCGTTAGACTTGTAAGCTTCCTGTTCTTTAGGCTAAGCATACGCTCACTGTGGAATTGTTCTGATAGGATACGAATTCAACTAAACATATACACTTAATTTGTTTGAATTTGACGTTACTACCTAATTTTTAGTTTGTAACCGTACGTTGAACTGGAAGTACATTAGTTTATCTGCGTAATGAATTCTGAAGCTTGGAATCCTATATCAGCAGTAATTTTAATCAGCTTTGTAGAAATTCTGGACTGAAGTTGGATCAGACTAACTAATTGTATAGATCTATTAGGCGTATAAATTGTAGTAAGGTTGAAACAACTAAATAATTAAAAGCATGTATTTAAAATTTTAAAAGCATGTGAAATACTAGCTTTAATATACATATGTGAAAATAACGGTGCAACTATAACAACAACAAATTAAATAATGATCAAACGAACCCATACCTGCCCTGATTAGAAATTCCCATCCAAATCTCCAGCGTCGGAGTTGAAGTGGAACTCAATTTTGCACTTGTTTTTACGTTTAGAATTGACAGTCCTATTAGCTTCATCTTGAGCAGCACTGTCCCCTTTAAAACTGGTACTATGTTGATCATTGCAGGTTGGCTCACCTTCTTTACTTTGAGTGTGGTTGGTAGTGGTGGCTGGGTAGAGATGCTGGCAGGGTTCAAAGTCAATGTTTTCTATGTCTACCCGTTGGACTATGTGAGGACTAGATGTGGGGTCGATGCTGTTGATGCGTAGTTTTTTATCACTGTTTGTGGGGGAAACGGTAGCGAAGGACATAGCTTTAGGCCTACGAAGCTCTTCCAAGGTAATGCCCAAGGGCCAACTGTCGTCACTGTTATAGTCGGCAGTCGCCTTTATCAAGCTGAGAGTTGGCACTGTTAACCTGGTCTTCCAAGTTGGGGTAGTTTAAGTGGGCAGTGAGTTTGTCCATCATCTCCTCGTTCATAGTGTCAGAGAAACCTTCAATTTCGCTGCAATTCAAATCGGCAACTTGGGCGTTGCTCATCTGCAGTATCTCTTGGTTGTTATACTTGCGTCGAGCATCGGCTTGCTGCATTTGATCGGAGTCGACTTTCCCGAGGCTTACATGGAAATCAAGCTCATCGTCCGTATTGAATCTAGGGTCACATAGTTCAGCTACAAAGGAAGAGATAGAAGAGTCGAAGATATCGTCAGGAACGGAAAGTAGCGCTGAGGTCCATATTTGCGCTGGTGCTATGGTTAGCAAAGGTGTGATCTAAGCTGACATGGTCGTTTAGGTTGACTTGATGAGTTTGGGCTGGAAGGACTGCACAGGTTCTACCGGATTCAATATCATTTGCTGGGATAGCGTCTACGAATGCATCTTCGTTGAAGGTGGCTTCATGAGCATTAACAATCTCATCGGACTTATCATTACTGGTGTATAATTGCTCACCATCTTCGAGGATAAGTTCTTCGTGGGATGTATCATGTGACTGTCTGCTGTGTTCCGAAAAGGAATGTTGTTCGTAGTCGTTTCGGTGTCGGCTTGTTCTGTTTCGAGTGCATGGTGAAAATTTTGGCTTTGCACTGAGAAAATTTGTCTGAATTTTTAAATTTTAGGTGCAAAAATTCAAAAGCTGGTCCTTTTATACATTTTAGCAGCAAGTGTTCTGTGGAATCGAAACTTTAATTCAAATTGGAGCTTGAGCCAATGATTTGTAGCCTGAGTCCAAGAAGCTTACATTTCTCTCGTTGTCCAATAGCTTTTGGGAATTTTCAGCTAGGGATGGTGATTTTGGTATTTGGCTTCTGCCAATGGATTAGCATTATGGAAGGTATGCCTTTCATATTCTCTTAGCCAATAGTACACCTGTCTGTGTTCAATTTATTTGATTCAGAATTTCACCGATAACTAGTATCTCGGTGCAATACCATATATATCAAATAAAATGGTGTGGCCAATTAAATCCCAGATCCAAAAGTTGAAAACAAAATCCATTTCGATTTCATCTTTGAATTATCACTTTGGCCAATAGCTGAAGTAGGATTGTCTATAGTGCATTGCGTCAGTGTTGTGTTAAATAGGTTATGTGTTACGTTAAACATTTAGCTGAATTTCCGCTTTTAGAAAGTGGCCGATTCGATTGCGCAAGTATATTCCTCTCAAAACAAGTGGGCTATTTGAAGTTTATTGGGTAGACTGTTAAAGGCAATTATTGGCTGCTGTTCCAATTAGATTCTATTGGTGGCTCCGGTATATTTATTTTCCGTAATCCACTCAACTTGTCCAACTTGGGCAGCTAGTTTGGACTTCTGTTAATGGACTTGAGATCAAATATCCATTCAGTAGAACCTATTCATCTTCAAATTCGTTGAGGTGCTCATGCAAATTTTCTATAAACCAACCTATCAATAATCCCGCCTATTCTGTGCAGCTAGTATGAAGCCGAGTAAGTAAAGCTGTTGTGAGTAAAACGAACTCTTAATGGAAGCTTCCATCCAAGAAGCGTAGCCATGAGTTCCACTCTCAATCTATTACGACCTACACCTTCATTTGCAGCTGTAGCTAATCACTCGAGCCAACAGTTCCCCTCCAAACTTTAGGATTTGGTGCTGGCAATCATTCTATTGGACACTTTTACTTTATCTTAGATTGCTATGCTCAAAACGAGAATGATTAGCAACTCCAACTATTGGATACCTCCAAACTTGAGCTTTACCAATGTCCCATGAGTTTACATGACTGTAGAAACGATAGCTTAAAGAGATGTGAAAGATGTTCGACTTGACATAAAAGTTCTTTCAATAGGCTTAGGCCAAGTTGGATGTAGCTTATTGATATTTATTAAAAAAGTAGGACAAGATATACTGGTTAAATTCATGGAGCCTTATGGGAAGGTCACGAAGGATCAGAAGGTGCAGAGTTGAAGTATAATATACTTTACCTATTTATTTACCATTGTATTAAATTTTTGACGATGGCTCTATTGAAATGCTTTGTGCCCATTTTTCAAATATGGCTTTCCTATAAACTATATCAATTTAATCAAATGTAAGCGCTTACATTGATTCAATTTATACACAAGCAATCGAAATTATATAGGAATAGGCTTGGCACTGCATATACTTCCTTTTATATGCTTTGAATCTGCCATAAAAATATTCAATTCAAACAGTATACAAGAAATGGAAATGATATGGTGGATGTTTTGATGGCTTAAGTACCGCATTTGGCTTTACTATATGTTTGCATTTCTCTAATCAAAATTAGACAATATAAATGGAACAGATGAATACTCTTTAAACTGGCTGCTACATATAAAACTTACAGGTAAATTTTCAATTTGAACCAACACATTCAATCTACAAAGAATAACTATCATGGATGATGTAGTAGCCTGCACTCTACCGGAAAGAAGGAATGATAGGAAATGATCAAGTCTAGCTCGATATACTCTTTGGAAAAGGATATGAAAACCAAAAAAGTACATACAAAAACGAAGACGACTATGAAAATATAATACAGCCACCAAAACCGATCTTATTGGACTTTGAATTGATATATCGGAATAAAAAACACATACTTTTATTAAATCAGATTAAGTTTTTCAGGTATCTTTCCTTTCTAATTGTTTCATTCAATCTTGTTGATATATAGAGAAATTACCTAATAGGGCTAGCTAGGTTAAGTTTAGATGTAGATTCTTTACACCCATTCGATTGTTCGGTCACTTGAGATAACTTTGACTTCTTGATAGTATTGATACTTGCCTTTGGATTACTTGCTTTCACGTTGAGAATTCATTTTTCAAACGGCATATAGATCTCTCTACATTCAAATTTGAAATCAGCTTAAAATAGTCCAACTAAATAGCTAAAGCATTTATACTTGTCATTGAGAAAGATGAGTATGAAGTTTCAGAGTGCAGCCGATAAAGTCTGGTCCAACGCTTTGATCGTATAGTCCATAACTATTTTCGAAAGTCTTGGTTGAATGAATTGAAAGCCGCCTTGAAAGGTCGGACTCGAATGTATTCAAGCTAGCTTGCAATAGAGGGTTGGTTAAAATTAGTTGTGTAGAGAATATCCATGTCAGCGCTGATAAATTGAATAGATTTTATAAGCCGGGAAAGGTTGGCAACGTAGTCTTCTAGTTTTGGATTGTGCTACCTGAGGATGAAATTGGCTAGCTTTCCCAGATCGAGCTTGCCACTAATTTAAAAGATGTAATAGAGTTCAAGATTCAGACCTAGCTTCGTCAGCTTAGATAGAATTGAATAGAAGTTTACAAAGCTATATTCAAGGTTCAATTAAAGCTTAGCTATACATCTTTAGTAGACGGTTGTGATGAGACTTGAAGAAAACCTTGAAATACATTTTCTTTAATATTTTGTTGACAAAGTTGAATTTACCTTCCTTGCATCGCTTTCTTGGGAAGATTGATTTTGCGTCTTTGATGTAAATAACTGCCATCAACTCACTTTCTGTATGAACTAACTCTCTGTGAAACATCGAAGACATAAAGACTATTGTACAGGTCCTGCTACAGTAAAAGAGGTGGAGGATTAGATCCATCCTGGCTATATTGTATAGGCTTAAGATACTTACATTCTTATCATAAGTTACTAAAACTAATGGCAATAAATCTATCATTTTCACCTATTCGAAAAACTCGTAAGCTATCTAAACCTTCATTGTTAACCTTTTATTCTTCTTTCAGTTTAAAATGACAATAGCTAATAGAAATATATACCTCATAAAATTCGCATGTCTCCCTTGATGATAAATGTAGGTTACTACTTGAGTACATAACTAAGGCTACAGTAAATTTAGCTTGAAAACATTAAAATAAACTTACAATCACTGATTTGGATGTTATTTCCTTTTCCTTTTGCAGTGGATATGAAGTAGTTGCATTGTTTAAATGCTCATTCTAAAAGCGGATTGGTATCAACAAAGCACTTGATAACCTTATCGAAGCTGGTGAAGTCTAAATTTTGAAGGGATTCTATGATGGAATCACGTTTGATAGTCGGTTCTATATGAAATTCAAAAGTATTCTATCTGATAAGTATTTCTATATTGATGAAATTTACTTTAAAACCTTCGTTATCTATTCCTTTACTTCGTTTCAGTATGAGTAAGGACTTCCTATATCGACAGTTAAATTGGTACGAAAGTAAGATGTGGATTTACTCTAATCTTGGTTGTGATAAAATCTTTCAAATCAAGCTTGAGGTTTTGTAAATCCAAAAAACAAAGCTTGCTAAATTCCAATCAAGTTTTCTAAAAATTCAACTAATATGCAGACGAAAAGATCAAATGGAATGTTCATAAGAGTACAGGATACTTTAAAGTAAGCTATTTCTCTTTCCTTTAATTTGTTCATTTTAAATTTTAATAAAATATCAACTAAGCAGATAACATGCTGAATGCCAAAACCTAGCGTAAAGTTATATCTATAGAATTTTGTTTAACAATTTATTAGTTTCAATTCAGTGAAGAGCACCAACTTATCGATTTACAAATGAGAAGCCTTACCTAGTGCCACTTCCAATTACATTTCAACTAAAAGTGAGGTTTACAATTCCAAGAAAATATAACAAAAAAAGCAGCAGGTACATTAGCTACTAAAATTTATTTTAATTTACTTTACTAGGCTTTATTAGGAATTCAGACTAAAGATAGTGGGCTACATAAAGTAAGTACAACTTTAAACATTTTTCAACTAGTTTAGAATTGTATTTCTTGTGGAATTAGTCCGACTTGAGAAATCATTTATGAATTTTAGAAGCGATGTTTATGTAAAGCACATTATATCTTATAAAATAACAACGAATGTTAATATTTTTAATTTAGTACCTATGTCGACTCAATTAAGATACAAGTAATAAATTCATTCAAAATTATATATGAGTTATTAACTTTTCTACAGGAACACTGATTTAGTAAACGAAAATCCCAAATCCTTCAATTATTAATGTGTTGGAACTTCAAGAACCCCGACAGCAGTCTAGCATCGAAAACTGACATTACCTGTGAGTTTAACCAGCATTTCTTGAAAGGTCCCGATGACGAAATTATCAAGGCTAGAAAACAGGCTTTAGCCGACCATAAGGAAGTTGAATTCGAGTTATTAAACCCCAAAATGTACCACTATATATACCTCAACCATGTTTAGAGCCTGTAGCACCTAGTTGATTAACGTAAAGAAGTACTTGGAGACTGGAAATACATTTCTGGAGGATTTCTAGCACTTTCAAATTCAAGTTTATTCCAATATTACTGCTACAAAGGCTAGCTTTAACGTTGTCTGGACTTAGATATCCAAAGGATCCAGATGACTTTCGAAGCAGACCGTAAATAGGCTCAAATATTGTTGGATCAAACTTGATACAAAAGAATTCAAAACTATAACTACTTAAGTAATTGTGGTTGTGGGGCTGCTTAGGACTGGATACTAGTCATTTGGATGGTTCGGGGACACATTCTACAAATTCAAAGTATAATTCGATTTCAAAACAAAGTATTTACTTTCTTTATCCGATACCAAACTTAAAGAAATGTAAATATTTTTAATGGTAAATATTATTTCGCTTTTACTATCAGTAGATATAGATATAAATCAATAAATATCGCTATGCAATCAAATACTTAATTTTCCAAGATTTCGATTGCAAAATCTTTAGGTAAGTTTCTAGAAGTTGGATCGATGACAGCAGTCATTTCATTTTCAAGTAAGTAGTTCAAAGTTTCGATAAAAATTTTCGACTCAACTACCTAGCTTATTTAGATCAATTAAATGTAGTTTTCAATAGAAATTACCAGCATCTTATTTCAAATTCTTGATCGTGATGATCATGGATCTTGTAAACAGTGCTATGTCACAGCTTCCTTTGAAATTACACCCCCGTATACTTTTAGTGCAACAGATTAGGGTACCAATAGCATTAACCGAAGAGACAATGCGCTTTCTAGGTAGCAACACTAATATTGGACGTTTGATCTAGATTTTAGATATGGAATTTATGGTAGCCATCGTATTGTTGAAATGACCTCCAATACTGCTGTAGATGATCAAAGTTAACTTTTCATGATTGGAGATAGGTTGAAGGGATGGCGACTATTTTTAATAGTTTTAATGTAGCCTTTATCAGTCTTAGTCTGCCATACGCTTTAAATAGATCAGTACCATAGTGACAGCTTACTTGTTCTATTTCAATTTTATACATTGAACTTTTAGTTGATATGTTAATGATAGTAGCTTCTTCAAACAAAGCTACTTTACTTGTAGTCTTAGTGAATTCAAATATATTTATACTGCTTAGTAGATATCTACAATGTAAATTAAAGTATTCCCATTATAAACTATTTTAATATATAGCTTGTTCCAATTTGATAGTGATTTGAAACAAAAAGCCATCATTTTCAAAATTCATAATATTGAATACTATGATATTTAATATACTATATGCTATTTTTCTACACTGTATTTATTATATTTAGTATCTTATCTGTATATTTATTAGGTGAATTAAGTATATATCCTAAATATCGCAATCTTCAATTTTATATGTTCTACTATAAAAATTTGCAAGTACGCTTGCTCTTTGGATCAAATGTAGTAAAATATTACTTGTTTTATCTTATATAAAATCGTATAGTTGAAAGTATATGCTTTTAATATGTCCATCTTTAAGTTGCTAAAGGTATACGATGTTCTAAATCCTAACTATAAAGGATAGCGGAGGTGTGGCTATGCTTCCACAAGATCCTTTTATACTGCTCTATAAATAACCCAAACAAGGGTATTTGCCTTTAAAACTTTCAACACTTCCAAGTTGATTTGCCAAAACTGGATAGGAAATCCAAGTCAGGTTTTGATGGTATCATAGGTGGATAAATCTACGGACATCATCAAAGTTTTAGCAAACCTTAGATTTTTGGCTTCCAAGTTAAGGCACCGACTCCAGCTCTATAGGGATGGTTAGCACGACAACTTTGCAAAGGATTTGTACCAAGCTCCAAGTCCCACCCAAGACTCCTCATACGCTGAGTGAGGAGATCGTCGAAGGTAACTACCATCTCCGCAAGGGCCGATTTTTGGGGGAAGGGGCCTTTGGCATCTGCTACTTGTACACTGATATCAAGACCGATGTTCAATACTGCCTCAAAGCGATACTCAAAGAAAAGATGACAGCACGAGATTTGATACAACTTCAGAATGAGATCAACATACAGAAAAGGATGCACCACTACTCAATCGTTCAACTCTACCATCACTTCTCGGACAACAAATATTATTACTTGCTGCTCGAGCTTGTCGACGGTTTCAATTTAGGAGATCTGCTGAAACGAGGCTGTAAGTTAAGTGAGGATCACGTACGGTTCTTTATAAGTCAACTTTTGGATGCCCTCGAGTACTTGCATGGGAAAAAATTCATTCATCGCGATTTGAAACCAGCCAACCTGTTTTTGACATTCGATTGCCAGGTAAAACTTGGAGACTTTGGGCTCTCAGCAGCGATTACCCCTGACCGGTCGCAAAGGAAAACTCGGTGTGGTACACCCAACTACATCGCCCCAGAGGTTCTTCTGAAAACAGGGCATGGAGCGGAAGTCGATCTCTGGGCCGTAGGTATTATTGCCTACCTTGGATTGTTTGGCCAAACTCCATTCGCATCCAAAGACTCTCCCGAGCTCTTCGCAAAGATAGTAAAAACTAAGTACCAGTTTCCGGACACTCCTTACGTATCCCCCGATGGAAGAGACTTCGTTAGGTGTTTGCTTCAGGTGGATCCTACTGATAGACCTGACATTACAAATCTACGGAAACATCCTTTCTTAAACAAGCATTCTATACCCAAGGCTTTGGATATTCGAAAATTGGTGCCCATCACAGAGTCGGAAGAAGGTAAACTTTCCTTAAAAAGACTAGCTTTATTTAGTTTTATTAGATTCCACGAAAACCAGAGTTGGGAAGATTGGAAGAATGGATAACGATGAACAACTAAGGGAGCCAACTAAACGTCACCGGAAACTCGACGGAGGCTTCAACAGGAACGAAGATCTGCATGCCCCCATCACCACCCAAGAAATGAGCCAGGAAAATATTAGCAAGCCTCTCTCAATAGAGATATCTTCGGTAATCGATATGGTAAAAAGAGCTACCGATACTATAGTAGATCTCTTGAAAAAACTGATCGAATCTCCTGAGTCGGGTATCAACCTAGCCACCAACTCGACTTTCAACCCACCCATATTCGTCATTAAATCGATGGAATTGAGTGGTGACGCACCCATGACCTTCCAGCTGTCCAATGGAGTTATGGGAGTCTGCTATGAGACCGTAAAGACAATCATTTGCAAGCCCAAGACCTCGACCCTACTGGCCTACCGCAAATTCCCTGATTCACATACTCAGTTCAGCGGCCGACATTACACCTCGCAGAACTTCCATATCAGCGATACCAAAGGGTACTTTGTGTTCAATCATCACACCAAACGGCTTGCTGGCCTGGAGGGAATCTGCGAAGCTGCCCAAGAATTTGATCCAATCGGTTTCAAGGCTGAGGAAGTTTCCAAAGCGACCTTTTTGCTCAAGATCATTCACAGCTCCAAGGCTAAGGTCTACGTGCTCAGTAATGGTACCGTGCAGATGCACTTTCCTTCGCATAAGATCGACCTGGTGCTTGAAGTAATGACCAATTCCATCACATTTGTCAAGGACCAACGCATCTCCACCTTCGACCTGCCCACTTTTTTAGCCGCCGCTTTAGCTTCCAAGCTCAAGGTAAGTGCCTCCAACCTCAGCAAACATGTGGATATCTCTAAATTGGATTCAAGTAAATTGCCAACAGTCGATATGACCCAGTTTAAGGACCTCGACCTCAAGGTTATGTTCCGTGTTTGTCAAGGCTTCTTCGAAGTGATGCACAGCTACCGCCAGGGGAAGCAGGACTGACAATTGGTAAACTGTTTCGGAGCACCGCCTATAAATCGTTTTGGGATACCTAGCAGTTCCTCTCGTTTTCGTTACGTTCTTACATCCTTCTCAATAAAGTTTATTTGTCAAGTGTCTATTTAAACTTAACCACCTCCTAGCACCCTAAAGCGTAAATTTTTACTCCACTCTATCTATTAGTTGGAGAATAGAGATAGAAGTTCAATTCGCATCTTGCGAAGTGGATGGTGTGATAAAGACACTTTATAGAAAATGGTATTACAAATACATATATAGTTATATTTGGCAATGTACATCAGCTCAACAACTTCCTACTCTCGTAATACTAATGACTATCTAGGCTCCTAAACTCCATTGACGCACCTAATGTAGTCGAGTGACCTATAAAGTTGACGATGAGACTATCCATCGAATCGGGTTCGCAGTTTGTAAAGCGAAAGTGCAAAAGTTAGTATAATAGGAATCAGATAGAGTAAAATATCATACATACATACAAACCATCGGTATAAAGTAGGATGGAAGGCATAATCTATATCTCTTAAAAGGAGCAAGGCTAGGTACTAAGTATCTTGGAGATACATTTACCTGCATACGCTTGATTCAAATAAAGATATTTGAAAGTTTTTTCCTTGGAGATAAATTTTTCCAATACAACACTATTGTAACTTTCATTAGTACTGACAATCCTAGAGATCATATTTTCAATCCCATTGCAAACATCACTATATTTACTATCGATCGGATAGCAAGATTGAAGGTATTTCTCTATGTGGTCCAAAACCATTTATTTGAAAGTATTTATCTGTGGCAAGCATGCCAGCCAGCTGCATTTACAAATTCTCAAGGGAAATCACCGCCATAAAAAGGATTGAATATGTCATCGCTAAGGGAAATATTCAAGTGCCTATTCGATGTATAAGATACTTTAAAGCTAAATATATCTAATTTGAATCCCATTTTGAAGTGAACATTAGAAGTTTCAGAATCTTTTCAACTAAATATATTTCACAAAATTATAATAAACAGTAAGTCCAATTACTATTTGGTGTTTGAAAGTGAGTAGTCTTGATCAGGTGCATCTATCAGTTGGGGAGTGAAAGATAAAATTCACATTGTATCTTTAGATGTAGATAGCATAAAATATAGCTCAAAGCTCAATATATATATAGGATGTTGTTAGAATACACTATAATCAAAAACGTACAATCAAAATTAAAGAAAGATATAAGTTTAAATCAAAACTCAAGAAAATAAAAGTCGTTATTAAAACATCAGTTTATCGAATAGAAGGTAACAAAATTAATTTCAAAAAAGGAAACTTGACAACGCACAAAAGCCACCTTAACTTAACCTATGGGGTTGGACTTATCGGCCCACTCCTTAGCCTTCAAGATGAACTTTTGGATCTTACCAGTCCTATCATAAAAAAGTTTAGTTCAAATTTTCATCAGCTCTCGTAAAAAACAAAACTTACCCAGGTCTTAGGCAATTGTTCGAGTACCTGCACCTTGGTAGGGCACTTAAAATGGGCTAAATGATCCCTACAAAATTGCAATAGCTCCTTTTCAAATTCAAGTTCGGTACCGTTGAACCCGTCCTTAAGGGTGACAAAAGCTTTGGGAGTCTCACCCCACTTGACACTTGGACTTGCCACGACAGCGACTTCCAATACGTTGGGGTGTGTAGCTATCAAATTCTCCAACTCTACCGAGGAGATGTTCTCACCACCCGAGATGATAATATCTTTAGAACGGTCGACTAATCGGATATAGAGGTTGGGCTCCATGACGGCTAAATCACCACTGTGAAACCAGCCCCCGTGGAAGGCTTTCTGAGTGGCTGAAGTGTCATTGTAATACCCCTAAGTTATTTAGGGCTGAGTTGGTGGATGTGGTGAAAAGTTTACCTTCATGAGGAGATTGCCTCGAAAGACGACTTCACCGACAGTTTTGCCGTCATTGGGCACGTCCTCCATATTAGCATCAACAACTCGGGCTCGATCAGCCAGTAGGAAGGATTGACCCTGTTTCGCCATCTGGATGGCTCGATCCTCCGATTTTAAGTTGTACCAATCGTCTTGGATATAACCGGAGGTGCAAGGACTATGTAAAAATTAGAACTTACATATATTAACAAATATACCCTAAAGTTTCAGTTAATCCGTAGCCGTGCTTAGGGTACAGATTTAAGCCTTCCATCTTGGCGATCAAGTTAGGTGAAGGTGGGGAACCAGCAACGACCGCCACTACTTTACTCTCCAATCGAACAGCATCGGGATCGTTGACGATGGAGATCTGTACAGTTGGAGTACCGCAGTAGTGACTTGCACCTAGTTTTTTGAAGTGATACCATATGTTGCCGCTGTCCACCTTTTTGATCAGCAGGTTGCAAGCTAAATAAATAAAAAGACGTATTAGGTTTATAAAGGATATAAATGGAGTTACCGGAAACACCAATTAAAGCCCAAGGTATGCACCAGCCGTTACAGTGGAAGATAGGTAAAATCCACAGATACTTGGATTCCTTGGTAAACCTGGAATTCGATGATAGCGTTCAAACTCATCAAGGTCACGCCACGGTAAGTCAGCATAACTCCCTTAGGCTTTCCGGTGGTACCACTGGTGTAACTAATGGAGATAACTTCATCCTCCTTGATATCATCGCGATTAAAGTCGTACCAAGTCTTAGTCGTAGTAAAGGTATCCAATTGGCCCTCCCAGCTATCTTTCCAACCTCTATTCTTGCTATCGAATTCGGACGAACCTTTAGGCTCCCCGACGACTACCTTAGTTACCTGGGAAGGAAGTAGGTGCAAATTGGGTTCAAATTCCGACTCATAGATGAGCATTTTGATGTCAGAGTGTTCAATTATATACTTTATTTCTTCACTGTTGAGTCGCGTGTTGATAGCAACTACGACACCACCTATCAACGGGATGGAGAAATGACTGTCGAACATGGTGGGTACATTTCGTAGCAAAAGGCCTACCTTATCTCCCTTCTTGACACCGTACTTTTGTTGAAGTAGAGTAGCTGATTTTATTACTCGTTCGAGGAGTTGCTGGTAGTTCAACGTCAGCCCTTGATAGTAAACCGAGTCGTTGGAGGGGTACAGCTGAGCTGACCGAAATAAAAAGTCGATGGGGGAAAGTTCAGTGCGGTTGACCGGTTTGATTACACTTGTCGGTGCTAACGTCTGGGAAAGTTGGTTTAGCCTCTTGGTTGCCGTCGTTGCCATATTAATAACGTTTGATTTGTAAATTCTTGAAATTTGAGAGAGATGAACATCCTGTATTTTTTAGAAACGTAGCTTTATAGTTACCGATTAGGTATGAAAATTACGGTTCAATCAGCAGGGTAAATTTTAGATCTCATGACAGTCATTTGCGATAGATAGTTAATTCCAAGACTACCGTTTATGGAAACTATTGAAATGCTTATTGATGCTTGGCCTTGACTTTCCGATCTAAAGATTCAAAATATAGCTAGTATATTTGACGCAGTTTCGTATTTGGGCTCTAGATACCTTATGTATGTGTATATAATTCCTATAGTTATGGATACTAACTACGAAAAAGTGCATCAGATTTACTACCCTAATTAGTTTTAAAAAGATACATTACTTGACTAAACCCAACTTTACCATCGAATACATCAGATGTGAGCAATTCAAAGAGATGTAAAATTTACAAAGAAATAGTGGAAGTTTTTATTGGGATCAATTTGGATAGAGGTAGTAGTTTTAAGTTGTAGTAGATTTTGTGATCTATCAACTTACAAAATCCACTTCAAACATCGAACTACAATTATAATACTGAAGCTTATAGGATAAATACAAAGTAAAAGCTCCATAAGTTAGACTGAATATCTGTTTTGAAGCTTTATAAAATATTGAACTAATAGCAAAGTGAGAATTATATTAAGGCTTTGATAATTTGATATATACTTAGAACAGAAGAGCCTATCAAATGAAACCAGTTTTAACCAAAAGGAAATTATTGATGTACTTATAAGTATTTTAGAAACACTTTCAGCAGCTTGGCGCAGGGGAAGCGCGCGGGGCTCATAACCCCGAGGTCGGTGGATCGAAACCACTAGCTGCTATATTTTTTGCTCTTTTCTCTTAAAACTATGAGGGGAATAACCAATAATATTGTACTTTCCTTACATCTTCCATCTATCTTTTTTATCATTAGGTGTTCGTAATTTTTACTTTACCTTTGCTGATATTTTAACTGTATTGAACTTGTAGAATTTGTTTGGGTATTTTTCTAATTCAACTAAAAATTTCAAGTTTAACTTAGTGCAAATTTAATAACTATAACAGTGTCTATTTTTACTAAAAACTTCAAAGCATATATATAACTATATAAAATCAATACAATAGTATAAAGCTACAAGTAAAAGAGTTAAAAATATTTAATATCCCTATAATCCTATTTTAAAATTGTTGGAACTTGATGTACCTTACGTAGGTGTTCCTATACATAGAATCGACTACCTCATCCATGATAGTATCAAACATATGTATGTCGAAGTCCTGCTCCTCAATCCTACGCTGGATGTGCTTGACAGTAGCCCCTACCAAGTTCAACTGGTAATCGGAGTTGGGTGCTATAAACTTGTTGTAAATGAACATCAAGTCACGAACCTGAGGGGAAGTCAAGGTAGTGACATTTGGTGGCACCGTTGTTCGATCGATAACAGTAATTGGTGGCTTGATGTTGCCGCTAGTTCGATCCGATGAGGATGTCGAATGTAACGAATCCAGCTGGGTAGGTAGGATACCATTCTCCAAGTTGGACAATGGTAGCTTGTTTGATTTAGAGAGTCCAAACATACCGATTAGGTTATTGATGAACCCACTGTTGTTATGGTGATGGTTGTTGATGTCATCGGACTTGAAATAGTTGGCCTGGTCCTTTAAAGCAGAGTAGTTCTCATCGTACTTGATGAGGAAGGCCTTGTAAGCCTCGTAGAACAAGGGATTCTCAACGGTAAAGTCGTTAACGGTGAACTCCTTGAAGTCCAAGAATTGGTCGTGGTTGTTCAACATGTTGTGAAACTTGATAAAGTTAGTAGGCGTCTTCTTCAAGCTGGACCTATAGACCTCGACACTGGGTAAGACGATACTACTTAGATGGGTGAAGAGATGAAACATGAGTAGGAAGGTGGCAGGGTAGAAAGATTCGCCTAGATATTCAACGTAAGTGAAGACGAGGAACATGAGGATGAAGGGTGATGTCGATGCCACCAGTAATATCAACTCCAGTTTGAGAAGATAGGCATCCTTGGCCTTCCACATGAGGATGGTGAGGAGGGGACCACCTATACCAAAGTATACAATGGCTGTGATGAAGAGTGGGATCATACCGTATCCTTTGATGCAATTTATCGATTTGGGTGCCCATACCGCGTACTCAGGGGCCAGCCATTGGGTTATAGCAGCAACTACAGCGTGAAATCCTAAGATAATTACGATGCATACCAGCACCGACTGTGTAGTCCACCGGTTTCGATTCTGGTGGTACCAGTTACGACCCAACTCATTGTCCTTAGGGTTTCCGAATTGTTTGCTGTGGGTGTTGGTATCTTTGAGGGATGGAGTAGATTTCTGGAATGGGTCCAAGTTATCCAATGTCAACTCACTGCCATCGTTCCCACTCAGTCGATTGGATTGGGTTGGGTTGGTGAAGGGATCGGATCCTACGTTGAAGTTCAAGTTGTTGTTGAAGTAGTTTAAATTGGCTCGCATCTTGGATCGAGCGTGCTGGTAGCTGAACGCCAGCAAGAAGAATTTGCCGAAAAACGTTAGGAACCAGAAGGGGGCACCTAAACTTAGCACCCATAGTATGAAGTAGCATGGCACCGTCGCTGGGAATAATATAGTGGCAAAGTAGGTGTTGGAGACTAGTAAGGTCGATAGTACTCCACCGATTGTCAAAGGTACGTTACGGAATTTGATGGTCAAGTTGAATCGTAGGTAGACAAAGATCCAAGTGGTGATGACTAGGAACAGGTTCCACAGTACGATTATGGCGACTAGGATTTTGGTATCTATACCGAAGGAGGTTGCCATCGTTTTTAATTATATGATTTCGAATTTGCTGATGCTGATATTGGTGTTAATGTTGGAGTTGCTTATTAAAGTATTTACAATCGGCTACTTCAAACTTTTGAAAATGAATTAGAGAGATATAATTTCCATTATATGGGTCGAGATGGTATTTATACCTTATGTATTCGATGTTTGTGTTTAAAAGTTTTGGGTATACTTATTAGAAACCTTGGGGTGGGGTCTACTTGAACAAAATTAACTTTACTTTTACAATATGTCCTTCCGAGTTATCCTTTATTGACTCCTAAAACCCTTTATTTTCAAAAGAAATTTGCAGCTAATTTTAGCGTTGACCGCTAATTAAACTAGCATATCCAATCGCTAGTTACCTCATTTTAAGCCATATTGAAATTTATTGGATACGTCATTTTCCTAGTTCCCCAAGTCTTGGGAATCACCGATTTAGTATGAAAGCCTTGAATTGTAAGGATAGAAAATTAGCTGTTATAGACTGACATCCCATCAACATAAAAATAGTTGTTGGGGGAAGGTGGATATAAACTTTAAATTTGTTTTAATTTGATTTAGCTCGGTTTAGTTAACCTTTTTGAAGTAAAAGCTATCCTACCTACTTGTAGTTCTCATGAAATTGTTTACAAATATTTCGGGATACTCCTTAAATTTGTATACCTCTATATATTTTCTATAATCTAAAAGCTATTAATGTTGGAGCTATATGAATGGGATATAGAGCGTATAAATACTTGAATATCGGTTAGAAATTAAAAAGGACATCCCTTCATGTTATTAGAAAAATTGCATTCGATATATAGGTAAAAGCTTGCATACTATACTAAAAAAGTCAACTATCGAAGACTCTCAAGACTAAAGCCATAAATTGAAAATGGGTGAGCTATTGCTATACTATGGAAAAGGATTAATAAAAGGGAAGGATGCCTTAAATAATTGAGGATCGTACCCTTAAACTATACCATTTCCCGAGCCAATATGATCTAAATTTATAGAGGCTGGGTTAAGAAACTCCACAGTTCGAAAATTTATCACACCACTGATAATAGTACTACACCTATAGGTAGGTCAAGTACATCAATGCTATTGACTTTTAGGAGCTTTCTTAATCAATGAATGCTGAGACGATGCTTATCAAAAAGATAATGACATAGTGAAGGTGTATATTATTCAAAGCTAATCGTTGCTTTTATGGATCTATTTTCACAAACTCATATATCTTGGTTTGGTTTCTCAATTAACGAGTAAGACTGTAAAGCAAAGTTATGGCTAAAAGTACATAGGCTTGTACACCTTGTGGAAAATCCAGATCTAAATGATGGGTCCTGAACTATATTTTGATAGAAATAGTGTATTTAAAATGTAGCTTATAGGTATATATATATATAATAAATCGAAATTAAACTCCCGCCCATATTTATACCTTTTAAAGTTATTCATAGTAAGAGATAAGTTTAGATAAAGTATATTTCTCATTTTTTGAAGGCTAAAAATATCAATAGATGCTATCTAATTGAATATAACACCTTTTGAAATATCCAGTATTACTGTGTTTATGTAGGCTAAGCTTTTATACAGTTAAACTTGTAACTAACAACTCAATTTATCTGTATAGAGTAGTACGTCAAATCGAACATCTTTCACATCTCTTTAAGCTATCGTTTCTACAGTCATGTAAACTCATGGGACATTGGTAAAGCTCAAGTTTGGAGGTATCCAATAGTTGGAGTTGCTAATCATTCTCGTTTTGAGCATAGCAATCTAAGATAAAGTAAAAGTGTCCAATAGAATGATTGCCAGCACCAAATCCTAAAGTTTGGAGGGGAACTGTTGGCTCGAGTGATTAGCTACAGATGCAAATGAAGGTGTAGGTCGTAATAGATTGAGAGTGGAACTCATGGCTACGCTTCTTGGATGGAAGCTTCCATTAAGAGTTCGTTTTACTCACAACAGCTTTACTTACTCGGCTTCATACTAGCTGCACAGAATAGGCGGGATTATTGATAGGTTGGTTTATAGAAAATTTGCATGAGCACCTCAACGAATTTGAAGATGAATAGGTTCTACTGAATGGATATTTGATCTCAAGTCCATTAACAGAAGTCCAAACTAGCTGCCCAAGTTGGACAAGTTGAGTGGATTACGGAAAATAAATATACCGGAGCCACCAATAGAATCTAATTGGAACAGCAGCCAATAATTGCCTTTAACAGTCTACCCAATAAACTTCAAATAGCCCACTTGTTTTGAGAGGAATATACTTGCGCAATCGAATCGACCACTTTCTAAAAGCGGAAATTCAGCTAAATGTTTAACGTAACACATAACCTATTTAACACAACACTGACGCAATGCACTATAGACAATCTACTTCAGCTATTGGCCAAAGTGATAATTCAAAGATGAAATCGAAATGGATTTTGTTTTCAACTTTTGGATCTGGGATTTAATTGGCCACACCATTTTATTTGATATATATGGTATTGCACCGAGATACTAGTTATCGGTGAAATTCTGAATCAAATAAATTGAACACAGACAGGTGTACTATTGGCTAAGAGAATATGAAAGGCATACCTTCCATAATGCTAATCCATTGGCAGAAGCCAACTACCAAAATCACCTTCCATAAATGGATTCCTTCAATTTCATTGGACTACGATTTAAAAGGCTCCTCCCTGTGAACTCAAGTTACAAACTATTGGCCCAAGCTCCACTTTCTTAGTTGGCAGAATCGATTTCACAGAACACTTGTCGCCAAAAGGTATAAAAAATCAACTTTCCGATTTTTCACCTGAAATTTAAGTTTTCAGAACCAAATTTCAGTTTGCAAAGTCAAAATTTCAGATCATGCCTTCAAAGCAAAACCAAGGGACCGCGAACAAATACGAACACGACGCCAATTCGAAACGAAATAGTCTAGCACACGATACATCCCACGATGAACTTATTGTTGAAGATGACCAACAACTGAGTATCACTAATGACAAATCCGATGAAATTGTTCACAATCACGAGTACGCCACTTTCAACGAAGATACCATAGCAGATGCTATTCAACACAATGGTATTGAATCTGTGAGGACCTGTGCGGCCCTTCAAGCCCAACCCTTACAAATTAACTCGAATCAACATGTGTTTTTAGATCAAAGTTTCGATAATTATAGTTTAAACGAAAGTATGGACCTCAGTACTACTTTCCAATCCAATCATAGCATCTCCCACCTATCTACCCCTACTTATATCGACGAACTGTGGGCTTCCGAAATGGAAACGGATGATGAGATTGATTTCCAAGCAGGTCTCCGAAAGCGCAATTCCAATCAATCCGAAGCACGATAATACCCGACGCATGTACAGTCGAGAGGATATCAAGCGTATGACCCCAGTCGAATGTTCTAAGCTACGATGCTGCGATATCGACTGCATGGAGGATGCATGGGACGAGGAGATGATTAATAAGTTCACTACTAATTTATTTAAAGATATGATCGACAGTACCGACCACCATTTCGATAAGTTTAGCCCTAACGATGCTAGCGATGACGGTCAGCCCTTAGAAATTAACCTCAAAGAATCCAACACGCCTAGAGGCCTAGCTATTGCTATAACCTCTCCTACCAATGCTGACAAAAAGCTACGCATCAGGACACTCCGATTCCATATTTAACTCTCAGGTAGTTCAGAGGACTTACCCAAAGGAAGCATTCAAGAGGCAGAATGATACCAATTTCAAAGCGATTGATGACCTACAAAGTGAAGCTAGTAGATCTAGTAACCTTAAATCTAGTCCTAAACGCAAGAACGGGCAACATATTGAGTTTCACTAGCTCTAATATGGAGACTTAGATGAGGGCTTCTAGTTTGGGATGGGTGTTGGATTTGTTTTGTCATTATTTAATTTGTTAGTTGTTGATTGCACTGTTATTCTATATATTAAACTTAGGTATTTCGCATACACTTTGAAAGTTTCAACTTTGTATTATATATTACTTTATATTTGTAATTTCAGGTATATAAGTTAGGTTATTTAATTGCCTATAGCTTGCAAAATTTTGAAAAGCTAAGTAGCCCATAAAGCTAGCTAATCATTAACCTCTATAGTTCAGTCAACCCTCAACCACTAACCTAAATCAATAACAAACTCACTAATTTCAGCCTACCATAAGCCAGTAACTAGGTTAAAATTAATGGATCCATCAAAAGCAGTCAACTTCAACCCCAAAAATTGGCCACTTGTCATCTCAAGTCCTTTTTCCAAAAGTTAAGGTTAAAGCTACTCTAAAGTAAACCTCAATCTCATTACATAAGTTTTCTAATGAAAACCTGGTTCCAAATAGGTTTACGCTAAGAAAATATCTAATAAAGCTACTTTAGGCAAATTGAGTGCAAACTAAAATCAGATTGCGTTTGTATTGGATTTGGTTGACTAGTAAGCAGGCTGGCATTCTGAAGGGTAGAAAACATGATTGCAACTTTAGTTTACGCCACAAAAAGACAACAACAAACACATCATTTTATAAATTAAAGCTTGGACAAAGTAAACCAGATGTTATAATTTATCCCAAGAGCCATCAAAATTTAAAGCGAGTCTGCATCGTTTGAAAGACAGCCTTTGTTACTAGCAACTAGTATTCGACTTTTCACAATTTTGCAAGAATTTCAGATTGGTTAGAATTTGTTTAGGATGCCAATTTCACAATCTGGTGTCAAATAGACGTAGTAAATTGAGCTAGTCAGCTACAACCAGTAAGTGAAGTAAGCTTATTAGAACTTCCTCTCCCTTACCTAACCCAAATAATCAATCTTGATCCAAAAGAAAAGAATGATTTACTACTTTGCCTCAACTTTAGAATTTACCAAGCCAAAGTACCATATAAGGTGGAAAATAATAATGCCTGTTAAACTATCTATGTCAAATTGGATTCCTTATGGGGCTTATAGTCCTAATTAGCCAACGCATGCCTTTTAATCGATGCTACACTACGATCCATTAGCTTGATTCGAAAGCATCCTAGCAGCTAACTAAAGACATATAATGATGACTCAATAGAATAAGAATGATAAAATCGTTGACATCACTTATGAATTCCATCATTGGTTTAAAAATTATAAAAAGCATAGTAAATCGATATACATTCTCGAATAAGATTGGAGAAACAAACTATTTAAAAAGCAAAGTAGGTGATCCAACTGTAACATCAGATGAATGAGTCAATTCCAAGTACAAGCACCAGCCCGAAGATTCACATTTATGCCGTCTCAACGTCCAGGTAGGTCAGAATATAAAGTCAAAATAAAAGCTATAGTTTTACATCGTATGCAAGAGATGCTGCATGCCATAAACCTAAACATCGTTAGTTTAGATGATCCAGGCATCCCATCAAACCAAATATTATTAACAGGGAATAATGAATGCGATTCAAGCTAGATCTACATTTTCATTTATCTGTTAAACATGCTCAAGTACAGCGCGAAGTAGGATTTGGATGAGAGTCGGTCAATGCTATGAGCTTCAAGTTCTCCAGTTGACTTAAAAGCATGATGTTTATATTCAACTTGAAAGCTTTACCATCAAGAAGCTCCATTCTATTAATTTGGTTCAAGCTGTCGATGAAGCGTAGGTCAGTTATAAAAGCTATAAATCGCTCATCAACTTCTACTACAATATTCCCAGACTTAGGAATTTGATTGGAAGGGACGACGAGGGTTGGTAATATTCAAGGCATGTAAGAAGCTCACCTTAACTGAGGATCAGATTCAACGCGGTTGACCCAACTAAATATCTGAAACTTATCACCATAATAGTTGCCAAAAATCATATAAAACTCTACCTCGAAAATTATAGGCAGCTTACACTATCTAAAGTTGTAAATTTGTCAACACAAATTTCAGAGTATAAATGCCCAGACTTTATAGGACTGAAATAGCTTTAACCTTGTCATTCCGATGACTATTGTTGACTCGAACACCTTTAGTTTACTGAAGGCATCGATTAGAATACTACTTTGAAACAAATCGGTAGCCTCTAAATTAGACCTTTGATGTTGATAGCATGCTTTTAATGTGGTTTACTTCAAGGTGATGTGAAGTCCTGCACTTAAAATTTAATTTCCTTAATGCGAGTGATATAGTCAGGGACAATACGTATGAAGCTACACTGTTTCCAATTTCAAGTCGGTTTCCATCCAGGTTAAATAAATTCCAATACAAACTTAGCTATCAGTATGTAGACACACTGCCAAATTTTATATAGCCATATAGCTTATTTTGAAAGTATAGTTTAGCTATACCAAAAATTTCATCGAAATGTCCATTTAGGATATAATTGTAGGATTCGTTTGTATCCAAAGAACAAAGCTGATATAGACTATAGTTTAATAAGTATAGCTACTAGTTTCTATTTACACATATAAATCAAAGTATTTTATTTTAATATAAAGTAAATATCTAATAAATTGGAGCTATCTATGTCAATATAGACTTTAGTGTTAGAGATGAACGAATCTCTTAATAAAAATTCAACAATTGTATCTCATATTTGTAAAAATATATATAGCTATATTTTGAAAAGAAAAGGTAATAAATTGAATGGAGGTAAAGTTCTGCAAGGTAATTTAGAAACAAAGTGTAGGTATGTAAATGGGTTGTTGGCTGGTCACCCTCACTGAGTGTTTGACCACTGGCTTGGACTTCCAGTCGAGTAGATTCGGCCGAACTTGGTGAGTCCTTCGGCATGAGACGTTTTAAGGATTCCTAGCCAGAAGTGTCGCAGGAATAGAGCTTTTATACTATATTTAATTGTAGGGTAATGGTCGCATCTATATTAATCAGCCCACAACACGATACATATGTCACGTCCCCTGCCGAAGATCTCGCCAGGTTTGGCCGAATCCACTCGACTGAAAGTCCACACCAGTGGCCAGACATTCGGCAAGGTGATCAACCAACACTGTATATTCTAAAATGTACAATTAAAAGACTGGAATGACAAATATATATAAACGAACTGTTTCCAGAGCAACAAAGGTAACCAAATTTTAATTAAAGCAGCTCTTCATGGCAACTGGCATAATTAAAAAGATATTTCGCGCCTGTAATTATGGCTGTAAAGAGTATAGAGCCAAATGTAAATTTAAAGATAAAAAATCAAAAAGTTACCCTAGCTGTTCCAACAACGTCTTCTTGTGTACGTTTGATGATAAGCCAAAAAGAAGGGCTCTAAAGCCAGCTGGAAGCGAAAAGAATATACAAATTACACAATCTATAGCATATAGTTTATCGGAATGGAAGTTTGTCCTAAATAATATCCCAAGCGTATCGAGTCTGAGCATTATAATGGAAGTTCAAATACCAAAGCGTTCAGCTCATCGTTTGTACCTCGTTAAAATTTTACAGGTTCATATAGCTCAAAAACTGATATGCCAAGCAGTAGTTTATAAGCATATAGAGCTATTCAAAATCACTTCTTTACAAAATCCTTGCTAATCAGGGGAACTCTATACTCAGTACCCCAGATTCAAAAATTCATCCTGCCTTGAAACTATACTTTCTATTAAAGGTTATAACACCAGCAAGCCTAATGTACCTGAATAGGGTCCCAATCTTAGAGGTAGCGATGGAATATTGTAGAGTCTTGTATCAATGGCCAATAAATTAAGGTCAATCCATCCCAAGTATCTTCGCCCCCATCATACATTTTGAAAACGAATTACAATCCACCTCACTTCGAAAATTCTAATCAACCTTAACAACGATCATGAGCTCTATATTAATGATCTAAACCCACACTTCAGCCCTAATTTACTTTTAAAAACCAGGTCAATCCTTAACTCAATCAAGTTCTAAATCGACTGGCAGGCTGGGTTAAAATCAACAAAATACCAAATAAACTTCCTATTTTGATTTGAGAAATCTTTGTCCACATAACTAATGAAAGTTCATACTTGGCTCAGCTTCAGTTTATCTACATGAAGCTCAACACCTATCTGCTTATTGAAATTATCGATAACTCGCTCTATTCCTATTTGCGATACATAGATTTATTTCTTTAGGTTATCTTCTAATATCGCAATATGCTGTCCTGGATGTTTACTTTTGGAATTGAAGGTTCATCACTTTGCTTTAGCAGCACCAGGTTTCTTTGTAGATTTTGAGCTTTATAAGTTTTAAGACTACATCTACAGTCTATCGAATCGATTTATAGGTGAGGTGTAGCATATAATTCTCAGAAACCATTCGAGAATAAACATATACTTATATGGTACTCCAGTTGGAGACTTATCTATAGTTAGGCCTTGGATATTTTATATTTCTTATGTATGTCATTTTGATCCTAAAAGAATAGTGATAAAATGGAAAATGCTTTTTGATAGGATACATGTCAAATTTTCTATAAAAGTTTGGCTACTATCGCTTACCACTTCCGATATATTATAAACAGATTTTAAACGTAGTACACTGTATACCTCAATAGTATCAACATTAAGTAAAGTTTCATAAAAAGCACCTTATACCAGATCTAAATCTTACAATGTAAAAATATATTTAATAAGGTAATGGAGCTTAACGTTTCCAAAGCAGTATATCAACTAGACTGTTAAATAGAAAACTATAAGAATTGAACCCTATGTTTTACAAATTGGAGTCCAAATACCGTTCCAAAATTTCCAAAGCCTCTTTGAAGTTGGACCTACCGAACCCTACCCTAAAAAAGTTTTCAAACTTTGTCGAATCTTTCACATCAAAGAATTTCCCAGGTGCTACAAATACCCCTGCCTCCATCACAACCTTGATCGAAAATTTGGTAGCGACATCCCGGCCATACTTATCAACAAACTGCACCTGGGAAATATTATTTGCATCAAAGAAGCTAGAATTGAAGTTCTCGGCCAAAATTTGGACGAAAGCAATGGTACCAGCTTCTGGTTTTATTAGCTTGAAATGTCTGTTGAACTTGGTACAAAACTGCTCTAAAGCTTGTAAGTTCGCCTTGTACAACTTGAGATTCCTTGCTAACACCTTTTCCATATTACGTATACCTGCCTTGGCAAAGAATTCGGAAGGTAAGGGATTAGTTAAACTTAGATAATCCTTTGTCAAGTTGATTTTATCGATTAATTGAAGGTTCTGAGTTGAGGTCCACCCTAGCTTTAACCCCGGCAACCCTATAGTTTTGGATAGTCCTGAAATACTTATACCTTTTTCGTAGAGCTGTGCGATGGAAGGTAGGCGTAAGTTGACATCGAATTCATCGAATCGGTAAACTTCATCAATCAATAACCAAATATTATTCTTCTTACACATGGAAATAACCTTCATAAGTTGATCCAGCTTGATTTGATAGCCAGTTGGGTTGTTAGGGTTGGTAAGCACTAAAAGCTTGATATCTTCAGTTAATGTAGCAGCCAACTTATCCAGATCCATATCGAACTTATCCCCTTTAACCTCTAAATAGAACGGCTGAACCCTACAATTCAAACTTTGAGGCACACTGAAGTTTGTTTGAAAGTTGGGGAACTGAACCACCACCTTATCCCCTTCTTTCAACAAACTGTTATAGACGGCAAATAAAGCTTCTTGAGCACCTACATGGATTACTACGTTTTCAACATTTAACTTTTCAAAGCTGGAGTAGTATTTTTCTAAAATGAGTTGGCGCAGCTGGGGGTCGCCTTGGTTGATTGTATAGCTTAACTTTTGTGCTTTGAACTCTTCTAGTAAGTTGGGTTCAAAGTCGAGGAGATCTTGGATAGTTAACGAGTCGGGGTCGCTGGAACTTAAACTCAACTTGCAATCGTGCTCAAAGTCTACAAAATAGCGACCCAAATGAAATGCTTCTAACATATTTTCGTATTTTGATCGATTAATTCCTGATATATTCTTTTGAAAAAATTGTATGGGTGCCTTTATATACTTTCTTGATTCATATTTGATGACGTCGACCTTTTATCGCGTCTTTGAAAATTGTGATCAGGTGGAGTCACTTTTATACCGATTTGCATTAAATATAGGCTTGGAGTTGAAGCGATATACGGATTACTAATACGTATTTTTGTTCTTGAAAACTTGAATGAAGCTGTGGTTAGCTTGGGCTAAATATCATTCAAAGATATCTGCAATCAGTTACAGTCGTCAGTATCGTCAGATATCCGATAAGGTATGAATAAGTAAATTTTTCAAGCGAATTAAGGTATAAGTTCCAAATAACTCCAAGGAATTTCCAACAGTACCCTACTTACAGCTTCATTTTGTTACCAAATAGGATAGTGGTTGGGAGTAGTTTTTCACTAATCTAGCCTTACCATTTTTATTTCCGCTTAGAATTCTACTCTAAACCTGCTGGCTAGAAAATACAGATCTATACCTTGAAAATTCGTAAATTTTCATCAAAGATGCATACAGTTTTTGAACTTGGAAGATTCAAATATCAGAGATTCTAACCCCAACAATCCAAGTCAAGGTATCTAAAAATTTGAGTTGAAAATTTAAAAAATAATCGTAGCCAACTACTCACTGTACATCTCAGCTTTTTTCTACGTTTATACGATAACTAGTCGTAAGTAGTTGCACTCATAGTTCAAGTTGAACGGTAGGCTAATGGTTTTTATTTGTTTAATAATCGGTAGTTTTAATTCTTTTATCTGCCTAAATATTGAATATAGCATCTTTATAAGGATTCTAGAATGGTACTATACATCACAAGTTGATTTGCCTATCAAGGAATAAATGGGTTTAAAATTCTATATAATTGTATACAATACTGATAAAATATTAAATTGATCCGATAAACCTACATGCACCTTTAATATCTATACAAAATTGTAGCTAATTATAGAAATAAGATGGTGCACTAATGATACAAAAATATTTATACAGTGTAGTCAAATAAAATCCCCGTAGACAGCTATTTAGAGAGGAGTTCTACAGGAAGGACATGAGGTAAAATGCTTTGCTAAGGTTTTTAAACAATGGCGATGGATCAGGTGTTCACATCGCTAACATTAAACCGAAAGTCAAGTTAGTACACTGTAACTACAAAGCAAAGCTTACCATATAAACCACCTCTTCAACCGAAGTAAATAAGTTATCAAAGCAGATGGGGCAGTTCCCTTTAGAGTTATTTTCAATGCATCTATGATTGTAAAAATGATCCGTCGACATACACATGTCGCAGGTATCACAGTGGATAAAATCGCGACGGTTACCTTTCCTACATAGGCCGCATTTTGTACAATGAAATATTGACTTGGAGTTATCGTTACACCAAAGTTTACATATAGAACAGTAGTAACTGGCCATAGTTGCCTTACAACTTATGCAGGTGTGATCACAGTGCTGAAGAGTGGAACAGTAGAAACATACCATATATTTAGTTGCAAATCTATCAAGAAGAATAAAGGTGATATATGTAAGTAAAAATAATTGCAAGGAAAGAGAATAAAATTTACCGGTCCAACTCATGAGTCTCTTTGAGATTGTGACAAAGGCGACAGGTATAAAACTTCTGACAGCAAGTAGTTAGTATTGCGCAGGACCGTTGGTAGTGTTTGCAACCAAAGATTCTTTTCTGTTCATCCTAAATTTACAAATAAAGGAAGTTGTTAAATTACTACATCTGCCGATTATTAGATGTACTTACTTGGTAGGTTTCTTGATAGAGGTTTTTAGATTTGCACATAATAAATTGAGATGGAAATAAAATTGAATGTGACTGACCTTCTTTGTTCACTCACACTATCAAAGTGAAACTAAAGGCTTAACTATATACAGTAGCCAATGGCTTACCAATGACCAAGCATCTATTGGAAGTTCATTTAGCTTTTCTATTTTTGGATTTAACTTGTACTTCAAGATGTAATTTTCAATTTTGTAGCTGCCCACTTGGATTAAGCAAATTCATATAAATACATAGCTTCAGTAGAATCCATTGGTTCTGCAAAATCAAGAACCAAAGCTCCAAATCTAAATTACCAACTCCTATCAAATAGAAAGAAACTCAGAATCTCCTTTTCAACTGCACAAGAGCTTTGAAAGGATGACCAATTCTTCATCGCCAGATTACCACCAAACAACTACCCAACTCTACAGTACCTATCGAGAACCTCTGATTTCAACCGAAGCTTTATCAATCCGAAGAATTTTCAAAAACGAAATTGAACTATTCAACAAGTCGACCTTCCAGCTCTTTTTCAAGTTCCTATCCAACCAACCTACCACCCATATCCAATTCAACAACTATACCGTTGACCTAATAAAGAGATTCCATTTCAACCATGCAACTATTAAGTTTGGCCCTAATATAGAAGATTATGTTGGTAAAGATGGATTATTGAGGTTAATTTTGAAAGTTGGAAATACTCCAGTCGATGTTAGTTACATCGTCGAATTTATTAGTCCAAGCCAGTTCAAGCTACGGAAAGATGGCGAAAGCTTAAAGTTTTATTACAACTTTCAGTTCTACGGCCAATCTTGCCAGGTAACTAAACAGCCCGACAATCTCAAGGTGCTCGATTTTTATAAGAAGGAGTCTAGTATGAACTTTGCAAACGCAACCTTATACTCTCAAGTTGAATTTCCCGATCAAAGTGCTTTAACCCTCACTCTAATATTTCTAAGCTACTGTATTCGATGTTTCATCTACAAAGTAAATAGCTTCAAAGAGGATATCGACCCCGACTTCGATTTATGCATCGATTGGTACGAAGATAGTCACTTCAAGCTGTACGGGTCTTTGATTGCTCGTACTTTAGGTAAACAAGCTTATGATGCTTATGTTCAGAATAAATTTAGAGATTCACAGTATTGGAAGGATTCCAGGCTGCAATCGTTTGGTAAAAGGTTGTTAAAGGGATACGATAAGTTGGAGGGCTCGATCAAGGATTTACCTGACTATGTCCAGGAGAAAAGTTGGTTGGAAAGTTTTTTTGGTGCGAGTACGAGTAGGAGTTCGAGTTCGAATGAAAAGTCAACGAAACAGTAAATTTGTTAAATTTTTTTGATTTCTTGGGTAAGTACCTTTTTCAAAAATCAGTTTACATGTACAGCTTTTATAATTTCTTGCCAATCCCTCTTAAACAGTTAGGTAGTGAATCCAAGTGATGGAATAAAGCAGCTTATCAAGCTTTGTGCCAACGAACAAACTATCCTTTAAGAAGTTTATAGACCGATAAGCCAGCAGCCTTAACCAGCATTTTTAATATAAGCTCACTAAACTAGTTTTTATATTTTTATATTATAGAACACCTTACCCTACTTGAGCCCACAGTTACATAACATCTACAGGTATTCAAATATTGAATCAGCTAGCATAGAATTTGGAAAATTTCAACAATTTTTAAAAGACGTTGACCAAGGCAACCTACATTTCTATTTTATACTCCAATAGGTTTTTAGGAGACTCTATCTTACTACAGATATACGCAGAAAGTTTATGGACTTTTTTCTAGATGTACTTACAATAGTAAGACTCTAGAATTAAAGTGATAGTACCGCTTTAACTGGGTGATCTAATCGAGTTCGTAAGTAAGCTTTCTCAAAATTTTACTACGCTGGTTTTGAAATTAACAAACGGACAACTATAAATGGCATTTTCACTAACCTTTACCAAACGTAAATTAATATTTTCTCTCTTCAAAATAGCTCTAGGTAGTTCACAGATTAAACTAAATATGCTTTGATAGATTCAAAATCCATAGTAAACAGGTAACCTAACTTCAACTTTTATACCTGGCAATAAACTCAATCCAATCAGCCTCATTTTTAAAAATATACATATCTATACCTTTTCTATAAACTATATTTAACCAACACTTTAGATTACCAATTTGATGGCCGTCAAAGTAAGCTGGGAGTTGATAATAACGGGAATCTTCTACTGTACTATATAAAGTCGAGTTCCATTTCCAAACTCAGGAAGCCTGATCAAACTATCAACTCTTTATACGAATTGATAGGAGCGATAGTAGATAAAATGAAATATCGGTAAAAGTATCAAAGTTTAAATACTTAGGTTAGGTAAATAGGATATCTTCGATTCAAATAAAAGTAGTTGGTAAACAAATTGATTCACTAAAACTTACAATCAGAGGTTGAGATAAGGTAAGAATATTTAAATGAGTTTAGAACTCAGGTTGGTAAGTTAATTTTTATAGGCTTGAGATACCCAAATTGACCGAAATATAGTGTAGTTGGAAGCTTATTGCTATTTTTTACGAGCGGGGGCAGCCTTCGTTGGAGTAGTAGCTTTCTTAGGAGGAGGGATGGCTTTTTTAGGAGCGGGGACGGCTTTCTTCGGTGGTAGTGCCTTCTTGAAAACAGGTGCAATTTTCTTAGGAGCAGTGACAGCCTTCTTGGGTGGCATAGCTTTCTTAGGTGGTGTAAATTTATTCGCTGGTGCTGTCTTTTTAGGAGTTGGAGAAACCTTCTTCGGAGGTACAGATTTCTTGGAAGGCGATGCTTTTTTCGATGATGCAGCCTTTTTGGGAGCTAAACTAGTTTTCTTCTGTGGTGGTGCTTTCTTAGGAGCTGGTGTCTTCTTAGCTGGTACAGTTTTTTTGAGAACTGATGCCTTCTTCGGTAGTGTAGATTTATTTGTAGGTGATGCCTTCTTCGATGATACAGCTTTTTTGGAAGCTGGTGTAGTTTTTTTCTGTGACGATGCTTTTTTAGGAGCTGATGTCTTCTTCGATGATACAACTTTTTTGGGGGGTGCCAATTTCTTAGGAGTTGAGGAAGCCTTCTTCGATGATGCAGCCTTTTTGGAAGCTGGAATAGTTTTCTTCGATGACGGTACTTTCTTAGGGGCCAGTATTTTCTTCGTTGGTACAGCTTTTTTGGGAGATATCGATTTCTTTGGGGTCAGGGATTTCTTAAGAGCTGCTGCTTTTTTGGGAACCGACGCCTTCTTCGGTAGTGTAGATTTCTTTGAAGGCGATATCTTTGCCGGAGTTTTTTTCTTAAGAGTAGAGTTAGCTTTCTTCGATTGGGATTGTTTCTTGGTACCAGAGGAAGCTTTTTTAGGGGATGCTGCTTTCTTTGCTGATGTAACTTTCTTAGAAGTAGACATGGCTTTCTTAAGGGATGCCGCCTTTTTTGTTGGTGTAGTTTTCTTAGGGGCAGAGGTAGATTTCTTCGAGGGTCCAGATTTTTTAAGAGTAGGGGCAACTTTCTGTGGTAACGACGACTTCTTTGGAGCAGTGGTAGCTTTCTTAGGTGTAGATGCTGATTTCTTTAGTGACCCAGCTTTCTTTGGAGTGGATGTGGATTTCTTCGTTGATGCAATTTTCTTAGGAGAAGTGGTTTTCTTTAGTGATGGTGCCTTTTTAGGTACAGTGGAGACTTTTTTAGGAGCCGATGTCAATTTTTTCGATGGTCTGGCTTTCTTAGGGGTAGAGGAAACTTTCTTGGATGGGTCAGCTTTTTTTGAAGGGGAAGATTTTTTAGTAGATAAGGAGATCTTTTTTGAAGAAGGTGCTTTCTTGGTTGTCGGTGATTTTCCAGGGACGAAGCTCTTTTTAGAAGAATTAGCTTTGCTAACCCCACCAGTCTTCTTAGATAAGTTGGATTTTTTAGAACCATTTGACTTTGTTGTTACTCCCTTGGCAGTACTAGCCTTCTTACTGATAGCTGATTTCTGGAAATCCTTTGCTATATTCTGAGTCTTAGATTTCGTATCCTTCTTGGACTTTGTAGTCTGCTTAGTTGAAGAACCTTTTGGGCTGCTTTTGACGTTGCTAGATTTACCTTTGCCAAAGTCTATCCTGCACGCTGACCCACTCATACCTCGTTTACAGTTTTGAATTTCCGAACTAGAAGATCCACTTGAACTTGATGTACTAGGAATCTGTTTTGAAGATGAAGGTTGGTTCGATGCCGATGGACTATCAATCTTCATACTAGATTTGTCACCTGCTTTTTTACCTCTATTCGGTAGTTTGGGGAAGTCATTTGATTTTGAATTTAGCTTGATATTGAACTTAGGCTGCTTATTCTCCTTAAAGAAGTCGATCTTCTGAACTTTATTCTGATCACCGTACTCCTTGGAGAATTTCTTTTCCAGCGCCTTGGGACCCTCCTGCTTCCTTTGTTGGTATTGATATTCCTCTAAGCCCTTGGTAGTCTTGTGGGTAGCCTTGTTTAGCTGGGTCTGTTGAGCAAATACATTATGCTTCTCTTGGTTTAACTTGTCCTTCGCCTCCTGGGCTTTTGCGGATAACTTGCTGGATTTTTGACTGAGAATTAGACGTTCGGTATCCACCTTTGCATTATAACTGCTAGCTATAACTGGAGGTATTCCTGCTACTGTACTTACTATGGGGGGAGCACCAAGTGCAGCTGCTACATTGCCACCGAAGGATACAAGGTTTGCTCCAATTGTCGCGGCGGAACCCTTAGCTTTCTCGATGTTCGCTTTATGTTTGTTCTCTCCAGATACCCTTTTGAATTCATCCTTCGCCGCCAAGTGAGATTCTACTATTTTGTTGATAGGGTGCGATGGGCCAGCCACCGGCTTGAATGGCTTCTCTTTATTATTTTTCAAAGCATTGGCCGATTCGATTCCCTTTTTAAATGTTGGTATTTCGCCTACTGCATGAGATACAAGCTTTATACCCGAACCAGCTGCTTTAAGACCATTACCAAGATCTTTCGTACTTGAAATATTATCAGTGTTTGTATACTTTACAACTTCACCAGCCAACGAAGTCAAAGTCCCAGCAGTAGCCCCAGTACTTGTCCCCGTTTTCATGTTAGCTTCCTTTGCTACCTCCTTCCTCTTTTCTGGCTTGGCGTCATCCTTCTTAAACTCACCTTTTACAGCGTTGATACCTGTGCTAGCGACGTCAGTGACCCCCGATGCGACATCCTTAGTTAACTTGACTTCCGAATTCCCCGAAGCTAACGCAGCAATTCCTAAGCCTGCACTTAAAACGTTCTTGCCAAAACTGTATTTTTTGTTTGCCTCATTCGTCTTCATATAGGTACGCACCGTTTCCTTAGCTTGCTGTATTGTACCTTTTTGGGGAGGAGCTTGAGATGGGATTGCTGGTTCGTTTATGGGAATAACTACATGGTTACTGGCTCCAGCTCCCAATGTATTCATTTCGATCCCCCCGCTCCGTTTCAAGTGATGTACCAACGACGAACCCAAGCTGAACGTCTCAACAACTCCAAAAATATGTATTGTAATTAGATATATGGAAAGTAGTAAAAATACCGGCTTATACTTGACCATCTTGATAAATTTTTGGGATACTTTTGGCCACCGAGTCAATTATATACCAGAATGTCGGAATATTTAAATATATCTACTTGTTCTACCATTTGAATGAATTTATTAGACGGAACAAGTTGGATTATTTTCAAAAATTTGAAAAGCTTTTACGGCTGAATTTGAGAAAACTTCTTACTTTTTTGAATAATATCAATAGTTCATTTTGGCTTTAAAAAATAATATCAATAGTCAAGTGCTGGAATTTGGACCTACTACCCTGACTATCTTTATATTACACATCTATAAACTAATTGACAATTAAAAGTGATCAGTACAGTACCAGAAATTCCCAAAATTGAAATTAAGGCTTTAGACTATTAATGCTATAATATCGTTGAATAAAGTTGGTTAAATTGTACAATATGGCAACATAAGTAATTTATTAAATGGCACTATCAATGTATGGTCTCATTGACACATGAACTTTAAATTAAGCAGTAACGATTATAAACAATGCCATCTAGAAGTAGGTAAGTAGGCAAACTAGTTAAAAATAGGTACCAAAGATTGCTCCATCGAGAACTTCAGGCTAGTCAAATACGATTACATACCATCCAACTAGAACTATCTCTAGTTTAAAATTTATGGATAAAGGTTCCAATATGAACTAAAGATATTGAAGGACATCATATTTCAAGTATACATACAATTAAATCCATTATTATATACCAGCATATCATAAGAGAAATATTTTGCTATTAGAAAAGACCCCCTAAGAGGAATTTAAATTCATTCGGACAAAAGCTCCCATATAGCCAGGTTACAATTAATAGGCATAATATTTGTACTAAAAATTTGGTTCCGATTTAGTTTACAGCGTTCGTCATCGACTTAATAAGGAAATGGTATTCTCAAACCTAGTCCAAATATTAAGTATATTTCACTACTTTTTGAATTAAGAATCAAGTGAAAGAAAATATATCGTAACGGAATCAAACTTTAGGTTGATAAATGAGGTATCCTAACATTGATTCAAAGCTGGAACTGAAATCGAGCCTAATAGACCTACAGGTAACAAGACAATACCAAATCTTCAAAAACACCAACTTTACATCATTTCTTTCAAGCTGCAGTGCATCATTATAAAGCTATTCTACAAAGTATTTATATATGCTAAAATGGAGTAGCTATTCTAATTTCAATTTTTGAAAATACTTTTTCTTTTTAGAGTTCATACATCAAGTATTTGGCTATATTTTTTTATTTGCCGTGAAAACTGGTATATCGATAGCGACAATATGATCAGCTTAATAAAGTATATCTAAATCTGATATCTCTTTCATCCTTGTATACTGGGAATATACCTAATATAATTGGACGGACAAAGTAATATAAAGGAAAAGAATATAATCAAATTTAATAACATGAAGTTAATATACTGAAAAATTAGGTCATAAATATTTATTAAATAGTTTGATTAAAATATTGATTATCAAAGTAGCTTAGTATTATCAAATAAAATCCTTTTATTGGGTTTAACATTACTCTTATTAACATCAACATCCATATCAGTAAAAGTCGCTAAATATAAAATTGTACTGCCATCAGTTTGAATATCATCGTTACTAGAACTTGATCTAATAAAATTTTGATAGCATTGTTTAACAACGATGTGAAAGATAGGATCCAACAAGGTAGCGCAATTAAGCATACCAGTCGGTTTTAAATATAGTTATTTGGTGATAATAAGCTCAAAGTACCGGTGTTTACTACCATTCACAAGATGATCCCTTTGACGTGTACTTCGACAACAGCAAGTGCGTTATGAACTATGGCGCCGAAAAGGCATATTATTTAACTTGCAAACAAATTTTAATTGATATGTAGTTGAAATTGTACTGTTTTTAAATTCATAGCTATACGGTTAGTTACCAATCCGATGATATTCAAAACTTTCACCTTGGTGATCATCAATATAGTAACAATCAAGCAGTGAGTGATGGTGATGGCTATATGTACGGCAGCTAAAAGAAAGCTGAGAAGCTTGGTACCGGGCTTACCTTCATTAAACTCACAGACTTTGGTAAAGTCTTTATATTAAAAGCTGAAGGCTATAGCCAACATCAGTAAAGAAAAAAGTACTGAAAGGCAAAACACTGCAGATAGAAATGACTGCTACTAGAATACTTCGTACCTAAGCTTAAAATTCTATACCCATGCTAAACTATATCTTTGTGGTAAAGTTGGAATTTAGGGCTTGAAATCGTAAGAAATTCAAATCATCACTTTGAAGCTATTGAAATTGGGAAGTATTGTTGGTTGAAATGAGGGCAAAGTTTGGAAGCAATTGACAATCGATCTTGTAGAATTTTGCGTACTATAAAAAATACTTTTTCACCAATTTTATAAATAAGGTACTTTATCCCATTGATCGATTGGCTAAAATTAGAGTACTTTGATTCGATCAACTACGATGTAAATTTTTACTATTGGGAATCAAATTGATGAGGAATGTTTGGAAATTTACTTTAGCTCAATAGGAAAGTTTATTACAGGCAGGTAGGTTTGTTGGGAAGTATAGTATGCCTAGCTTTGAAACTTATCATAATACAAAACTAAATTAAAATTTAGGCTTTTGAGAAGTTAATACAGTTATGTAGCTTTACTATAGGCTTAAAGCCCAACCATCTATTAAACCCACTGCGTTCTTCACTAAACTTATCTATTTGACTACAGGTGCAGATGTTAATAAAATATTCATTATTATAAAGTTAAAAGAGTGTATATGAATATAGGTGATTAGTTTTGGTCAATTGTATATACTAAGATACTTAATTATCAATTATCGATGATATTGTTGACTGGCTTTTTCAATTCCACCTCAGTTCGAAATTTACTGATACATTATCCATTGGTATAGAAAAAATACTTTAAAATGTAAATAGAGCTGTATCGTTGGGTATAGCAGATATATTACCTTTCTAAGCTGACAAATATAATGTATATAGGTTTATTTTGAACCGAAAGACAAGCGAGTGGAGCGCGATCAGGTGCGCGTAGACCTACTACCTCTACTATCATCATCTTTTCTAAGGTTCTGGTTCAAATCCAGACACTCGCTACTATATAATATATTTTTATTCTACTATCTTAGTTTTTTGCTTTATAGGGCCTTTTACTAAATGTTCTTGTAAAGTCTACATGGAATCAGCTTCTCTTCGATAATCTGCGCAATTTGAAATTTATAAGCAAAAGTATTTGCTTTTTTGGAATAGAGTGTGAAAAGTTGAAAGGTAAATTTGAGATGATGTAGTTCTTGTAATATTTAATGGCAGGGTTGTATTTGATAGAAATGGAGTATGGTTGGAGTTTTATAAAAGTTATGTTGAATTTGGTGGCGATAGTTTGAATTTACACCACTTTCCGGCATTTTTGCTTTTTACAACATCCCAACCTGAAGCCTAAGTCGATTTAAAGTTCAAGTGGCTGTTGAGCTGTCTAGGAGCGAGATGATTGGTAAGCTATATATTTTAACTTTGTCATTTGAATAGAGCATCCTAATACTTTTCTACATTATAACAGTATAAGTTGCTGCCATCAGATTACTATATTTAGCAACGTTGCCATCAAAGTAAATAGGTTATTTCGTTGATACATATATCTTTACATCGACTGGAAGCTACACTAGATACAGACAGTAAAGTAAAGTTGAGTAGTAGACTTGAAGATTAAATCCTTAAAAATATGTGATGTAAATTCAAATCTATAGCCACATTTAAAAAGTAGCACATCTGTAGACTGAATATCCTTCAGAGTCCAATAAAGTTACAAGCGGGACCTAGCGGTGCCGTGTGTACAAAAGTAGTCATAGTTTAATTTTTCATGTTGATAAAGGCTATACCAGCTCTCTGACGAAGGTTGATTCTATTAACTAAATTTCGCTTGTAGAAAATAGCAGAGTTAATATTTAAAACCAGAGGTAATTTACATATGGCAACCACCAAGCTTACTGCCCTTAAGATCAGCACATTCTTCTAGAGGATAAAGTTGGCTGGGTAGGGTTATGGTGCTGACATATCGATCAAATAATTATAATATTTTCCTAGGATTGTAGCTACTGAAAGAAATCGATATAAGAGATGCTCAAATTTTAAAGAAAAGGAATGTAGAAAAGTAATATTCGGTAGTACTTATAGTAGACAAAGTAAGTATTGGTATTAAACTACTCATTTTCCTTTAAATTTACAAATGCAGTATCTTTGATATATCCCACCTCGAATATCTGCTTCCAGTTTTAGAGGCATTTCCAAAATTACATATACATATATTTACCATTTATACGCATGAGGGCTGGAACATCCTATAAAGATAAATGGGGTTGCTATATATAGGTCACATAATTATATGATAAGGCAATCGAATTAAAAAGTTTCTAATAACTTGTCCTATTTTCGTTTGTTAGTAGCCTATTTTTCTCAACGAAAACCTAGGTAGATAAACTTAGGCCCAAAATGCTAACTTAACTATCAAGGATATAAAATAAATATATATTTCTGTAGATCCAAAATTTAATAGATAATATCGAGAAAAAATTATCAGATTACAAAAAATCTAATGGTAGATGTCATTGCGCGGAATCGAACCGCGGTCGTCACGGCCACAACGTGGAGTACTACCACTATACTACAATGACTACTCGGTATTGTACATTCCTAAAATGCTTATTTAAATAAAATGAAATGTTGAGCCTATATTGTTTTTTGTTTTCAAGATATAGCACTTCAGCAAACATTATGAAGTCAGTTAAACTTCTACTTTATCAAATCTGTAATTGCTTTGTCCTTGAATTTTAAAGCCGAGTATAGCTATATTGATTTTCGTTAGCTTTTATTATTTCTATTGCATTATCAATTTAAGAGCGAATAAGCAACTTATATTGCAGCATAGTCTTTTACCAAGCCAGACACTGGTCATTTATATATATAATAAACCTCACGCTCTGTCATTTATTATAGTTAATTGATATTTTCCCACACGTATTTGATCACATCTGATTTTATCACCAAGTTTTACTACTGTTAGCTTTCTAACTCACAGAAATAATCACATATTCATTCCAATGACTGTCCCCTATCAAAGTTAGTAAGTTAAATTATGATAGTAGAATATCGGACCCATAATTCAACCTCCGAATTCCGTGAAATAGAGCCAGTCTTTAGCTACGTCGTGATCAAGAGGTTATATGACGCTACGGAATCTATATACTAAATTATTATATACAAATTGCTTACAGTTTAAAGGTATGGCAGTCAGCGTACATTTAGTCAGCCTCATCAAAGCATGACTGGAGTGCTGCTTTAATGATGTTCATTGGATAAGTCAAATATTAAACATATACTAGTATTCTGCAGTGTTTAATGTTAGTAACAGATCTTACGGATAGATGACCTCCTATGTGATTTACATAGTATATGTAAACTTAATATCGATGTATCAAATAAAAGCTATAAATGAAGTACAAGGTTGAAACAGTAATGAGTATCATAAATTTTTAAACCATGATAAAGCTTACAGCTACCATTTGCTTCTTGCTAGCAACTTTCCAAGTCTTAGGCGGTACCGTCCCACTTCCTCATACCAAAAACCAAGTTGTCCGGCTCAAAGTTGATCAAGATCTCATCAAGAAGATCGATTCCTTGAACTTGGACGTATGGAAACGTGATAGACAGTTCTGGGATGTTAACGTGAATGCCAAATCAATGGCACAGCTCAACTTGAAGACGAAACCTGAAATTCTTGTCGAAGATGTAGATAGTTTGATTGAGAGGTCCAAGCGTGAATCTAAAATAGAGACCACCGTGAATTATTCAAATATATAGGCTTCTAATCTTTATCCATAGGACTTCTTTGCCAAGTTCCAAAACTACACCAACATATACAAGTTCTATAGCGACTTGGCAGATAATAACAGTGGACTGGTAAAGTTCGTACCTAGCATCGGTCAAACAGTTGAAGGTCGTGATATCGCCGCCACCCACATCACCAACTCCAACGGCAAGAAGAAGCCAGTTATCTACCTTCAATCGTAACAACACAATCCTATAACTACGAATTTAACTTTAAAAACTTAGACTTATCCATGCCCGGGAATGGATCACCGGTTCGACTTTAGCTTACCTAGCCAACTACTTGGTTAAAAACAGTAAGACAGATCCCACTATAAAGTCATTTTTGGATAAGGTGGAGTTTGTCTTCATACCAGTTGTCAATCCCGACGGCTACCATCATACTTTTAAAGTCGACCGGGCCTGGCGTAAGAATCGAAACAAACCAACCAATATTTCCATTGGCGTAGATTTGAACCGCAACTTTCCTTACGGGTGGGATGGTAGAGGCTCCAGTTGGTCTCCAATTTCAGACAGCTACCGTGGTCCTAGCCCAGCTTCCGAACTGGAGGTCCAAGCTATCATCAACTATACGACCAAATTAGATCTTATCGGAGCCATTGACTTCCATAGCTACGGTCAGTTGGTTCTGAGACCTTATGGCAACGTTACCGACTTACCTAAGGATAATAAAATTCTGACTGAGATTGGTGATGGTATTCGTGATGCTATCAAAGGAGTAAGAGGTACGCAGTATACAAGTGAAAGGGTTATTGATCTCTACGAAGCTTCAGGGGTTACTACCGATTACTTTTATGGCGATGGTGGCAAGGCTTTGAGTTTTAGTATTGAGTTGTCACCAACTGAGAGGGTACCTGGGTTTTACTTGCCAGTTTCGGAGATTTTACCGGTCGCTCAAGATGTCCTACCTGGATTTTTATACTTTGTCGATATGGCAATTAAAAACCCACTCCATTAGTTGAAGGAGTGAAGTGCAAGAATAAATATCGGACGAATATTGTTTTTGGTTGTAAGTAAAGATTATTCTTTTGTAATTATACATTGAGCTTTATGATATAAACTTAAAGATTATAAAACAAGTTTTTGTGCAGTTAGCTTGTTAAGATAATTTAGTGCTCATCTTCGTTAGGTTTACAATAGTCCTTAGGAAAGGTTTATGGAGTATTGTTACTAAATAAATTCATATGTAAAATTGGCAAAGATGCATGATTAAACCAAAAATTTCCTTAACTTTAGAGATAAGCATATTTGATGCAAATAGAATTGGCTGATGAATCTTAAATGAGCTTACCCTAGGAAATCAATAGCTTTAGCTATTGTTTTGATATAAAATATGTATAACAATGTATATATGTTTAGATAACTTCAAAAGACTAATAAAATAGGGATGTATGAACGTTTTATTGAAATCTAAGCCTCTAAATTGGGAAATGCTGAAACACTATTAGCTAGAGCAGGATTTTGATTGATTTAAAAATAAATAGCAGTTAGCGTCTGTGTTAAGAAATCGCCACTTGCAATTTTGATTCAAAGCTTTGAATTTTATCAATTACGCAAGCCATAAAATCTCATCCAATTTGATCAATTCCATCTCCAGCTACAAGAAAAGTTCAAGTTTAATCCCAATTCCAAGAATGCAAGTCGACTTCGATGCCTTTCCCGATATAATAATTGAAGAAATATTCAGTTACTTGGAGCATCCCAATACCCTCAAACTAAGGTATTGTAATAAACGATTCAACAAATATTTAATACCTAGCATTTACGAAGTAGTTGACATGTACTGCGTAAAAGTCGACAACCACTGGCAAGAATTTAAAAGTTTAGTGTTAAAGTATGGTAGCTTTATCAAGGAAGTGAGAGGTCGTATGCATGATGACTTTTTCCAAGTCGTACCTCACCTATCAAACTTGAAGAAACTTGAAGTAGATGACCACATCGACCCAATGCAGTTCTACAACCAATTTCATACCTTGACCTTTAAGTTGAAGAGCTTGAGTTTAGTTTACGATGGACCTACACCAGAGGTAATAGATTTTACTCATGTTGTTGAAGAATTGAACCATCTTGAGCTTATGGTTGGAGATGCTGAATTAACAGCTTCCGAAATTTCACGAGTAATTAATTTATTTAGTATAACCCAACTGAGGTCCTTAAGTCTAAGGTTAAGTAACTGCGACCACCAACTTCTAATCCATATCAACTTATGTTTTCCTAACCTAGTAGTGTTGAAGTTAGAGCTCACCGAATTCAACTTCATAGTAGATATCACCCCGGCTTCGTTTAAAAGGTTAAGGAAGTTTGAACTGGTCCTACTGGAATCGAGGTACATGTATCAACTTCCTTTACACTGCTTTCAAGAACTGGAAGCTTTAAATTTCTATACCGATCACTATGAGTGGTGGAAACATCTCGGTAGGTTGGATGCCTACCACCACTTTATTCGACATACCTTCACCAAATTGGTAAGTTTAAGTTTGACTATAGGGCAGATATCCTTTGAAGAATCTTTAAAGTTTCAACGTATTGAATATCTCGACCTAGAACTCCACAAGACTTTCAACAACAGATCTATGGAAGTGGTGCTTTCCTTACCTAAGCTAAAGCGGATATATTTATATGGTAGTATTAACGACAAGTTATTCAAGGATGTAAGATGTACCAGTTTAATAATCAGCCTGCTCCTCCTAACCAAAAGTCAACTGGGTATCAATTTTCTAAAGCTTTTGCAATTACAGGTACCCAAACTCGCCAATCTAACGGTCAAGCATGTCAAAACCAACCACTGGATCTTCGATAACACTAAGTTCACTAAAGTTGGTATGGGTGGCAACTTGAACTTACAGTTCGTTACTTTCCCCAAGGAAGAGAATAAATTTGAAGATTGGATCCGAACTCAGTCTCCAGGTGCCTTCATTAACTATTTCGAAAACTAATGCAATCATATCAATTCAAAAGGTATATCCATTTATATTTTTAATAGATAATGGATAAGCTTTTATAAATTTGTATAGATCCTCTAATTTTATATGTATTTTGATTTATAAAATTGATATTTTATTTCCACCTTTATTATTTACTTGATATCAAGCCAAATACCTCATAAATAGTGTTATAAATATAGAAGAAATACTAACTGCGGTATTGATGTTACGAACAATCCCAACTTTTGCTGGATTATTGAGATCGTTATCAATTATACCATTACTATAAATTTATATATGCACTTTACTTTCCAGAAATATTTCGGTCAAATCATTGATCAATTACTATAATGCTGAGTTCAGCTATTTCGTGAGCTTATATATATCTTCCTTTAAAAACCGCCTCTTAGTTTTTAATCCGAGATATTTTCCACAAACTGATAGGACACATTTATATGTATATTTCGGAAAGTATATAGGAGCTTTGAAAAGCTAAATGAATTAGGTTTGATTCAATACCCTCCAACCTCTTTAGTTCTCATCTACAGCAGCACATTATATTTTATACTTCTGGCATTTATCAAATTTACTTAAAAAATTGTGCCACGTCATCAAAGTTGAATTCTGCCTATTTATTTGCTTCAAGGTTTTGGATTTTATCAGCTTTCGATTCCACAGAATTTTCACTTTTATCAATTCAAATCAATTGAAAGAGAAAGGTTTACCAGCTGGATCCAAAATTCAAACTGAAGAGATGCAAGTCGATATAAATTCACTACCTGACTTCATAGTTGAGGAGGTCTTGGTCAACTTAGAAAAGTCCATTCAGCTTGAACTGCGGTACTGCAGCAAACGGTTCAACGACCTCTTGGAGGCTAAAATTTATGAGGTGATAGAGGTATATCAAGGTTTTAACGACTTAGTTTCAAGATATGGTAGATACATAAAAGGAATAGTTGGTTATACACCCAGGGATGTTTTTAACAGGAGGCATCAACTTCCCAATTTAAAACGACTTGAAATAAAATGCCGAGTAGATACTACCCAGTTATTTGACCAGTTGCATATCTTACCTCAAAAGTTAAAGTGGCTAACGTTAGTATTTGACGGACTAGTACCAATCACAACGAATTTCAACCATGTAATCGAAGAGCTGGATCAATTAGAGATTGTAGCGAAGGGTCGAGAGTCGCTGCAGCTCGAATTTTCCGGATTTATTAGGTCACTACATACCCCACGGCTTCGATCTTTAGCACTGTGTTTACTCTATTGCGACCATCAATTTTTAACTCTCATTAATGACTGTTTTCCTAACCTAATAGTACTAGATTTGTATGTCGTTATCTATGAAACCAACGTAGATATGATGCCAATCTCCTTCAAGAATGTGAAAAAACTAAGTATTGGTAGTATGAATTCAAACGCTGTAGAGAATTTTCCATTTGAATGGTTCCAAAGTATCCAAGCTTTACATTTTGATAACGAGGATGACGATGATTTGTTGGATATACTCCTTACTTTAGACAACTACGATCAATTTCTCCTGTGTGACCTTAGAGAATTGATAAGCTTAAGTATAACAGTTGGGTCTATTTCCCTCGAAGCTTCCCATGGATTTCAAAATTTGCGATATCTAAGTTTGAAGCTACACGAAAGTTTCAATAGCGAATCAATTGGAATCGTACTATCCTTGCCTAAGCTGAATCAATTGGAATTGCACGGTGCCACTAAAGACAGTCTGTTCAAAGACTTAGAATGCTCCTGCTATATCCGTCACTTGCAACTTTTTACTAATGTTCAATTAGGTCTCAACTTTATAAAGCTTTTGCAGTTTCAGCTACCATATCTTTCCAACCTTACAGTCGTACCTATATGTAAAGTGAGCTCTAGTTTCTGCTTTAAAAAGGAAGTTAAAGTTAGTGAGGATAGCAGCTTGAACTTACAGTTTGCCACCTTTCCCATAAAGGAAATAGAGTTCAATACTTGGATCCAAGCTCAATGTCCAGGTATCTTCATTAACTATTGGGAGAATTAAGGAGTTTGTATCTAATAAAGGTTAATAGCTTGAGTGTATAATTATGAATAGATAATTCTTTACAAATATATAAACTTTTAATATGCGGCTTATTTTGGTTTAACTTATCTTTTAGCTTTATGCTATCATTATTTGGTGAGATCAATGTACTACTTCCATCCTTTCTATTTATCTATTGCTTTGTTTGTGAAGCATTTTATTTTCAAGATATTGAAGCTGAAACTAAAAGCTCCATTAATGACATTATAAAGATAGTAGACCTGGTATTAATATAGGAATTCTGGGCAAATGTGTATTAGAAAACATAAATTTCACTATTTTTTAATTTAGTATCATAGATCTTCATTAGTATAGTTTTTATCGATATATAGATATCTAATTTTCAGAAATGTTTGACTATATTAGCGAAGGTTTGATTTAGTATCCTTCGATTATTTAGCTTTTAGTAGCAACAGCACATTAAATTCTAAACTATTGACAATCAATCCCATTTTATTAAAAAACTATGTCATCAATGTTAGGTTCCACCAGTTCATTTGCACAAATATTTTAAGCTCAATCAGTAGGCAAATTTACAAAACTTTTGCTTTGATCAATTTAAGCTTAAATTGAAAAGTATAGGCCAGTTATGTTCAATTTCTAGTATGAAGAAAAGCGAGCTAGAATCAATTCCTTACTCAATTCGATAGTGAATGAGGTTTTAGGTAGCTTAGAATAGTCTGATAAGCTTAAACTGAGGCATTGTAACCAAAAGCTTATAAAGTAATGATTTGTATATAAAGGATATAGATAAAGAGTGAAAAGGTTTTAAAAGATTGCTATCAAACTATGGTGAATATATCAAAGATATTAGTGATAAGATACTTAATAATCTTTTCCAAGTTTTGCATCACATTTCTAGTTTAGAAAGCCTCCATAATAATAATAGTCTAGATTTTAACCAGTTCATTAACCAATTACCGACCTTAGAGCAAAAGTTGAATTTTAAATTTATATTCTGGCTGCTTCTATTAACCGAAGTCATTTTAGACCATGTTGCCAAAGAGTTGAGTTACTTTAAGTTATCGGTTGGAGCTATAGCTGGCAGTGTACAATTTTCAAAGGCTTTATGTTCGTTTCGGATCTTGCAACTTAAGTCTTTAACATTTCAATAAGTGACTGAGCAACAGTTCTTAATGTTTATCAACAGTTGCTTTCTCAACCTAACAGTCTTGAAATTAAATATTGATATGTACTAACATAAATCAGCTATATAGTAACACTTTTTAAGAGTTTGAAAAGATTCAAACTTTGCTGGGCGAATTCGAATCTTATAAGGTACTTTCCCTTGCATTGCTTTCAACATATCAAAGCTTTATATTTCTATTTCAAGGATGAAGATATGATGGATTTTTCTAGTACATTGAACAACTACAACTATTTTATTCAACCCGCCTTCAATCAATTGGTAAGTTTAAATATAAAAATAGGGCCTGTATTCCTCAACGAATCCCTCCAATCCATCAACCTGGGTCTCCATGAAACCTTCCAACAAGTCGATGAAGATCTTACTTTTTTATCCAGACTATGTTGATTAAAGATTCACGGTGCTATCAAAGACAGATTGTTTAAAGATGTGCAATGCTCCAGTCCAATCTCCCATATGCAGATCTATATAAAACTAATATAGGATCTGGATTCCTAAAGTTTTTACAGTTCCAACTACCATGTCCCACCAACTTCATTGTTAAACATATAGGCGACATCTTCACTTTATTTAGAAATAGGGGAGTTCGTCAGAGGAAATGTGAATAGCAATTTGAGCCTGTAGCTCCTTACTATCTCTGAACGTTTACGTGGATTTGAGGAATGGGTAAGAGCCCAATGTCCACAAGTCTTCGTCAATTATCATAGGAGTTATATTAATTAGAAATATATTTAGATATATCCAATTGGTTTAAACTGATTTGACAGCATCCAGATTCATAAAAGTGTACAATAATATCCACTTTCGGTATATCTCAGTATATAATCGCCTTTAACATATATTATAAAAGATTAGGTACCAATTAAAGCACAATCTTTATGCAAATATAGCAATCTATAAATGTAGTGAAAATATAATTCGAAGACATGCTAACACATATGTTTTGCGTGGTTTAATTGATTTTAGTAGGTTCAAAGTCCAAGAAATAGAGTTCTGGCCTCATCTAAATTTCCAACTTCGATACAGCCAAGATACTTTGTGAATATATAAATTGAGTTATATACCTTTGTAAGGTCTTTTAGATCAGGTTAATGGATATCAAGACAGGACCTAGGAAAAGCCTTTGTTCAAACTGAAATAGATTTGGCAACTATATAAACATAAAAGTTAGGCTAGCAAATCATATTCTTATAATGTTTATAGTTCTTGGCTAAAACTGCCTATAATAGATTGCTTATTCTGAAACAAATCAAATCAAGTAAAAGGTTAATAGATCGCTGTCATGTATTTCAAGGAAATAGAGCGAACCCATCCTGACTTCAGAGACAAGAGTATAAGAAATGAGCGAGATTCAGCATCCTATCCGACTTCATAATTGAAGAGATCAAATAATTTCGATTATCAGGAGTGTATTGAATTAAGGTGCTACAACAACCAGTTCAATAGGACTTTGGCAGCTAAGATTTACGTAGTTTATAGATTCCTTCCTCTATACCTATGAAAGGTGGAGAGCTTTCAAAAGATTGGTTCTAAAATATGAAGGTATGTCCAAAAATTACTACCGAAATACCTCTCAAGTTCAATTTAAGGAAAGATTTCTTCAACTTGAAGCATTTGGTAATATGCTTGTAGAATGATAGGGACTAGGACTAAAGAGATTAAAGCTATTAAGCAACTTACAAGCTGCGACTAAGGGAGTTTAAGCTGGAGCTTTATGAGCCTTTATCGATCACTATTAATTAAAATCGCTTATTTGAGAATCTCAACCAATTTAAATTTTGGATATTCAACGGTAATTTGAAAATTTTGCGGGTTATCGATATACTTTCCATCTTTAACTTTAAGTCTTTGAAGCTACGCTTGAAGAGCTGCGACCAGTGTACTTTAGTCGCCATTGCTAGAAATCCTCTTAACCTAAAGCAGCTCAAACTGGATATTGAAGACTACACTGTTAACTTGAACATGCTGCCAGGCACCTTCACGAACTTAGTCAAGTTGGAATTAAGCTGGATGAAGCCAAGAGTTACTATCAAGATCCTCTTAAGTTGCTTTTTTAACCCTAAAGTCCTGCTCCTGCATATATATTTCGACCTGGGCTTAGAGAGCTTTGAGCACTTCATCAACTATACCTTCGACAACTTAGTAAATTTAGCTATTTACGCGGGATTCATATTAATTGAGGCAGCTCCCAAACTTCAGAACCTTTAATACCTAAAGTTGCAACTACATGCAGCCTTTGATGATACATTGATGAACCCTCTTGCTTTCCCTGCCTAACCTACATAAGGTGTTTTTGGTCAGTAGCATTAAAGATAGCGTCTTCAAGAGTGTGAGATATCAAATTTCAGTTAGGATCTTAACTGTAACTGATTCCCTTCAAATCGACCCTAACTTTAGTCAACACTGTACAGTTTCATCTGCCTCATCTTGTAAATTTAACGATCAACATATTTAAGAAACGTACAAATGTAGATGGACGTTCCGTCTTTGATGAAATTGGTAGTGACGGTAATTTGAACTTAGCAGTTTATCGCCTTTTTTAGTTACTATACTAGATTTACCGAATGAGTTAAAATTCAATCACCAAACGTAGTTGTTAGCTACAGTGAGTTTTATCGATGGTATGAGATATATTTAAAGTAGTTCAACCCTCAATATTTGTTTTAAAGGAAGAGTATTTAGAAAAATGGATTGCATTTAGCTATTGGTAAGTATATACTTTATCTGACTTTTATATTGAGCTTTGTTTTCTAATTTAGAGTTCTATTAAGTACATATTCTACTAATACCTTTTTATTTCAGATTAATTATGCTTATATTTTTCATATAGGTAACATATAATAGCCAGAATTCGTGGTGGTAAAATTCAACAGTTTATACATCCAACTCCATTATAACCGTTTCATCCTATGGTGTTATTTACTATATACATCGAATTAAATTTAATACTTGTTTTAAAACAATATTTAGATATGTAATTTTTATTCGACTAATGCAGAATTAAAACTATTAATATAAAGTGTGTAGACTAGGTTTAGTTTTGATCGGAAGCATCAGAGTATTTTTCTATAGTATATGTAGCTAATATAATTAAGGTGAAATACTGTTATATCTCAAAGCAATGTTTATATTTACAAAAGTTAGTGATTTCAATAAACCTATGTAGCAATTTCTTGCTAGTATGAGTTTTAACTTTTCATAATACTGGCAAACTGCCTATATATTCCAGGTTGCATTTAAAAGCAAATTCCATCTAAATTCCTATACCGATGTTTATAGATTTGTAAAAACACTTTGATCTTGAGCTTAAAGCGAAAGGTGTAAGTGATTGCTATTTTAGATGTTTGAAGTTGGTTTGATAGGACAAGTAGGCAAGGTGATTTGATATAGAAATAAAAGTATATAGTATGTGGCTTATTTCATTTAACTTTTAGCTATATTGAAGTTTTATAATGAATTCACAATAAAGTGCTCTGACCTGATTTTATTAAAAAGGATAATTTTACCAATACAACTGGCAAAGCAGTTGCTAGGTATGGTAGATATAAGACGAAGGACTATATAGATTTCGTTTGGCCCATCCAAAACATTGACACATCCTTGCACCCTAGAATCCAATAAGGATATATACGAATCGTCATAGCATACTTTCAAGGCATCATAGATACAAATTTAGAGCTATAGATAGGAATTATTGCCAAAATGTGGTAAAATTGATGAGAAATCACTGTATCTAGATAAATACAAATACATAATCTGCATCATTTAAAAACTATAGCTTTTTCGAGATGTTATATTCACTTTAATTTGACGTCATATATCAATTTTCTACGACATCTGTAAATTTCGATAAATCGCCACTTTCTATCCTTTCCAATTATTTCCTCATAAATTGCAAAATAGTCGCCAAGATCTGGTAAATCACGTTATTTCCACCTACCTATTCGTTGCATTAGTAAACTAAACTAAAAGTCACATTTATGGATCACGTTCGATACGATGGCAACATCCCCCACCTACACCAACGTTTTCTAGACTTTTAATTTTTTGACAGAATCACGTTTCCTTGGAAATATTGTGATTTGTACAAGTAATTATAGAGATAAAACATAGACTAAAATATAATATGACCAAATTTGGATATATCAGGCATCACATGCAAAATATACGATTTAAATACCAAGGTTTTAGATTACTATATCTTTGCTCAACGTACCTTAGTTATGTCGAAATAGCAAAGGTAAATTAGGTAGGAACTTGATGGTATAGTGAAATCTAAGTTGTCCACATGAAGATGTATGATAAAATTTAAGCAGCGACTAAAAGAATATGTAGTCATTTGAATGTTTAGGTTTTGGACATTTGGTCATCCCGATATTATTTGAACATACTAGATCCTATAGAAAATTGTCGTTCTAACACAAACTAATCCATAGGCTTGTCGGTAAAAAATACCCTTTTAATTAAAGTATATATGAATAAATAAGCAACTTTCAATAAGCTAAATATGTAATTTTCATACTCAATGCGATAACTCACTGGATTTAATGTCAACGATTAAGTCAGATAAAAATCAGGTGCATTATAATATTGGCAAGTGCTTGCACTTATGATACAACATGCCTAAAACTTATTCCCTTGAAAGAGTTGGATATTCAACCTGTTTTAGCCATAAAGGACCTATATCTACGAGTTCTTGTAAAAGTATAAGCCTTTATAAAAAGTATAAAAGGCATTGGGGTGACAAACCTTTATAACTAAAAAGCAAAAATCAAAACCAACATGGTCAAAATCACCAGCTCACTCCTTCTCGTCCTCTTAGGTCTGAACAGCTTAGTAGCCAAGACCTTGCCCGAACCTACCAACCGTCAAGTCGTCCGTATCGAAGTCAGTTCTGAACTAGCTTCCAAGGTTGATACTTTAGGCTTGGATGTATGGAAACGTACCAACCAGTACTGGGACGTTCTTGTCAACACCGACTCTTTGGCCAAGTTGCAGTTGAAGGAGAAGCCTGAAGTTGTTATCGAGGACGTCGATCAGCTCATCCAATCCAACAAGCCCGATCCTAACTCAAGAGCTGCCCAAGCTGTAATTCAAACTTTTGTAATATAATTACTAACTCTACTTTGATTTAGGACTTTTTCGACTCTTACCACGACTACACTTCTTTATTAAAATGGTATTCTGATCTGGCTACCAATAACCCTTCTTTAGTCAAGTACGTTCCCTCCATCGGAAAGACCTTTGAGAACCGTGACATCGCAGCCGTCCACATTACCAACCCCAACGGCCAAAAGAAGCGTTACATCTACTTGGAATCCCTCATCCACGCTAGAGAGTGGATCACCGGGTCCACTTTGAGCTACATCGTCGACCACCTCGTCAAGAACTCGCAGAGTGATCCTACCATCAAATCCTACTTGGATAAAATCGAGTTCATCATCGTCCCAATTGTCAACCCCGATGGCTACCAGTACACTCATACAAATGATCGCCTCTGGCGTAAGAACCGCTCCAAGCCTACTACTCGAGCTATCGGTGTCGATTTGAACCGCAATTGGCCCTATGGCTGGGGTGGTCCCGGTTCTTCTTCTGAGCCTTTATCCGATACCTACCGAGGTACCGGTCCTGCTTCTGAAAAAGAAATCAAAGCCATCACCGAGTATTTCAACAAGTTCGACGTCATTGGAGCCATCGACTTCCATAGCTACGGTCAGCTGGTCTTGAGACCTTACGGCAACAAGCAGGCTTTGAGTAAGGACGATAAGTTGTTGACCACTATTGGTGACGGCATCCGTGATGCTATTAAGTCAGTAAGGGGTACTCAGTATACGAGCCAGCGTTCCATCGACTTGTATGCCGCCTCCGGTATCTCAAGTGACTTCTTCTATGGAGATGGCGGTAGAGCTATTGGATTCACTATTGAATTGACACCAACTGGATCTCCTGGGTTCGTATTGCCACCTAGTGATATTATCAAGGTTGGTAAGGATTTGATACCTGGATTTGTTTATTTCGTCAACCAGACCATCAAAAACCCTTTACATTAAATAAAATTCATTTTGATTTTGATTGGAATCGATATTCCTTTTATAAATTGAATCTATGGTAATGAAGTAGACTTTAAAAGTACCAGCTTTGCTAATACGACTAATAGTTGGTAGTCAAGTGGCACATTCCTATACAACAAATTTGAAGTTTAGTGTGAGTTTCTTACTTTCAAACAAGGTAATGACTTTAAATAGGCATTGGTAAGCTAACTACTACACTAACTATACCTTATAGGGAGGCATCTTTACAATCCGAAATGTTATCTAATTAAATTTTAAGCGCCTTCCCTACCAACTTTCTATGAATTTTAGAGAAAGGTATATATCCACACAGTATATATTTCATTTATATATGTATTTTTTTAATATTATCTGCTTGTTCTATAGAGTTAGATTCAACTTTTTGAAAATTAGCCATTTGTATCAGTCGCTCCAAATTTAAACAAGTACCTTTATACTTAATAGAGTTAGAAACAGTTTATTAGCAAATATATAACTATTTAGTATTTTATGTAAAAAATGCATATTTTATAAATAGATTGATGGTTAATTAATAATATATTTAGTATTTAATAAAAAGTATAGTGTGTCAGCTTAACTCTCTAGCTAAGCTATATATTAAATATTGGATAATTTTTACTTATTATACGTAACCTCTTTTTGCACTACTACCTAAAAATGTGCTATAGGTCATAGGTTGCTATCTCCCCTTATTCTTTGCCCGTATTTTAATTTGCTATCTATCCCTTTCCCATTACCTCAATGGTCAGTTTATAGTTTTTGCAGGTTGAGTTTTTCTAAGTTTTTTTGAGATCGGGTTAATTTGATTAAATATTCCAAGATTGTTGGCCAATAATTTAGAGTTTTAAGTATTTTTATTGGCTAATAAGAAAACATTCATTCATATTAACCAGCTGGCAACACAACTACATATACTATATATTCCATATCGAAGGACTCACCAATTTCGTCTGAACCCACTTGACTAGAAACCCAACTCAGTGGCTAAACACTTGACAAGGTCGACCAGCCAAAATTTTACATATACAACTAAGTAACTGTATATTTACTAATAAGTTATCTTCTAATTATATTTAAATGGAGCTAAATTCTATAGAATAAAGGTTAAAGTGATTTTTCTAAAATTCACATTTGGTTACGATTTTTGATTCTAGAATTTCACTTCTAATCAACTAAGCTACTTGTTCCAAACTGTAAAACTACCAAAAATATCACCATCGATTGAAAATAAAGTATACAAAAACCTTAAACTATTTATTAAAAGCTCAATTTTCAAACCAACTACCTACAGAAAACTTAGTTTTTCTTTTGGGTGTTGAAGATGGGGGTGGTGGGGGCCTTCTTGAACTCAGGGTAGACCTGATCCAAAGTTTCGGCATCATAGACGTAGCCGTTCTTGATGACCTGTTTGACATGCTTGGAATTCTTTTTGATACCCTTCAGTGGGTTACGCTTAGGAGAGTAGATGTTAAAGTCAGCAAGGAAGCCGGGAATGATCTGGCCAACACCGTGCAGACCTAGGGACTTGGCGGGGTTGATAGTAGCAGTCTTCAAAACTTCATAAGAAGTCATGTTGCCCTGCTCGAACATGGAAAGTTCCCAGTGGTAGCCAATACCCTTACGCTGGCCGTGAGCACCGGCGTTGACAAGACCACCCTGGCGCTGGATATCTTTGGTGGAGGCGGCAATTTCATAGTGGACATACTCCCTAGAGTCAGCAGCTGGCTTACGGAAACTGGCCTGCTCCAAGTCGCGCAATGGGTGCAGCTTGCGGAGACGTTCCTCCTCCCACACATTGGTGTTCTGGTACCACCAGTTCTCACCCATAATACCACCGTAACTGACGATGAGAGTGGGGGTGTTGGCGGTTCCTGATTTGACAAAGAGCTGGATCAAGTCACTGTAGATGGTGCCAGTGGGTATAGAGTGCTCCAAGGTGGTATGGCCGTCAATGATCTGATTTATGTTCCAGTAGGTGTTCATACCACCTTCAGGAACTACTAATAAACCAAGTTCACGAGCAGCTTGCAGGATCATTTGACGGGCGGAACGAGTGGGTTGATTGTAGGATTTAACCGAAAATCCACCGTAGGCTTTGTGACGTCTCAGAGCGGACTTGGCCTCCTCCAAGCTGTTGATCTCGACACGGTAAGCTCCCGAAGCACCGTACAAGATAGTACCGGTACCAAAGAGACGAGGAGCCAAGTATTTACCGGCACGCTGGAAGTCCTGCTCATAGTATTGGTCGATGTCCTCATAAGAGGGGTTGTGCATGGTAGTTACACCGTAACTCAGCTGCAAAAGTTGTTCCCAATGACCTTGGACAGGGAACTGAGGAGTGTTCCAGTGGGCGTGAGCGTCGATGTATCCAGGTACAACGACACCGCCGTTCAGGTTGAAGACCTTGGCATCAGCAGGGATCTTGACATCCCAAGAATTGCCGACGGCTTCGATCTTGTTGCCACAAACTACAATACGACCTTCCTTGATTATATCCTTCTTCTCATCACCGGTCTTCATGGTTATGACAACGGCATTGTCTAATACGAAGACAGAACGGTCACTGGGCTTGTCGTTCTTCAGCTCGACGCTGAGGTCGTACTTCTTGAGCAAAGGTTTGACGCAGCTGAAACCTAAGTTTTGGGAGTCGGCCTTGGCGGCATCGGCACATTTGGAGTTGACGGCTTCGAGGTCGGCTTCGTAGAGAGTGGAAGCTAAGACATAGTACAGCTTCTTGGAGCTGCCTCGGGAAAACTGGGCAAACTCACCACCGTCTTCAGTCAATCTAATGATGCCTTCGGTAATTCCAGGCTTGGACCAGTAGGTGGCGTCGCTGGCGTTGACAGAGGGAACGGGTGCAGTGAAGATATGGTGGTACTGCTGGAAACCAACAGTCTTCAAATCATCAGAGACATCGTTACCCCAGTAGGAGTCCTGAACGCTACCGAAAGAAGTTTTTTCCTTGGTAGCGATGTCGAAGAGGTAAGGGCTGGAAGTTTGACCGACTACTTTCAACTTGGTACCGTCATTCGAGAACTTGGCAAAGTTGTTCTCGCCAGGGATGGTGCGCTTCAAGGATCCCTTGACGACTTGGAGACTGGCATCCAGTTGGACGAGGTAAACACCATTCTTGGTGGTGTACTCGGCGTCACCGGAGATAGGGTCACCACCGGTCTTGGAGAAGGAGGCTTGTTTACCATCCTTACTCAATGAGGGGAAGTCGTATCTACCGAGAGGTAGGCTGAGGATGGAGACCAGCTTATTGGAGGTAATGTCGTAGATCTCGATCTGAGACATCTTCTTATCACTCCAAGCACCCTGGATGATGATGTTCTCATTACCGGGGTGGAAGGTGGGTGAGTAGCGGTTGAGTTCGGGGGTCTCCAAGTTGAGTTTGGTCAACTTATTAGAGACTAGATCCTTGACGTAAGTGGAACCAGCAACGATAAAGACGGCCTTGGTACCGTTGGGGCTTACGTCATAGTATTTGATGGTGGTGGATTTGAAGGTTTCGGCGTAGGCATCCTTGGTGAGGTCAATCTTGTGACGAACAGTCTCACCCAAGTCGAGTTGGGCATCGACTTCGAAGGGGATGATGGAAGCTTTACCTTCGACGACGGGGACGTTCCACAACTTACCTTTGGCCCAGATGACGATGGCACTGTTGTCAGGGGTCCAAGAGAAGCGAGGGTAAACGCCACTAGAGGCTGAAGATTCCTGATTATCGCGAGATAAATTGTCAAATACTGATTTTCTCAGTTACCAGTCTCCAAGTCACGTACAACCAGGGACCAGGTAAACTCAATGCGACGAACAAAAGCCAGGTACTTTTCCATCACGGCTGGGAGTAGGACGGGCAGCACCACCTACACCACCAGTAACAGTTTGGACGTCGCCAGCTAGTGATGTTCTGGCTGTAGATGGTAAAAATCCCTTTATGGTTGTCCTTGGAGTACTGCCATTCACCGGTATCAGCAGCGTTACCCGAGTAGTAGAAGATATCGGGCTGGGCAGGATTGAAGATAGGCTCTTCGTAGCCAACTTGCTCGAGGCGGAGACCAACAACTTTGGTGGGCTTGGCAGGTAAAGCGCCACTGATGTCATATTTCTGGATGGTGGCGGCAGGAATGGAGCGTTCAGAGGTGTACCATTTTACACCCAAGACAGAGTCTCCCTTGGGTGACAGGTTACCATTAGTGACGAAGCGGTAGCCTTCATCAGAGACCTGCTGAGGGTTCTTGCCATCACGGTCAGTCAACCACAAGTTGTCGACACCGGATCTGTCGGAGGTGAACAGGATCTTCTTACCGTCAGCTGAGTACTGGGGCTGTACTTCAAAGGCGGGGCCAGTCAACAATGGCTTAGCTTTACCACCGTTGATGGGTAGAGTGTAAATGTCACCCAACACGTCGAAGATCAACTCTTTACCATCAGGGCTGACATCGACGTTGACCCAGGTGGCTTCGTTAGTCTTTATGTTTACTTTTCGGGTGAGAGTAGATTTGAGATCCCAAGGTTGAAGAGGACGTAGGGGGAGGATGTCATTGTCGGTGACGGCACTACCATTAGAGACACCGCCGTCAGCCATAGGTCGTCCACGGTAGGGCAAGGAGTAGGTATCATGGTCTCCCATGCGAGCCAACTTACCGGCTACTAAGGTGGCAGGCTCCAGTGACGCTGGCTAAGGTAGCTAAACTGATACGTACCATACTATTATTTAATTAAAGTTAATTTTGTCGATTAGGTGGTAAAATTAAGTGGAGTAGTGGTTTTAAGCTTGGGTGTTAAAGCTGGAGAGATGGAACTATATATACTATTTGGGTATCGAGCTTGTTTAATTAGATTTATACCTTTAATTGTACATATACTTTCTGGAAGCTTGGTTTATGTTCAGACCGAATCACGTTGCCTTCTTTTATTGGATTGGGATCATTAGTTGCTATCAGATGACACAAGGTATAGAAGTCACAGGAGCAAAAGGTATTCCCTGTAAAGGTATTTAGTAATTTATACCTTTTACAAGTCACTGTATATTTTCTGTTTCTATTGCTAGTATTTGGTCTGACTGTAATTAGCCACAACTATTCCTGTTGGTAATTGATAAAAGTTGTCTATTTGTAAGTCTGAATTTTATACAATTTCGTCAATTAAAAAGTGCAAGATGTGACAACTTTGGTTGTTACAGTCCCTATCATTAGGTTGTAAACCTAGCCTTTTTTTGATTTCTTGCATTACTTTTTACTATCAACTTTCTACCTTCCAATTTCCTAATTTAGAACTATATTTGGCTACAAACCTGTCTTACCAAAATTTCTTGCATTGATGATAATCTATGAGCTCTAACTATTAGCAGAATAGTATATTAAATTCTAGCTACTTGCTCTTGTAAAATCCAAAAAAGCGCTTTTTAAGGATTGTCATAATGGGATGTATGACAGGATAAGGTCAAGAAAATATAACTGATGCTGACTGCTACATTGGCAATATGAATCGCTCAAAGAGAAGCGAAGAAAGTCAGAAAGTAATAAGCTAAGAGGACAAAGAGTTCGAGCCACATAGTAGCACGATGCTGATAAACTAAGAGACTTACTAAGAACAAGATTTTATTTGTAGACTAGGAAACAGAATCAGGCTGTTGGGAACAACTATGGTTAGGGAATAGGATCAAGAGGTGAGTAACAGCTAAGGATAGCAAGGTGGAGCATTGCCAAAATCTTGGTTTTAGGTAGTAACCAAGAGGTTTAAATACCTTTTTGGTATCTTGGCCGTAGTTATATCAGATGGATTAGATTTCCGCCTTCAATTAGCTATATCGATTAATTAGGTTTTTGCCAAATTTAGCCAGAAAAAGTCTATGATAATACTGACGACTACTGAAGAATTTACCACTGTTGGAATGCCAGAATCCAATGCTATGTTGCTAATAAAAGGAAATATATATGATGTGGAGCGGATTGATAACTGAAATAGTTACGAATTAAGGATTGAAAGATCAAAGTTGATAAGAAAAGTGGCAAGAAAATAGAAGGGAGTAAGTCTATGTCCTAATAATTGACATTGTAATGATTAAGGTTGTTACAGAACTCAAAAAATCTAAACTTTCTGCCTTACTGTTAACCGAAAACTTCAAGTATCTTAGCTCTTTGATAATATTACTCATATTGATTTTAACTAATAGTGGTTCCAAATAACTTAATACTAAGTTCTTTGACCTTTAATTTAAGTTACATAGGTATTGTAAGGTCCAGGGAGGTATCGCTGGATCCAGTCAATGATGGCATCATATTGGGAACTCATGACGTGGTAGGTCAGGAAAACGGAACTAAGGCCCACTACTGCATTGGTGACAAAGGCTTGAATTCTCCTGAGAGCAGGCCGGACAGCCAGGTGAAGGAGGTACAACATAAGGAGTGCCCATACAATGGTAGTCAAGTCCCAGTTCCAGGAGGGAACTAAAGAGACGGGTTGGGACTGGGAAGTGGAGTGGTGCTGAACTAAAGGGGGCCGGCTAGGTGGTGGTTGTGCAACCACCGGTGCCACAGTGTTAGGGTCAAAAGTAGGGGTTGGTTGATAGGTCAACGTTGGTTCAAAGGGGTAGACGGTATTAGTAACATTAATTGCCCAAAGAAGATGAGATCCGAGGGTAGCAAGGATCATCAAAAGGTAGTAGGAGGCTGGAAAGACGGGGAGACTAGACCACATAGTATTGCTATGCTGAAAGTAACAGTACGGGTAAAGGATAAGTTTATTTAGGGACAAAGGACGAGATCAGGCTGCTGGGAACAGCTATGGCTAGGGACAGGGGGTGAGTAACAGCTATTTAGAAAATAGCGAGGTGGAACGTTGTCAAGATGCTGGCTTTTGGTAGTTGTTGAGGGGTTTAAATATCCCTTTGGTACATTGGTTGTAGTTATGTTAGCAGGATTGGGTTCCCCTTCGGCAGTCCACTACTCTATAGATTAATTGAGTGTTTACCAAGTTTATCCAAAAAGGCCAGTAATTCTATTAACTACTACTGGTGCGTTTCCATTGTTGGAAGGTGTGGATCAGCTAATGTGCTGCTAATCGTTGGAGTTTCCAAGTTATGGTCAAATCTAAGAAAATAATAAAGATAATCGAAGTATTTGATATGTGAGGTGGATTCGTAACTAAGATAGTTATGAATTGGGGAACAAAAAAGGATTTGAAAATTAGTAAGAAATAGAAAGAGGAAGGGAATCTAAGAAAGGAATAGGTCTATGACCTAATAATCGGGATTGTGACGACCAGGGTTGTTACAATAGTGATTTACACAAGCATAGAGATAAGAGACTTAATTTTTAAGAGATCTTAACTATTGTGTCCTAGCTGTATTTAATCACATACAGTATAGTATATGAAAACAGGTAGTGTATATAGCATAAATAAAAGTTTATTTACAACAGTTCGAATCTCAAGTTGAAGTTGGTAAGAGCAGGGATTACTGACGAACTCATTTTAAAGTTTGATTTAGAAACTCTATATCTCATGAGGATCATAGCAAGTACAACTTTCTGCTCCAGTAGCGAGAAATTTATACCTACACATAATCGTGTACCACCACCAAATGGAGCCCAAGCTGCTAAATCTCTCTCATTACTCTCACCTAAGAAACGTTCTGGGTTAAATTTCTCAGGATCTTTGAAATATTGGGGATCCCTCTGCATATTATAAGTATCGACTATTATCGTAACACCTTTTGGTATGTCATATCCATCTATAACAATATCTTCAACTGCCGTTCTATGAGGAGAATGAGGTACCGAAGGATGGAGGCGCATAGTTTCCTTTATAATAGCTAGCAAATAGTCCATTTTCTTGGTCTGTTCTAATGTCGGCGCTATGGCATATTCAGGATTGCATTGGATAGGTTTATAACCTACAATATCCATGACTTCCTTCCTAGCTCTCTCTTGAACCTTGGGGTTCTCAGATAGAAAGTGCAGAGTCGAAGATAGGGCAAACCCGGTTGTATCATGGCCAGCAGCTAAAAAATTCATTACGTTGTTGCGGATGTCGTTGTCGGTAAATCCGCCTTTCGAAGACTGACCAGCCTTCAGTAACAAAGACAGTAGATCCAACTTGGAATGGTCTAATTTGTTATCTAAAAGCTCCTTCCTCTTAACTTCTAATATATTGGCAAAGTATCGTTCAATATAGCTCATATGATCGTAGTATGGCTTTCGAAATAGATTCCAAGGTTTATCCAACGATGGCAGTATTAATGAGAATGGGTCAAAGCACCCTTTCATAACTTGGTTGTAGGCACAGATGAACGGAACATCCTCTTCAATTATACAGTTGAATTCTACTCCCATGATATCTTTTCCCATTGACTCCATAGTAATTCTTTGCATGTACTTGTGGATGTCCAAATCCTCACCCGAGTTTTCCAGTACCTCGAAGAATTGCCTTGTAGCTTTAGTAAAAGTACCTACTTGGAACTGCTTCTTGAACAGTGAATTTATAGCTCTGCGGTGCTTTTTCCAAACCTCACCATTAGAAAAAAGTATAGCTTCCCCAAAGAACTTTGCTAGTAGTCGGTCGGGGTAGGTACTTATAGGAGATATTTTGGAGAACTTGGTAGTATCTGAATAAATTAGTTTTGCCGCTTCCTTCGAACTTACCACTACCATCCACCTACCTACTTTCCACATCAGCATGACTTTTGTCTTGAAAAGTTGAGGACTAAATGTTGCTTCCAGCCTTGCGAAGAAGGGTTCGTTGGATACCATAAATTTTATCCATTCGAGTATCGACTTGGTAGGGATGTGCCGGAGATTGATGGGAACCTTTAGCTTGTAGAAAATCCACAATGTTAAAAGTATCGATAAGAATAGAAATAGAAGTAACAAACTCATAGCTGTTGAGTACAAAATTAAACTAAGACTTTTATCGAACTTGCCTGTGGCTTTTATACTCATACCTTACAGTAAACTGTTTATGAGCAAATGAACTTAAAAGAACCGTAATAATTTTTTACATTCGTATGTAAATTATAATATAACTTGCTAGATAACATTTACAATTGAAATAAAATAAATATTCTTGTTTTGAATGAAATAGTTTTGAAGTAGGCCCGTCGTAAATATACTGGATTTCCACTACCTGCTCAATTTACGCAATCGTGCTTAGTTGATGGGAAGCAGGTATTTGAAAAGTAGGCCTAAAGCCGTAAAGACTTTGTAAGGGTAAGTAAAGGTAACTCATAAAACTAGATATCCAGGATCTATCAATTGAAAACTTAATTTCCTTTTCAATTAGGATTATATATTTTGTCTCCTACATTTATGTTGGCTGGTCAATCTCGTTGAGTGTCTAATTACTGGCTTAAATTTCTAATCAAGTGAGTTTGGCCGAACTTAATGAGTCTTTCGGCATGAAATGCGACATTTATGTCGTGTTGTGGGCTGGCTAATATAAACGCAGCGACTACTTTACAATCAATAGCAATATAAAAACTCAATTCCTGCAAAATTGCCGACTATGAATCCTTTAAAATATTCAATAAAACTAATCCAAACTTAAATCTACAATTCAGGAGAACTCAAAGAAAAGTCTCAAAACAACTCTAATAAAGTGCCTCAGAAGCTCTATTTTCCTCTTTTGATGAAAGCAATCCAGAAAACCCTTTTTTCCTTCTCTCTTCTTCCTCTTTTCTTGTTCTCCTTTTTTCTTCCCCTTTTCCAATAAAACGGAGAGTCCGTGTCCCGGTTAAATTTATATATTCCAGCAATTAAAACTCACTTTCTCTGCAGGACAATCATCGGAGCATCCGATATCGAATCTAAACCAAGCTTGCGTTCTTAATGAGAAATTGATCTCAGGTGAGTTAAACGAACTAGTAATTGATTAAGATATTGAAAAGTGAATAAGCAGCGATTTAAAGCGCAGGAAAAGGATAGGCAAATGTGTAATCCAAAGCAGATTATCAAATAGTAGTACAATTGTGGGTTATCTATGAAAAATAAAAATGGCTCAATGTTCAATATACAACTTAGCCAGAGAGCTAAGTTAACATTTAATATTTAAAATATATGATATAGAGGTACATATATATAAATAATTTATAAGTGGGACTTCAGCAGGTATTTTAGATCCATTTACAACATTTGATGGTTTTATTTAAGTTTGGTATATCAACTGTACCAATATTTTCAAAATAATAAAGTTGTTTAAGTTTAAACTTCCAAATACCAAATAAACTAAAAGTTTTGCAAAGTAATTCCATAAAAGGTGTAAAATTCCAAACAAAATTTCAAGGTTATCACAAAGCACTTTATCAGCAAAATATATAGCAAAGCCAATAGATATATCACTGTTTAAAAACACAAAAATATTCTCAGACAATAGTTAGGGTATGATTTTATTACACTAAAAAATAGTGCTACTGCCTGTTATAGTATTCAAAATAAACTTTACGATACAATTATAAATATATAATAGGTGATCAAATTATATAAGCAACTATCAAAAGCTCACTTATAATAACTCGAATTTCAACTTGAAGTTGGAAGGGGTAGGCAATACCGACGGGCCCATAGTAAAGTTTGATTGTGACACTCTATACCGCATCAAAATCATACTTAACACGACCTTTTGCTCCAACAGCGAAAAGTTAATCCCCAGACACAGTCGTGTACCACCCCCAAACGGAGCCCAAGCTAGGGGATCCTTATCATCACCATTCAAGAATCGTTCCGGGTCGAATTTCTCAGAATTTTCAAAGTTTTGGGGATCGCGCTGCATACTATAGGTATCAATGACAACCTCTGTACCTTTGGGGATATCATATCCATCTAAGGTTATTGGTTCAGCAAGTTTTCGATAGGGTAACTGGGCTACCGAAGGGTGGAGGCGCATAGTCTCTTTAATGACAGCTAATAAGTAATCCATATTCTTGGTTTGTTCTAGCGTTGGTTCGATAGCATCTTTGGGGTTGCATTTGGAAGAGTTGAAGTTACAAATATCCAGTACCTCTTTACGAGCTCGCTCTTGGACTTTGGGGTTCTCGGACAGGAAATGTAAGGCTGAAGATAAAGCGAACCCAGTAGTGTCGTGGCCAGCTACCAAGAAGTTCATGATGTCGTTGCGGATGTCATCGTCGGTAAACTCATCTTTAGAGGATTGGCCGGCTTTGAGAAGTAAGGACAGCAGGTCCAGCTTTGAATCCTCCAATTTGTTTTCTTTGAGTGCTTTGCGTTTAAGCTCAAGTACTCCAGCAAAGTACTTTTCAATGTAGTTCATCTGCTCGTAGTATGGATTTCGCATTAGGGTTCCAAGGCTTGTCTAACCATGGCAATACCAGTGACAGTGGGTCGAAACATCCTTTAATCACCTGATTGTAGGCGTACAGGAAGGGATTATTTTCTTCCTTAATACAGTTGAACTCTACACCCATAATGTCCTTACCCATCGACTCCATAGTAATTCTTTGCATGTATCTATGTACGTCCAAGTCCCCATTCGAACTTTCTAAAACCTCAAAGAACTGCTTGGTAGCTTTAGCAAAAGTCTCTACCTGGAACTGTTTTTTGAAGGCTGGATTAATGGCTCTACGGTGCTTCTTCCAAATTTCGCCGTTGGAAAATAAGATGGCCTCACCAAAAAACTTGACAATGAGACGGTCAGGGTAGTTGGTGGTGGGTACCGTCTTGGGGAAATTAGTGGTGTCGGAATAGATAAGCTTGGCTGATTCCTTGGAAGATACAACTACAACCCATCTACCTGCCTTCCACATCAACATGACTTTGGTTTTGAACAACTGGGGGCTGAGGGTCGTATCCATCTTCTCAAAGAAGGGTTGATTCGATACCATAAACTTGATCCATTCAAAAAAAGACTTTGTTGGGATATGTCGGAGGTTAGTGGGGACTCTTAGCTTGTTATAGATCCAAGTTGTGATCAGGATCGATATCGATACGAGTAGTAGTACCAAATTCATATTTCTTGTTGAAGATTCAAGTTGAAGAAGAGTTCAAACTTGCTTGTTTTTATACCTATGTGCTGGGGAAAGTGCAAAATCAAATAAAGAGTTTACAAGTGCTGTAATAAATTAACTTTTTATTCTTTGAAAAGTATGACCTACATTACTCAATACATCCGCACCTGAAATCCTAAAGAAATGATTTTATTATCTGGCGATGGTACTGATGAAAAGTTTCCAAATTAATTGCACCATATATTAAACTTGAATTGATAATACAATACAACATATTTGAAACTTTTTGGTGCATATTGATATCTAGTTACAATAATCTATCATCTATAGATGCGTTTACTTTATCAACATTTACATTACTGGTATATCTACAAACTGAATATAAAAAATGTTATTTAGTACGGAATATGCATATAAAAGGTATAAACAGTGAATTGGAGCTTGACTTTTGATGCATTTAGTTAGGCTCATTATATGTATAAGGTAGCCTAGTACAACTTGGACTTTGATATTAGCCGTATGAGCTGAAACTGAACCAAGAATTCATCAATAGAACCCTTTGCACAAATCATTTGTCTAAAAAACTATTCTTAACTTGGTGTTTTGAGCATATAACTACGAACATTGTGGGAATGAAGGTGAAAAAGTTGATGGACTAAACCCAAATTTAGTAAAGGTTCAGTCTAAGATGACTATTTTCAAAAATATTCCTCAAATCTAATAGACTTTGAAGCTTTTTTGGTAAACTCAAGGTCTCAGCCATTACCTAAAATAGTGGCAAACCTCATCTGCTTTTCAATACAAATGTCGGTAATGCTCAATACCTCCAATGAATACCTGCTCTTCAATTTTAAAGATATGACTTGATCCTTGGAAAAAACGCTGCAGATCCTGGCACTATCAGTTCAAGGGTTGAAAACTACAGCTTTAAAGAATGATTTTAGAAGAGGTCATTGTTTAGTATCGATTCACTTCCAGTTCAAGTGACGGACCTTTGTTTTTAGGTTTAAATTAGAAAATCACCAACGGCGTCGTAAAGTCATCGCAGCCCGAAGGCTATTTATGTATGGGTATAGTTTAATGGATTAGACAAACTTAGAGCTTCAACTAAAGTACCTGAGCCTATGAAAAGGTTCTATAAAGTGCAGTGTGCTATTGTCCTTAATCAAAGCTACTGATTTACTATATTTTCAATCCTACTAACATACATGATGGTACGCTAGCAATTACAACAAAATCTTGGTTATCTACTGGAATCTTTAAATTGATTCCCACCATTAGCTATCGTCCATCTAGCTATAAATTTGACTACGTCCTCCTTTAAGCTTATGTATACATACATATAAAGGCATTTTCAATTCTAAGTGAGTGTAAAAAAGCCAAGAGGCTTTGTTAAGCCTATATACTTTAAAAATAATATTTTATTAGAAGGGGGTGGTATAGCTCATAATGTATTTTGTAGTAGTCCGATGCATGAACAAATTACAAAATAGATAGTACTCGAAATACAGTTATAAATTTAAAAAATTAAACATAGTGTATGTATAAAATGCCTATACTTCATATAATACTTTAATGTATAATATGCAAACAGTATAAGCTGTCAATATATATAAACTTATTAATGAAAATTTATAAAAATTTAAAATTCAAACTGAAGCTCGAAAGGATAGGCAAGAGAGAAGAGCTTGACTTGAAGTTCAATTATGACATCCTGTACTGCATGAGGATCATAGTAAACATGTCATTCTATTCCAATAATGAGAAATTAATACCCAAACACAACCGCATACTACACCAAACGAGACCTAAAATCCAAGATGCCTCTCATCATTATTTAGGAACAAAAATTTTCGATTGATCAAAGTACTGAGGATCATGCTTCATGCTATAGGTACTAACGATAACTTCAGTACCCTTGGGGATGTCATAGCTGTCTATAGTGACATATTGGGATACTACTGTTTGGCTAGACTGTGGGGCTTGTGGATGCATGTACATAGTTTCCTTCATAACAGCTAGTAAATAGTTCATTCTCTTGGCTTATTCTGATGTTGGTACAATTGCGTTTTCAGGGTTGTATTTGAGTAAACTATATCTAGTGATTTCCATCACTTACGAGTTCACTCTTAAACTTTTGAATCCTCTGGCAAGAAATGTAATACTGAAGATAAAGCAAAGACGATGGTATTGTGATCAATAATCAAAATACCATGATGCAATTACAAGTATCGTCGTCATTGAACTCAATGTCGCACAAATGGCTCGTTTTGACCAATAGAGATAGTAAATTTATCTCGAAATCTTCAACCTTGTTGACCAATAACTCCTCTGCTTTCGTTTCAGTATACTAATGGAGTTCATCTGCTTGTAGTAAGACTTGCACAATAAGTTCCAAGATCTATTCAGCATTGAGGTTATGAACAAAAGTAAATTTAAACAACCTTTAAAGACTAAGCTGTAGGCATAGACGAAGGGACTATCCTCATATTTGATACAGTTGAAGTCTACACTCATGGTATATTTATCCATCGTTTCCATGGTTATAGACTGCATGTACTTGTGGATATCTAAATTGCCATCCGAACTCTCTAGAACTTCAAAGAACTTTTTAATGGCTTTGATGAAAATACTTGGAACTGCTTCTTGAAGGGTAGGTTTAATATTCTATGGGTTCCTTCCAAACTTCACCATTGGAAAAATTATCGACTCGCCAAAGAACCTAGAAAACAGTCGATTGAGGTAGATCCCAACCGGCAACACTTTTGGGAAAAGTTTGATATCACTGTAGATCAACTTGGCTACTTCCTTTGAGGATACAGCTACTATCTTCCTGTTTAACCTCCAAACTAAAAGTATCTTGGTTTTGAGCAATTGAGGGTTGAAGTTGGCATCCAGCTTCGCAAAATAGTGTTTTTGGCGATAGCGAGCTTGATCCATTGAATATTGGTTTAGCTGGTAGGGATTTTCAATTTGATGTGGACACAATATATGAATAGGGTTATAAGATATATCGATAGTAAGGATATATTAATAAATATTGTTTTTAAAATGGTCTAAAGCTTCTACAAGAGCTTAACTGTATTTTTATACCTGTAGCTTGCAGTTAATTTCGTTTAGTTTAATTCTGTTGATAGAGTGCCAATAAATTGTATTTTACAGTATATGAGTATATATAGTAAATATGTTGAAATTGGAATTTGTACTTTGAAGCCTCTAGTTGCAATCGGTACATATAAGTTAACCTAGTATAATTTGAACACGAGTTATAGAAATGTGGCTTGAATCTTGTAAGGTGTGCAGTTCAATGCTAAAATCTTTATGCAGGTTATCTGTCAAAATCTCAACTTTGACTTGAAAATTTGAATGTATAATTCGAAAAATTGAAAATTAAATGAAGTTGATGGACCGGTTCCTAATTTAGTATAGTAAGAGTAGGATAGTTGGCAATCAAAACATTATCCAGATCAGCAATCAGCAACCCTTTTAAGTATTGGCTTGTAATACGCAATATTTTGCATGCTTTGACCTGGAGTTAGTTGTAAAATATCCTTACTTTTCCCACAGCATGTAACCATACTCATGGAATCGAAAACCACTGATATAGATACAGTAAGCTTAATATTTTTTGGTAAACTTACATTTCAAATATTACTGACAATATACATTTATTAATATATCGATACAAGCTTGTTGATGTACGTGCGCTTAGCTTAAGATTCATAAGATGTGGGCTGACGTCCACAATGTCAATGTAGTAGTTGAAAGTATGTCGTACGAATGGGAAGCAGGATTTGGCAGCCTAAACCTTTTATATCAACGTTTTAATTGAAATCATTTACTATTTAGTGGTAATGATATCGATGCTAAAAACAATGTGAGATCTACCGTAGTGAGCAGTTTAACCAAGATGAAAGTTGAATTCTAGATTGATACCTGTATATACCTGACAAATTAAAGTTTCTGGTAAAAACAAAAGTTATACCTCAAATCAAGGAATTTTGATACGTGCTTGATCAAGGTTCGCCTGCTATGTATCCAGTTCACTCTATCTATACTATAAAAATCTGTAATCGAATGTGATTGAAAATGTTTAATATACTCGAATTAATATATAATTAAAAGTTATGTTACTTCAACCTATCTTTAAATTATAAAATTCAAATGTATATAAGTTCAAGTTCATCCCAACGATATATTAATATCTATCAAAATCTCAAAACGTCGCTTCTGAATTCAGTAAGCCACCACTTCTTTGGCATGAGTTTGAATCCACTTTACGAACTTAATGTCCTTCTTCGGTACGGTTAAAAAATGCAATTTAACCTTACCTTAAGGATCAATTTTCTTCAATATAGGGTCAAACACTGCCTTGGCGTCAGTATATCAAGAGCACATACTCAGACTTTGGAGGTTGGATAGTTGACGTTGAAATATTCAAAGTTACAATCCATCAAGATATCATCAACTAAATATAAAAATATAGTACTAGTGCCTCAAACCACTTGAAATAAAGCTATCCCACATTCCCTTCTAGTTCTAGTTGAAGTAGCTTGAATACAGTGGACACGAAGTCTATATAATAAACGTCAAAAGTTGGGTGCAAGTACAGCTTGAAATAAACTGGGTTGACGAATTTAGGTTTAACTTTCAAAGGTATATTGCCTATCTTCAAATTTAGAGCTAACAGCTGGGGAAGGTAGAGCTGAAAAGGTGGTGATGGTTATCCAGACTTAATTGCTTAATGGAAGTTCTAAATTTTAAAGGTAGAGGAGGGACTGCAAAGAAGCCTTTATTATGTCACTTTGGCTCCTAAGCTCCAACTGTAACAAGGCAAAGAACTGGATTTGAGCCATAGCTAACTTAAAACGTAGATGTTAATTATTAAGTACATATCCTTTAGGTTGGTGAAGCTAATATTTACAGTTTAAAGTATGTTTTCAATAAAATGCTTGTATCGCAAAGGTAACGTTGAGATTTGAGGTATTTTGAAAAGGTTGAGGATAGGTAAGCTAGCTATACTCTGGTTCTAAGGTTCTAGGTTCAAATTGAGATCTTAGATCGCTTAATTGAAGTCTATATAGGTTGGGAAAGGGCTGTAAAGAGCAGAAATCAGCTGTTTCAGCTTTGTTGGAAAGGTACAGATAAGGTCAAAGTTATCTGCGCTATCACTAGATCAACTACTCTAATGATCTCTAAATTGTGAAGTTATTGTTGCAATTTAAAGAAGTTGAAGTTGTTGCAGTTGTGCATAGCTTTGATAAACTTATCGTGTTTAGGACTATTCTTTCAAACAGCTGGTAAATTCGATTGCAATTTAGCTGAATTCTTATTGATGCTATGGCAGATGAATGTAACTGATAGGCGATTGAACTGGTGGTGTAAGACCGTAACTTCAGCAGATTACTGTATTCCAGAAGGTTGCAGATCTCTTCAATTGTTAAGTCGGGGGGTTGACTCGATTTGCCATTCGTTTACGATAAGTCAACTTCTTTTCACTACTGATATAGAAACTGGCTAGGTAAGCTTTTTTTTATTGATTGTCTGCTTTACCTTGATTGAATTAATGATAAATATGTAATCAATAAATATTTATAGTTTAAACCTTCAATTAGCCAACTTGATAGCTATGTTTAGGTTTTGATAAGTGCTTAGTAGAAGTTGGGATGGGTTTTAAAGTTTCTTATCCAAGAACTTTTATACAAAGGCTAAAGGTAATAAAAATGCATGCGGTACTAATTATATTTTAACAATTTATTTAAGTTATAAGTTTAACTTCGCCTATCATTCTATTTTTACCAATCCACAAACGATTACTTAGCTTTAACAATTGCCTTACTACCTTGATTTCTTAGATTTAGATCAAGCTTTCATTTACACTATACTATTAATATGCTTTATTTGGTTATTACATATCTTCACTGCTACATTGGCAAAAAACGTAACTACGTTGTTTGTCTATTACAACATCTTTACCTCAAATTCAAAAACTCTTAAAAAGTATATACAAAACTAAAGAATATATATACATAGTCTAATAAACTCCAAGCCTACATCTTGAGTTTATAAAAATGAAACTCTCCCCCATCGTATCCTTTTTCTTACTCACCTTGAACCAAAGTTATCATCTGCAAAAACCCAATAATGAGTTAAGATCAGCATCTCAAAATTTGAACCTTCCAATCCTAACTAGACGAAATGTCATCTATCACAAATTATCCAACTTCAAACGCACAATGACTTTGAAGAAGCTTCGCAGTTTACCTAGGAGTAGTGGTGGGCATTCAAGCAGTGGTGGACACTCAAGCGGTGGTGGTCGTAGTAATAGCCACGGAAGCAGTGGTCATGCTACACCTCATGGAACTTCAAGCTCAACTACAACTAAACAAGATAACCCTGCTCTACAACAAAAGCCTAGTAGTATATTTTCAAGTTTCTTTCAGATGATGGCTGGCCATAGCTAAACCAATAATTTAGCAGTACACCTAGAATTTAAAGTTGAGTCGTATGTCGCTAGGCTTTTCCTAATAAATGTTTTAATTGCTACAGTTTTAAAATCAAAATGAAGTTACCAATAGTAATTTCAACATTCATCGACTGAATATTAGTACACTATTTTAAATTTCGGCATACAAAATTTCAATTCTACAAGCTATTGTTATTGATCCAATTAAAATTTCCATAGCTTTTTAGTTCTAACTTATCGAGGTTATAGTTGACAGAGTTCCAAAACTCAATTTCTCAGCTCACTTTGAACATCTCTCATATAGCACGCCTAGATCTGAGGTACAGTTTAAAAAAGCTTTCCTTTGTATCAATTATTCATCCGATCTAAAAAAGAACATCAAAATGCTACAACGTTGATGGCATCAGTTGTAAACAACTTCAAACTCCAAAAAATCGATTTGCAAAGCTCACAATACTGATAAAGTGGTAAGATCCCATTTCCTATACAGTTACCTGTAGTAGAATAAGTTCAGCTATTAAAATTAGTGGTTGTAAACAGCAGAGCTTCATCAAGAAATCTCATTTTAAGTAGAAACTATTGAATATGTAGCAGTAGTTTGTAAAGTTCAAGTGATAAAGGTATTGATACAATGTTAAATTTTGCCAACTCTTAAATATACAATGAAGTTACCTTTGGCTTCGACAATTTAGCACTATCATCTACTACTCTATAGAATATAAATAAAAGGTCATATAGAATACTTGCAAAGTAATATATTGAGTAATATAAACTACTGTTTGTATAATACTACACAACGTTGGAAATCATAAATATACTAAAAAAAGCATTTAGCAACTCAACTACCCTTATTACTATCAAAAACTTTTATATATTCTTTAAAAATCTACCCCTATGGCAATTATAACAACCCTCTACCTTTCCAAAACGCTTTGCCATAGTTAATAGTTAGCTCCTCATTCCCCTTAATATCCCTCAAAGCTAAATATACCCATACTCAACAACTTATGGTTGGTATCATAAAACTCTCGAAATTCGACGTTGGGCTGGGGGCTTACATTCCTATAGTCATTTACATATCTAGCTTCGTTACCTAAATTTTTAAATTTTGGTTGATGTAAAAAAAGATACTATTAATGCACTTAAAAAATAACTATACTTACCACAGCTCTTGGCATCAATCGAAAATTTATCACAGAAAGCTAATACGTAGTCGGAGGTCTTGTCGTAGTCATCAGCATGACAAACCAATCCTAAATATTTAACTATCAAAGTATCTTTAGGTATACTTTTACAACTAAACAGCCCATAATACGGATAAGCCGGGTGATTAGGGAATCCTTTTAAAGATTTGACTTTGATGAGGGAACTCAACGAACTGGGTTGATAATGCTTGATGAGTAGTTGAACTTTAATGCCTTTCCGTCGGTCCAAATTTTGAGCTTGTTGGTCCTGAAATGTTTGGTACTCCTTTAGCTTCTGGTCACTTAGTTCTTTGAGTTCAGTGATTATTGCTTTTTGCTGGTACTGATAGTTCTTGAGGTATTTGACTTTGACTGTCGGGCCAGCTTTTGTCGGTCATAGCTCTTGATTGAAATTGGTGAGCTGCAGCTCGCAAAAGTAGCTTTTCTGAAGTTTGAGGCTTGAGCAAAGTTTTGTCTTGGGTCTAGTTTTACTTGGAATATGATTGGATTGAGTTCCAAAGAAATGGAGCGATAGATAGACCATCCTACTAAAACGAAGGAATATCCGACAGCATTGGAAAAGCAGGTAAACCTACAGCTGAATAAGACTGTAGGCTGTTGAAGGGCCTTATCCTATGTAAGGAAATCAACAGCTTTAAAAGTCTGGAAATTAATTAATTTCAAATCAATCTAAAAAGTTCCAAGCCCTAAAATTCCAAAATTACGTCTCTCTTTCTAGAAGTAAAAGTTGTTCCGTCCACTAGTCCAACCAAACTTTCCATCAACATTAACAAAACTCATCATCAAAACAACCACATATGGAAGAACACAAAGTGAGTTCCCAACTTTTAGAAGAAGCTTTAAAGACCAAACTAGAAGCTGACTATGTTGAAGTCCTAGATACATCAGGGGGTTGTGGTCAAAGTTTTTCAGTTATCGTAGTATCCAAACTTTTCAACAATTTACCTTTACTAAAGAGACATAGATTGGTCAACGAGGCCTGCAAAGAAGAGATTTCGTTATTGCATGCTTTCTCTCAAAAAACCTTCACCCCCGAACAGTGGGAAGTCAAAAAAAGTAAAAGCACTTAGTTTTTGTTATTTTTAGTGTTGAGATGAAACTTAGCTTTTAATTTAAATATATGCTATTAATATTTATATATATTTGTTAGTCGATAGAATTGATTAGTTTGTTTTAAAGATAAATTTCTTTTCCTTACGGTTCTACATTTTTCAAATATTTTCAAAGAATACAGGCTCTTAACACTAGTTTGTAAACATTGTATCACTGCTATCTATTAAACTTATACCTTCTATATACACCATTTTATATCACATTGGGCCCTTCATCCAAATGAATAGTTTCTACTTGCAAAATATAGCTATCAAAATTTGGATTGGGTATCCCTTCAAAATACTTTAAAGAAATATACAAAGTTTTTACCTTCTGAACAATAAGAGATTGAAAGATGTATTAAATATAAACTGTTGATCATATTGAGTAAAGTAATTATTTAGTACAAGGAATTTTAATAACAGTACAGTACAATACAACTTTCTCTATATCTACACCAAAATTTGTCAACTCAGAAGTTAGGTCCTGGGAATAAAGCCAGTACTGGAGTGGGAAAATGTATTGTATTCGCTAGAATCCTGCTTGGCTTTATGACTGTTAGAAGAACTGTGGGTAGCTATGTAACTCATACCCCTAGGTAAACTGCGAAGCCTTCAAGGAAATCCTATGCTTAAAATTGATGAACTTGTGATAGATGGTATTTCGTTTGGTTAGGGTATGCTTGTTGGTGTTGAGGATAGGACCTTAACTCATTGTTAAATTGTGATAAATGATAACCTTGCGTCAGAGCAAGAAGAAGAAGGATACAAAAACTGTGAATTTCGTTTTGTATACAGGGTTTAGAGGTGGATTTGACTAGCTTTTATATCTTATTTTAAATTCCTGTACATACCTTCTTAAATTTCAGTACGAACTTGCAAAGATATGTAAATAGGCAAACGACGTAATTTAATATTTGTAAATATGCTGTACATTGTGATAATAGCATATAATATCCAAATAGATTGAGATAAAAAGCAAAGTACGACCCAAGATAGATATATATCTAAGATTACGGGGTAGTAGACCGAATTGAGAATTTTGTATTTAATCGTTTATGGGTTCTTACCAATTTAACTAATAGAAGAATACATCTTTATGCCTTGTTCAATGTGTTAAATTTGAAGTACAGCTATTATCCTACCTGATCCTATTGCTTGCTAAGGTTTCTATTGCAGTTTTGATTTTATCTATAGAAAAATTTGGCACAAGCCTTCTTATAGTTTCAGAAATGTAGACTAGAAGCTATCCAAATGCAGTTGCTAAACTAACCAATTATACGCCTCTATTCTAGATGTTGGTTGGTCATCACTTAGGCTTACCTTGATTGGAGTAGATCAATCTCTAAATGATGGGCAAAATGTAAAATGTTCTACTAATAGAATGAAAATACTAGGCATTTAATTGGCTATAGTTGTGAATAGGGAAGAGTTATTGGGACTTCAGAAACCTGAACAGGTAATAAGCTAGAATGATTTGCATCACCAACTCTTAGTAAATAAGACAAGTTAACTAGCTAGAACGAATGCCGAAGCGAAATTAAGCGATGGGTATCCACTTCCATCAACTTCCTGACCTCATAGTTGAAGAATGCCTCAACCACATAACCAACGCCGACCTACTCAAGCTACGGCTTTGCAGTCGACAATTCAATAGGATAATGGTAGTACGAATTTTTGAAGTTATAGACAAGTACCAACTATACCGCAAAGAGGAAGTCTATTTACAATTTGAAAGTTTAGCTGCAAAGTATGGTGGTTTTATTAAGGAAATGTATAACTGCAACCATGCCAACTTTTTTCAGCTTCAACCTCGACTTCCCAACTTGGAAACTATTCGTCTAAATAGGTATAGCGACGATATTGAATCTTTTAACCTCCTCTCGACTCTAAAGCTAAAGCTAAAAAAGTTTATATTAATACTATATGAACCTTTTCCAATTGAAGTAGATTTCCAACAAACTACGGCAACCCTTCAACACTTTGAACTTGTACTTTGGAATCGAGGTTTATCTAGCTTATCGGTCCCACAGCTATTCCACTTACCCCAACTTCGATCTTTAACTTTACAGCTCAAATACTGTGCCTTAAATATACTTATCACCATTAATACCAACTTCCCCAACTTGAAAGTCTTAAATTTATCTATCAATACTTACCAATCTGAAGTAGCAATGAACTCCATCCCATTCCTAAATTTGAACCAATTGAAGTTGGATTTCATGACTCAGAAGGATGTAGCTAAAATCTCGTTCGAATCATTCAACCAGCTTTCTAGGTTACAACTTCCAGTAGGTAATCAAGTAAGTTTGGATGGATACAACCAGTTCGTAAGATATACTTTCCCCAATCTTTTCATTTTGAGTATGACGTTAGGTGTTGTTCCAGTTGAAATTCAGGTTCAAGTTTTTGAATTTAGTGTATCTTGACCTGTACCTCCATTCCACTTTCAATACCAGCTCCATGAGCTTTATAATGTCTTTACCTAACCTCAAGCATCTTGAATTGCAAGGTAAAGTGGACGACAGTCTGTTCGAAGGTGTCCAAAGTCCAAGCACCGTAGTTCGAATGAATTTGACTGGTGGTATTTCTATAGCTGATAGCTTTATTCAAGTTCTTGAGTACAAACTACCTTATCTAATCAACCTTGCCATCAATCCTTGGGTGCCTAGATTTAAAGTAGTTTCTGATTTTGCTTTGGAGAAAGCTGGTAGGGGCAGGAAATTAGGACTACAGTTCCTTACGGTTCCGAGCTATGAGTTTAATTTTGTAAGGTGGGTGCAGGCTAAGTCGTCGCAAGTTGTGGTTAATTGGTATAAATAGTTTTCGAAGTAATAGGGGATAAAAGATATTATTTAAATGTACTTTATTAAAAATAGAATTTTGATGTCCATTATTTTTGTACCTGTACTTTAAAGGCAAATTGGAGTAATTAAAGTATATACTTAGCATCTAATTTCAGAGCTCTAAATACTTTCAGTTTTTAGACTTTTTTGATACAAGTGTTATGAATTTACTATCAAATATTAAATACTGAAAAGCGTACTTATAAGCTCCTCATACGAAAGTCTATCTAAAGAAATATGTATCGGAACACATAATTTCCTTGGTATTGAATGATGCTATAAATGAAAGGATAGTGTAATGGGTAGGAGATAAAACTTCAAGACATCAAATAGCAAAGCTAATGTAATTTGTACGAATGATTGTCCATCGTTTCTCAAAGTGTTGATTATGAGAAGATCTGGCCTTATAGGTTGTCCAAAGTAATATATTTAGAATATACTTTATATTGTTCAAGCTTTATTAAATATCTTATATTTGTCAATAACAACAATTGACACGAATTTCCATTAAGTTTCGAAAGTAAAGATTGGAAATTAAACTAGATATAACTACCAAATCGGCTAATTGTATTTCTAAATATATATGCAAACTAAATTTTCACTACACTTTGCTGAGATACTTTGTTGAATTGAATAAAATCAAAGCTACTTGCATCATCAACTTTTGCTTTGCAAAGAGAAATCGAGCAAATCCAGACTAATTTGAACAGTTTTATCTGAAAAAATTGAATGATGTTGAGCCAATTTCCCAATTCTTCGATCTAGTAATTGAACTCCCCAAGCGTTTAACTTACACCAGCCTATTGAAGTTACAGTTGTATAGCAAAAAGTACAACTGGGTAGCATTAAAGGGAATTTATGAAAAGATAGACAGGAACCATTTGTATCGTAAAAAGTATACTGACCTTTTGATGAATTAGTATCAAAATACGACAAGCCTATCAAAGGTATATATAACTATAACCCCCATATTAAATCCTTCGACCTCCCAAATTTTAAAATTGAAACTGAAGCAGCTCATCCTAGCACTTTATGAATTTTTCCAACAAAGGTAAACTTTCACTTGGCTATGGCAACTATTAAGCGTTTCGAATTGGTACTTTACAACCAAAGTTTCCAAAATCTATCCATCATATGCTAATTCTACCTATCCCAGCTTCAATTCTTAACTTTGAGATTAGGGTGCTATTTTTCCAATATTCTAGATACCAACAACATCAGCTCTCTCAACTTAAAATGTTTGTACCTGTCCATAAATATCCACTTCAAAACCGATATAAATTCTAGATCATTCTCAAGCTTAGAGTTGATGATTCAATAAGATATAGTTAGTTCTTTTTGGGTTCCTTTCCTCAATTTTATAATGTGGAATTTCAAGTAGATTTGGATAGTTATGACCATTTTATAAGTGTAATTTCAATAAACTTTTAAGTTTACAGTTGACAAAAGGAGCCCTCTTATTCAACATTGTATCCAAATTTTGGAATTTGCAACACTTATTTGTTCCTACATTGGACTTTACTAGTAACTCCATAGATTATATCCTATCCTTACTTAATCTCAAACAGCTTGAGCTCCACGGTAAAGTTAGATATAGTTTTTGAAAACGAGCAAGACTTGAGTAATATAGTTGAATCAAGCTGCCTTGGTCACTATTTCTTGCAAGCTCTACTTTATAGACTACGATATTTTGTCAACCCAACGATTTTGCTTTGAGTACCTTACATCAGCATATTTTCTTACTCTACGTTAGCGAAAGTTGGAGGAGGTAGGTTAAGATTTCAATTCTTTACCATCCCAATCCATGAGATTAAGTTTGTGGAGCGGATGCAACCTAAGTCGTCGCAGGTGATAATCAATCTTTTTAGCATGTTCTTTGATGTGCTTATGGATGAGAACTTACATCTGAAATAGTTGCTTCTCATATATTTAGTTAGCCTTTGTACTGATTTTTTGAAAGTAGCTTAAAAAGCAGGACTTTTTAATTATATAGCCTTTATATACATATTTTCCAAATATATGTCTTTTATACTTCTTTTAGTATAGGTAAAGTAACTTTTAGTATGGACCATTAAACTTTCATAGGAAATCCGTCTAAATTGTACTTCCAAACTCTAGAAAAATAATGCTTTAAAGTATATCCAATTATTTATAATAAACAATACTATATATTACAGATTATCAATTTCATTTATGAAAGAGTGATATTACACTCACTACGATATATCACCATTAAGGGCAATGGGGATAGAAAATCTGATGTATCAACATTTTTAATTACGTACAAAGGCACACTGTCATCAATATCACATATGCATTGACTGATAAATTTGAAATTAATTTCACCTCGAACTCTTCATCTCTGACTACACCATAGTCCACCCAATATTCACCACAAATTTCAGTATATTTGACTACAGCTCCATCAATCAATCATAAAGTGCTTAATCCAGCTTACTTCAAGCCACCAGTAATCACTTTTGTTCGACTTGCAGCTTCAACTTACTACACATCAACGATACAGAAGGTAGGCCAACTCTAAACAAAGCAGCCTTCAACGACTTTGCCTTGAAGCTACAACTGACTATCGTAAAACTTGAAGGCTACATTTATAGTACAGCTTTCCCATTAAAGTATCTGATAATAGATATAAAGTTGAGAAATCAACATCTATTTGATTTAACAAATGCTGTTGATGGAAGCATAAAAAATCAATCAGCGATGTACATCTCTACTTTTTGGATTATAGCCAAAACTTTTAACCTGCGATAAAAGCTTAGATATCTATTGAATTTGGGAATCCTTATGAAAGGCATAGCGACGGCATACTGGACCGTTACCAAATAGAGACTAGTCTGTTTACCTTTTAATAACCACCCATACTAGATTTGTAATTAAAGGTTCAAATACTCAAATTTCACTGATTTTTGGATAGATATATAGTGCAAAGTTTTTATCAATGAGTCGTTAGACTTTAATAAACGGCTCAAAAATCAATGGTTGGAGTTCAAGATAAAAAAATAACCTTTGCACATTTATATACAATATATATACACATTCCACTTCAAAATAATACTTTTATATCACTTTTTGAATGAATTAGTTATGTACGAATGATTAGGCAAATTTATTTGTTGATTATAGATGAGTGCAGATAAAAATCATAAAGTAAAAATTCCAAATTAATTGCATTGCATAATAGACTTTAGTTCAAATTACAGTGTGATCGATTTGGAATTTAGGGATTTCTCCATCTACCTATCTAAAGAACAAGGTAAGCTAAACCTTGGGACTTCAGTTACAGATTGTATTGGTAAATGTAGGTCATGCTTTACCTACAAATAAAATCCAGTCTATCACGGCACTCTTAAACGCACTCCCTTACTTTGCCAGGTACATAAGTTATAGTTATAAAAGCTTCAAGCAAATTTCTAAAAACCTTTCTTTACTTTCAACACCAAAATGAATTCAGCACTATTACTCATATCCTTATCACTAATAATCGCATTCTGGATCTACCAAAAACTCAGAGTCCCCACCAACCTCCAACACATCCCAACAAAGTCGATACTTGAATGGATCCAATTTATAACCTCCAACAAGCCTTACTTTGAGAAGCTTAATGAGGTGATCAGCCCCCAGCTATTTAAAACGAAGGTACTGTTGGAGTGGAAGATAGGTAGGTGGATGGTGGCAGTATCTTCAAAGGAAGCAATCAAGCTAATCTACTCCGATACCAAAAAGTTTCCCAAGATAACCCCTATGAGTGCCTATCCCGACCGGTTACTAGCAAAATTCTTTGGCGACGCTATAATATTTTCCAACGAGGAGATTTGGAAGAAGCACCGTAGGGCTATCAACCCTGCCTTTAAGAAGCAGTTCCAGGTAGGCACCTTCGCCAAAGCTACTAAGCAATTCTTCGAAGTTCTAGAGAGCTCCAATGGAGATCTAGATATCCACAAGTACATGCAGCGCATCACTATGGAGTCGATGGGTAAGGATATCATGGGTGTAGAGTTCAATTGTATTAGGGAGGAGTACAACCCATTTATCTACGCTTACAACCAAGCTTTCAAGGGCTGTTTTGATCCACTAGCACTAGCAGTACCGTCGTTGGACAAACCTTGGAATCCATTACGTAAGCCCTACTACGAGCAGCTGGACTACATAGAGAGATATTTTGCAAACGTACTAAAGTTTAAATGCCAAGCTCTTTTGGACAACCAACTAGAGGATTCCAAGCTAGATCTGCTTTCCCTATTACTCAAAGCCAACCAGTCCTCTCAAGAGGAATTTACTGATGATGATATCCGCAACAACATCATGAACTTTTTGACGGCTGGCCACGATACTACTGGTTTCGCTCTATCATCAGCGTTGCACTTCCTGTCAAATAACCCCAAGGTCCAAGAGAAGGCTCGCAAGGAGATCATGAACATATGCAGTTACAATTCTATTAAATGTAGCCCGGAAGACGCCGCTGAACCTACATTGGAGCAGACCAAGAAAATGGATTACCTATTAGCTGTCATCAAGGAGACTATGCGCCTCCACCCTTCCGTACCTCAACTTCCTCATAGAGTTGCTGCTGAAGATGTTACTATTGATGGCTATCATATCCCCAAAGATACCGCTATAATTGTCGATACCTATAGTATGCAACGTGATCCCCAGTACTTCAAGAACCCTGAGAAATTTGATCCGGAAAGATTCTTAGATACCGGTGAGAAGGATCCAGCGGCTTGGGCTCCATTTGGAGGAGGTACTCGGATGTGCGTAGGTATCAACTTCTCGCTATTGGAGCAAAAAGTTGTACTTGCCATGATCCTTATGCGATATAGAGTGTCACAGTCGAATTTTAAGTTGAGTTCCTACGTGATTCCTACACCCTCCAACTTCAACTTGAAATTTGAGCTACTATAAACTTTTTGATAAATTTTATGTAGCTATCCCTCTTCATATTTTTATGTTGTGCGCAGTTAAATGTTTCTAGAGTACATTCAGTGATATTGAAATCTAAATGGAGGTCCTACTCAAATCATAGTAGTATTTTAATATATATGAGCATTTTAAAGTATAGATGCATCATTAAACTTTAGAACGATTCTCTATCTATACAGCATCCAACTATCACCAATTTTTGCTGAATAAATCTCAAATATTAATCTTTATTTGGAGTATTGGGTCATCAACCCTAACAAGAAAACATTGATTTTTAAGTCCTCTGCTAATGTTGAGTTTATAAATTCAGACTTGAATTTTAGGATCGTTACTTTTGCGAATTTTTCCAACAAATATTGGCTTTAGTATGAAAACCCCTCATTTTACAACCTAATATTATCTATCATATTGCTTTAGTATCCAACTTGAATAAACTATTATAACAGAAACATATAATTTATTGAACTAACCTAACAATTTTCTACAATTCGTTGCAATTTGAAACTTAGTTTTATTAATAGCTTTTATAAATACAATATTGAATCTTACCAAACTAAAATTTATCATCAAAACTTCATTTGTAAATATTTATTAGTATAGTGCTTATATTTTTACCTTTGAATTATTAAAGTTGAGATGAGGTACATATATATCTATTTCAAGAAATAAAACTCGGTAGGCAACTTCCCACTGGATAGTACATTTCGTTACTAAAACTAAGAGAAAGTTGACCAGCTGTATATTTTTTTAATATATAATAGTTAATCTTGGAATTTCTGATAAACTAGGCTGTGGAATCCTTTACATTTTTCAGTCTTCAACTACATCAGATGAAAAGGTTTCTATCTTTAAAAGCTTAGGTAGCCTGCTTCAAAATAGAATAAAAGGTAGAGTTGTAAAGTACTATGCCTTGATAAAGTTGATATCGAATCTAGCTATATATATACTTAATAGTTTATAAAATTGAAGTGATCAAAAATAACTTGTTGGTGAAATTAAAATGCTAGTAATATTAAATTTTAGTTAGTAGAGTTCGCTACACTCGTATACTGCAGATTAATACCACATATAGTCGTAAAGGTATCACCATATTTGACATCCCCAATAGTACTGTTGAACTTGACAAGTTGATTGTCTTTCGAAATCCAAGGTATGTATACAGTGACCTTGGCGTTGTAACACATTGTAGTCTTTGACGAGTTGATTAAGCTGGTATATGGTAAAAAGGAAAGATATATGGAGTCATCTTTACGTTCGGATTCGAAAGGTAAGTAATGTTTAAACTGGTTTGAAAGGACACTTGAGCTCGTATAAATAGCGTAAGAGACCAGTATACTAGTTTGGTTATGCGAAGTAACTGAGACGATATTAGGGTAAATCGAATTAGCTAGGCGTATTTTGATAAATCTGGCAAAGTCCAAATTGACACTTTGACTGCCATCCAGTTGACTAACGTTGAGGTTGCAGTTTTTTTCATCTACCCCTACTTTTAAATTAATAATTGTTGTTTGTTTTTGGGTGAATATGTTGAAATACCTCTAAATTTGACAATTGCCTTAAGTTCGTTAGTAAAATTCACTACTAACTACTTACGTTGATCCCGATGCCAAGTAGTGCAGCCACGAGTAAAACTACTATAGCTACCGAGAACTTGTTTTCCATCACCTTTGCTTTGATCTTAGATATCCTGGTAACAGGCTGAGTCGATAGAAATGGATGGCTACTTAAGACCTCAGGAGTCTTGGAGTAGGGTGGAGGAACTTCCTCTTGCATATCATGATGTAAATCGGTGAGTCCTAAATTTTGAAGGTTAGTGTTAGTCTTAGAATGATAGTGTAGTGTACGAATGGCTGAATTCATTTCAACAATCTATAGTGCTAATGATGTTGTATTATTTCAAGACAGGTATATTTAAAAAGGAAGCGTTTTGTAGAAGCTGATAGCTACCTTTAAATTGAAGGATAGAGCGGTGGAATTCTCTAATAAAACTTGCCAAACTTTTACACTTGTAAATTTAGGTTTACGGCTCTATAAATAGAGGCATCCTATATCCAAAATTGTGATTGTTGGTATTGTGGGAAGCATCTTATTTCTGGATGTCCTTCCAACCTATCTATAAATAGATGGCAGATTTAGGAACTTTAAGTTCAGTGCAAATTACTTGAACACCAATAGTAGCTCAGTTAAATATGTCTGGAACTTGAATGTCTTCAGAGTTGGCCGTATAAATTTGGGATCTAATTAGGTACAATTACGGGGGTAAAATATCCAAGGTTCGTTAGAAATTTACAAACTGATGCTTGTATTTTGTGACGGCTTTGACTTCACTAAATTGATGGTAAACGGATGCCCTATCTATTGATGATTCATCTAAATATCTATACTGTATATTTTACGTGGATATATCGAACTTCATTGCTTGAAAACTAGAACTTTGAATATTCTACAGAGCTATGTATATCGCCTTTGATGTGGTATTCATTTTCCTTTGAAAGCTTCAGTTGGTCATAGGTGCTACTTTTCTATATAATACATTCAAGCCTACAAAGGCCGATCCAAAATCCACTATATGGATATATGCTATAGCTATGCCTTCTTAAATCTAGCTCACTATTTATATATCTAACCAAGTAGGCTCAAGTCTAATAATGTGGTACTATTTTGCGAAGACCAACAACAAATACCATAGCCATACTAAATTGAGAACTAGTCCGCCAACTTTTCCATCTTGGTTTCCTACCTGTTTGGAACTATATGTTTAAAATTTCAAGCAAAACTTTAATTTTTTAGATAATTGATACGATATATGTATCAAAAACTGGTGATCTCCATAAACTTGGTCTATATAATGAAAGTCAAAGTCAAAATCGCAATTTATTGCCTTGTATATGCTCTGATTCAAACTAAATGCTATATATATTAAATCTAATATTAAGCTTTTACTTTTTATACCTAGTTTGTAGATGGTCTGTGGTATATGGAACGATTAAGTAGATAAATTAGAGATAGGGAGGAAGGGGTACTTTAAAATCCCAAGTTATATGTACCATATTGTAGATTCTAGTGTAACATTTAATGCAATTAATTTGGAATATTGAGGCCTATTTATATGTCTACATATATCAATTTTAGCAAGCATATCCTATAATGATTCTAATCTGAGCTTCGTACTCCCTTGTTCATCTATTGGATGAAAGTGTAGAGTATACCCGAAAGAAAGCGATGGTTTAGCTATTTAAGCTTTAATTGCCTATACTATTCTGAATCATAGATCACGTTCACTAAGAACAAAGAGATCCATGTCTTAGCGTACTTTATTTTCCAAATCCTCGCAAGTAGTTTACCTCAAAGCATAGGTATAAAAACTACAAGCAATCCCAAAATACGCCCAACTATTACCATCAACTCCAACAATGAATTCAGTACTGCTATTTCTATTCCTGCCAGTATTGTTGGTAGCTTGGATCTACCACAAGGTAAAAGTTCCTGATAACCTTCAGCATATCCCAACCAAATCAATTGTAGAATGGATCAAGTTTATGATGGAGGACCGCTCCTTCCTAGATAAAATCAACGAGTTTATGAGTCCTCAGCTGTTCAAGACAAAGGTCATGCTGATCTGGAAGTTAGGTAAGTGGGTCGTAGTTGTATCTTCCAAGGAAGCCGCCAAATTTATATACAGCGATGTTAAAAAGTTTCCAAAAGCTTTATTAGCTAGCAACCACCCTGACATCTTAATCTCAAGATTCCTAGGTGAAGCCATAGTTTTTAGCAATGGTGAAGTTTGGAAGAAGCACCGTAAAGCCGTCAATCCCGCCTTCAAGAAGCAGTTCCAAGTCACCACTTTTTCCAACGCCTGCAGACAATTCTTTGAAGTTTTGGAAAGTTCTGATTCAAACTTAGACATTCACAAGTTTATGCAGCGGATCACCATGGAGACAATGGGCAAAGATATAATGGGTGTCGAATTCAACTGTATATTGGATGAGAACAGCCCCTTCCTTGTTGCTTACAACCAAGTTATGAAGGGCTGTTTCGACCCGTTATCGTTAGTTATACCAGCTTTAGATAAGCCTTCCAACCCCATTCGCAAGCCCTACTACGAGCAGATGAACTACTTGGAAAAGTACTTTGCCGACGTGTTGAAGCTTAAGCGCAAGGAGCTTATGGAGAACAAAGTAGAAGATTCCAGGTTGGATTTACTATCTTTACTTCTCAAGGCCGGTCAAGCTTCCAGTGATGAGTTTACCGACATCGACATCCGTAACGACATCATGAACTTCTTAGTTGCTGGCCACGATACCACTGGATTCGCATTATCTGCGACGTTACATCTCCTATCGGAAAACCCAAAGATCCAAGAACGAGTTCGCAAAGAGATCTTTGAAGCTGTTGGTTGTAGCCCTACTAAATGCAACCCCGAAGATGCTATTGAACCTACGTTGGAACAGACCAAGAAGATGGAGTACTTACTTGCTGTCATAAAGGAAGCTATGCGAATCTACCCGTCGGTACCCCATTCTCCACATAGGTATGCTGCTGAAGATGTCACTATCGACGGCTATGATATACCCAAGGGTACTGAGATTATAGTTGATACTTACAGCATGCAAATGGATCCCCAGTATTTTGAGAATCCTGAAAAGTTTGACCCAGAGAGATTTTTGGGTGAGAGTAGTGAGAAAGATCCGGCAGCTTGGCTCCCATTCGGTGGTGGTACGAGATTATGTGTCGGTATCAACTTCTCGATGTTGGAGCAGAAAGTTGTACTTGCTATGATCCTTATGAGATATAAGGTGTCGCAATCGAATTTCAAGGTAAGTGCAGCCATCTTCCCAGCACCCACCAATTTTAATTTGAAATTCGAGCTATTAAACTAAATTTTGTTTACAATTTAAGTATATTCTTTGCTTAAAAAGCAAATATTCTGATTTCAACAAGCGATTTTATATAGAAAATATGAAAATAAGGACAGTAGCCTTTATAATATTGGTATATGACTCATTTCGTCAAATAGCTTTGATATATGGTTAAAACGATCAAAGATTTTTCAAGTACACTTAGTATATTTTTTCAGGTAAATTGAACATAGTTTTGACTATAATGTACCTGCTTCAACTGTAGTCTAGTCAAGTAGGTAGGGTTGAGGACGGTATGTCTATAAAAACTCTAATCTACTATAGTTTAAGGTTTTGGGGCTTAATAATGAATTGTCAATATTTTGCTAAATTAAGAACTGCTACGTCAATCTCTTTAGTACTATTCTCTCAATGTATGGGATTAGATGTCCAAAATTATAAATAAATAAAAGTTTATAGACAGTTTAAAAGACATTTTTGTCAATATACCACTGTTTTGGAATTCTGCTCATTTATCAGTGATTGAAATCCAGCTGAAATCACTATTGGAACCTATCACTCCAAGTTACTAAAAGTTTGGTAAAATATGGATAGATTCTGACCTAGTAATATAGTTTACATTATTTGTACCCTGTTTTGGGCTAAATGGTCAAAAATTGAGCTTCATCTCCATCGTCTATACCCTCTATATCCATACTCCGTAAAATAAACCATTTTATACTCAGTTGGTGGTCTATAAACCGATTAGGCAAATGCATTTTAGAATGAAAGCTAGGTTAAAGATAAGATGAAAAGTTGGAAATTAATTCCAAATTAATTGCAATGTACCATATATTTAACTTATATTACAACACAATTGATTTGGAAATTGATCTCATCCCTCAATCTTATAGCTACGAACAAATTTAGTAGTCCATGTTGAGGCTGTTATTCTGTTCAGTAAAATTAAGGTAAGCTTCATAAATTTAACTATAAGTAAATTATGCAATTTTTCGGAACATATTGGTAAACAATTCAAAGGTTCATAAAAGAAAGCCCTTATTCAGACCTTTTGATACAGATGTTATTCAGAAACTTAGGACCTATTTTATTACCTCTGAGTTAGGAAAATCTCATCAGGTGTTAGATTCCATTCTATATATGCTCAAAAGTTCAACATATTGCTGTATTTTTGATCACATCAGGCCAATGGTATAAAAGCAGTAACTTAGTCCAACAAAGTCTTTAAATCAACTTCATAAACAAGAGCCATGAATTCGGTACTACTAATACTGTCTCTATCAACACTGTTCACATACTTGGTCTACCAAAAGTTGAAAGTTCCCTCAAACCTCCGACACATCCCAACCAAGTCGATCATAGAATGGATCAAATTCATGGTACTCGACCAATCTTTTTTCGACAAGCTGGACGAAATGATCAGCCCTCAACTTTTCAAGACGAAGGTAATGTTAGTTTGGAAGATAGGTAGATGGACAGTAGTAGTTTCTTCCAAAGAGGCGTTCAAGTTGATCTACAGCGATACTAGTAAGTTTCCCAAAGCCCTTTTAGCCAACAACTATCCTGACCGCTTACTATCCAAATTCTTTGGAGAGGCCATAGTATTTAGCAACGGTGAAGTATGGAAGGAAACATCGTAGAGTTATCAATCCGGCTTTTAAAAAGCAGTTTCAGGTAGATACTTTTGCCAAAATGGCAAGGCAATTCTTCGAGGTACTGGAAAACTCGGATGAGGAATTTGGACATCCACAAGTACATGCAACGCATTACTATGGAATCAATGGGTAAAGATATCATGGGTGTGGAGTTTAACTGTATTAGAGATGAAAATAGCCCTTTCGTATACGCTTATAACCAGGTAATTAAAGGCTGCTTCGACCCGTTTTCTTTGATAGTGCCTATCGTTAGACAAACCTTGGAACCCGATGAGGAAGTCGTACTACAAACAGATGAGCTATATCGAAAAGTACTTTGCCGACGTACTAGAACAGAAGAGAAAGGAATTGAAAGGCAACCAATTGGAGGATTCCAAGTTGGATTTACTTTCCCTATTGCTGAAAGCTGGTCAATCCTCTAACGATGAGTTTACTGACATCGACATCCGCAACAATATTATGAACTTTTTGACTGCTGGTCATGATACCACTGGATTCGCTTTATCTTCAGCTTTACACTTATTATCTGAAAATCCAAAAATTCAAGAGAGAGCTAGGAAGGAGATCATAGATATCGTCAATCACAGCTCTACCAAATATAACCCTGAAGATGCCGTAGCACCGACTTTAGAACAGACCAAGAAGATGGACTACCTATTAGCCATTATGAAAGAGACGATGCGCCTATACCCACCAGCACCCCAATCCCTCTCCAAGAAGGCTAACTGAAGATACCAATATAGATGGCTACAACATACCAAAAGGTAGTTATATTACTTTTGAAACATACACCATGCATCGAGATCCCCAGTACCTTGAAGACCCTGAGAAATTTAACCCAGAAAGATTCTTGAATAGCGATGAAAGGGATCCAGCAGGCTGGGCTCCATTCGGTGGTGGTACCCGGTTATGCTTAGGTGTTAATTTTTCATTGTTAGAACAAAAGGTCGTACTTTCTATGATTCTTATGAGGTATAGGTTATCGAAGTCGAACTTCAAGTTGAGCTCAGCTATTTTCCCGGCTCCTAAGAACTTCCATTTGAAGTTTGAACTTTTAAAGTAAACTTGTGCTGATGATTTTATTATTATTATACATTTAAATATTTTATGTAATTAAATATAGTTGAAATGCTCTAGCTATTATAAGCACTTCATTAAAAAATACTTATTTAACTATAGTTTCGAAATATCGACCCAAATATCCCATCATTCCGAGAACTTTGCCTTTGTAGAGCTTCGAATTGTATTTCTAATAAATAGGTTTATTTTTATTCATAAATTAGCACCTATTGTACAGTAGATTTACTGTTTCAATCTTATTACAACCTTCAGTTCCATGTCTATTGTCTCCTCCTTTTATATTTAGTTTTTGGATAGTTTATTAATAGTAAAGTAAATATATACTAACTATCGTTAAATCAAACCAAGATAGAAAGGCGAGAATACAAATTCCATATTAAATATGATTAATTATAAATTCTACTTTAAAAAATAACACAATTAATTTGGAAAGCTATCCTCTAACTACATCAAATTGTCAGTTTTCTCAAGCTATCTAAAAACCCATAATCCTAAAATCAATAACAAGCTCCTTTTAAAGCTTTTGTCGCAAACATATTCAGAACATAGGTCCTAATATGCATAAAAGTAAAATATCAATTTCATAATGCACTTTCAGATATGTTGCTTATAAGCAATCCATTACAAACTGCAAGTACAACATGGTATACAAAATTTCCAAAATCTTGAAATCAGTGACATCAACACAAATAATGAATTTGCTACTACTCTTCCTATTCCTACTAACACATATCATAATTTAGATCTACCGAAAACTTCAAGCTTCCAAAAAACTTCAATACACCCCAATTAAATCACTATTAGAATGAAGTACAATATGGAAAACAATCCTTTCTTTGAGAAACATTATGAAATGGTTAGCACTCAACTTTTCAAGACGAATATTACGTTAGTTTAGAATGTAGGTTAGTGAGTAGTACTCATCTTATCGAAGAAAGTAGTAAAATTCATCTACCTCAACACTAAACTGCTCCTCAAAGTTTTACCGACCAGAATCTACTCCGGTCGCTTGTTCTCAAAGTTCTTTGGGGAGGTAATAGTACTCTCCAATAATTTAGTCTGGAAAAAACACTGTAAAGCTATAAATCTGATGTTCAATAAATTCCAAGTAGGTATCTCGCTGATGCTATCAAACAGTTTTTACAGCCCTATAGAGCCCCAATGAGGATCTAGATGTCAACAAATATATGCAGCGCATTACTATGGAATCGATAGGTAGGAATACGATGGAGATGAAATTCAGCTGTATAACGGAGAACAATCCATTCGTTTACGCTTAAAATCAAACTACCAAATACTGCTTCGATCTACTTTTACATATAGTATCGCTGCTAGACAAACCATAGCTCTCCATGCGAAAGCCCTACTATTCGAAGTTCAAAAAATACTTCACCGGTATGTTGGAACTCAAGAGAAAAAACTTTTAAATAGCAATATAGAGAATTATAAATTAGACCTATTTTTTCTTTTGTTTAAAGCTAATAATTTCTCCAAAGCTAAATTTACCAACGATAAAATTTGCAACAACATCATGAACTTTATTGTCGCCGGCTGCAACACAGCTGAGTTTGTTCTATTTTTAGTATTGCACTTTCTATTGAAAAACTTCAAGGTCTAGAAGAAACCTCGCAAGGAGATCTTTGAAATAACCGGCTGTAGTTCAACTTGATGTACCCTAAAGATGCAATTGTACCTGCTTTGAAACAGGCAAAGATGGATTACTTACTGGCCGTTATAAAGGAAATGATGCACCTTCAGTCTTTCGTTCCTTAGCTACCCTATTAATTTGTATCCCAAGATAGTACTATTGATGGCTACAGAATTTCCAAGGGTATCGAAGTAGTCATTGATGTCTTTACTATGCAGCGTGGTCCTTAGTGCTTTAAAGACTGATAAATTTAATCAGGGGTTTTTAAGTAAATATAATAGGAAGGATTTATAAGCTTGTGCTCTGCTCAATGGTAGTACTCGATTGTGTGTAGGCTTAAAATTCTCGCTGAAATAAAAGGCTAAAATTAGTATAATTCCTATACATTATAAAGTATCAAAGCTCAGTTTTAGATTGAGTTCGACTTTCTTATCCATCTCCGCCTCCTATAACTTTAAATTCGAGCTATTATAAGTAAATTTTTGTCTATAGTTATATATATCTCTATATAATTATAAATTCAAATAAAATTAGAGCCCTATAGCTACTATAGATATTTACTTAGGAATATTTACAAAGATAATCACACTTTTTCAAATTTCGGCTGTCTAATTTATTTTCAGACTTTTGGCAATGAACATGAGTTCTGAACGAAATTTCTAGTTGAACTGTTATATTTTTTCAAGGTACAAATTTATTAAAAATGCCACTAATTTGAACTTTCTAAATTATTTGTTTTCAAATATCAGTAAAGCATATGAAAAATGTTGTCAAAATAAATTTAAAAGTATGAAAAAATGCTCTATTAGCTGTGTATTTTTGACCTTTATTACCATTACTCTATAGAAAATTTTAAAGGCCATATTCATATATGAATAACCTCATCGCAAAAAATTATCTAATGTAAATAAATTTTGATAATCTAGTTGATGAAATAAATAAATCCAGGTACCAAATCCTTACCAACCTTGATAATCTCACTAGGTGGCAAGACAAAGTAGGGATATCCGATAGGAGAAAGCTCAATAGTAAATCCAATAGCTTTGCCACCATCCTAGTAGAAGAAGTCGGTATCGATCCTGGAAACTGGATACATATCAATGGCTCTTTCATCTGTATACTCGATACCATGTACCCCTTTAATAGCATCACGAATACCATCATCGATATTTTCAAGAAATTCTCAATCCTTGGCGAGATCCTGCTTGATTTCATAAAGCTGTAATATAAACTAGCTACAACTATGGAAGTCGATAGCTCTGATAACATCAAATTAGTTATAGTAATTAACGATGGCCTTAATATATAATTAAAAGATATATATTGTTCTAATATAGCTTTCACAATACAATACCATTAAGGAATCGATGCCATCCCAACTGTAAGACCAGCTACGGATGATATTTATGCCTTTGGTATAGGGGAGGTAATAGCTTTGCTCTTATACCAATCGCATTGATAATTATTTTTTAATATGTATACATAGTCACCTAGGTTTACTATAGTGAGTATAATGAGTTCGATATGATCCAAAAAGGATTTTACAATAGAATCAGTTTTGGGGCTCTTGGCTAGGTAATATACGATATAACTTGATGTGGAGTCAGTGATCCACTTTCTAGCATATATTTGTGATTTCAAGTAGATATATTACCTCTTGCCTTTGGGATTGGTGGTTGTAGACGATAGCTATATCTCGATTTATAAATGACTTTCCAATGGAGAGGGAAGTATAAAGCTAGATTGATATTACTTTTTTCCAAGTTGAAGCACCACATAAACAACTCAAGGTAGTCTTTCAAGAGGTTTTAATTAGAAATGAAGAAACGTGTACTTGGTTTTTTGCTATAAAATATATTGCAGCATTGACAACTCTCGAACTAGACTCGAGTCTGCTGAATCTGAAAAATTCTGCAGCATCTTTGATGATGGCAACTTCGGCTTGGACTTGAGTTACATTTTAGACAAAACTTCAAGTTGATTACATTTAATACATTTTGATACATTGCTAGACATCTAAGCCTAAGGAGTTGATATTGGGAATGCTATTAGAGTTGACTTCAGTACAGAGACTTGATGGCTTAGAGATTAAAATAAGACTTTATCTAGGATAATATTTAGGCCTAGGTATAAGAGGATAAATGGACTTATGAGCTTACCTATTTAAGTTTTAAATATCAGTTGTTTTAATTTTATGTGCCTACCTTCTAATCTGCTTAAATAACTTTTATGAGGTTTTTGCCTTCGACATTTTATATTACTATATACTTGTGATAAAATATATTGAACAGTCATTTCCTTCAAGCAACTCTTAACTTTAAACGATGTTGCCTTCATATATATATAATTATAGCATATATTTCTACATTTACTTTCAGGATCATCAAAGCCTCTTTACCATCCACTTAGATATCCAAACATTTTACATGGCGTTAGTAGATATATCACAAGCCCTCCTTAAGAAAGTCTGTCTCAGTCATGCATACTCAACTAAAAGCCCACTAAATTTAGCCAACATAGGCCACCATTTTGATCCAAGAGGACTTTCAATGTTGGAAAACGTAACTTTAAATTAAAGGCACAGTACATTCTGGATAACTTTCCAAACTCCTTACAAGATGTATCTATTTGTTGCAAAATCAGTTGGAAAGTAGGTTTTCATTAGTACTCAACGGAACAATTAAATAGGATCTACATTGACGAATGAATACCATTTTATACTCTGCTTATTCATAGAGCTTTTGAAGCTCGCGAAGTTTCATTCAAACAAGTATCAGTAATTTTAATGAAATTCAATATTTAATACCTGAGCTTAATAAATTTTTGTTTTTCAAATGACTATATGGTACTTTTATCATAATTTCGTTCTCTCATATGGATACTTTATATTTTTTATTCTATAAAATGTATAACATTTTAAACTTTGATATATATTATGATTATAATCAAACTGTAGTAAACTAGGTTCTTATTTTTAGTCACTCAACTAAGCTATTCTAGCCGGTTTACTATGAGATTGACCTATTTTGGTAAGTAAAATTTACATTGTATTATAGAAGTTAAAATTTCATTTTTCCTATATAGAAAATTTTAAATATAAACCAAAGAGGTGGAGGTAAAGACAATATCAATATACAAAATACAATTCAAAGGTATATTTCAAAACTAATAGAGCTACTGACATTCGATTTATTCATTATCCATACGATAAACTAGATTTTATTCGATATATCGGCCTACCTTTGACTGCCACAATATTTAAGGCAATCTGTAAGCTTGTATGGAATCTTTGGTGCATTTAAACATTCGGTATGTACTTTTGTACTTTCAAGTGCGAGATATATTACCTTTGCAAGCAGTTTAGTTGAGCCTGGTGGAAAAATACATTCATTAGCAGGCTAGAGCTTGACTCGTACATACAATCCCTAAAACTACTTCTACATGTATATTTTAATGGAGTTCTAGTGAAGTTCCTATAGAAGATAGTATCGCCTAAAATTATTAGTTTTAGTTGACAATAGTTTACCTACAAGGATGCCAACAACAACTAAAACGACAACTCCAACTGTTATTAACAAACAATAGCTTTTTGGCATCGTCCTTACCTTGCCCTTGGGATTTTATATTAGAACTTTGGCTGGGTGAGTTCTTGGAATAAGGTGGTGGCAAATCTTCTAGTATTTCGTAGCTGAGATCGGTTGGTCCTAAAGCTTCGTTAGTATGGTTGCTAAGGTGAAGTAGGGCATCGGCTGTCAAACTCATCAAGCTTTTGTTGTAGAAATGGGATGATGGATAGAAGGATAATATTTTTGAGGGAGCTCCCATAGGCGTTGGCTATTCTCATCTAAGTCATTTGTCAGTAAGCAATTGTTAAGTGTAAGCGGAGTACTCCTTTGATGTCAGATCTTATGTGCGTCGCGATTGGTTAGCATATACCCTTACCAAGCTTTCTATAAATAAATTCAGTTTAGTGTTTACTTGGCAAGTGAGTTTTTTAATCTATGTATAAAGTGTATGCTAGGTGTAAACATTTATTTTTAGGAAGTTTGTCTTAAACCTTTTATATTTGGAGTAGGGAGCTTATTGAAATTAATAGTCGTGGGTTATAAGTATATTACATTCCAGATTAACTGTAGTATATTCAAAAAGATATACATTTAATTAAAAACGAAGCCGTAGGCCATAATCAGATTATTACTATATCTTTCAAAACTATCAAATGGACTTGATAAAATTTTGGGATTACGTCTATTAAAAATTGTCAGCTACAAAAACAGCGTAGCTAAGAATAGATAGAAGTATATTTAACTAAATTATCAAGAGATTATGCTAAGCAATTTAAAATCAAGTACTAGTATGCTACAAATTATCAAATAGACTTGGAGATGTCGAAATTTCAGAGTCTGACACATATGATAGGATGATGAGGTTGAAAAGCCTCATGTGAAGAAAGCGAAACAGCATCAAAAGTAGCATCAAGCCATTTTAATATCTAAACTTGACGGAATTTATAGCATCCATTTGATAGGAAATATACTATACCTTTGAATTTCGTCTTATTAAACGGACTTTACCGACATCAACTAAAATTCAAAGCCAGCTTCAAAACTTCGCCTATCCTAAATGAAGTATCACTGTTCAATTGGTTGCTACACTTAACGAATGCAGATTTGCAAAAGTTGGCAAATATTGGCAAAAGAAAGTTTTGAAATAGTCAAATGATTCCTAGATCAGTGTTTTAAGGTCATCTTAGAGAGCCAAATAGTAGTCTGTGTCGGCTAGGTCTCATGGAATTTGAATTTATATTGCGTGACTGAAGTGTACATTTCTAAAGATGTTTTGTTATGTATCGGCTTGCGTCACCTCACTAATAGTTGCATAACTAAACGGGCGGTATGGAGGCTAGGTTCGCTCCGAAATTTAGTTAATCTAAATAAACTGTTACTAAAATATACAGTTTGTTGGTTATAGATATAAAAAATAGAAGAATAGAATTGAAAATTTAGTAAATATCTTGTAAAAAGACGACAGCTTTAAAGAATTTAATATCTGCAGACTGATCAAAGTATCTAAATCAGCTGCATTGGTACTGTAACGATATTTGTACTTGTGACAAAGCGCACATAGAACATTATCGTTTTACTAGTACAAACCACTTTATAAGTCGATTATTCAATATACCCTATCCTTATGACGTGTCCCAGTTCGAATATGGCTATAGTAAGGTATATAAAGTGAGGGATCTGAAAAAAGTATATAAAGTCGGCTAGAAGATAGATGTATAATATTAAAAAGCAACTGACATCCAAAGCAGAAATGTATAAACTCATCAATTCACTTGCCCTCTTACTCTTAGGCTTAAATACCATCACAGGTAAGACCTTGCCCGAACCTTCAAATCGACAGGTAATCCGTGTTGAAGCCAACCCCGATATCACCTCCAAGATCAATTCCTTAGGCTTAGACGTATGGCAACGTACCAAAGAGCACTGGGACGTCGTAGTCAACTCGGATTCCTTGTCCAAGCTGCAGCTCAAGTCCAAACCTGAAGTTGTCATTAAGGATGTCGTTGAATTTTTTAAAGCTAACCGCCAAAAGTCCAACTCAAGAGCTGCTGATGCTGTAATACAATTGTTGAAATAATAGTTTACTAACCATTTTATATAATTTGTATAGGGCTTTTTTGAAAACTACCATAACTACTCTGAATTATTGGAGTGGTACTCCAACCTAGCTAAAAGTAACCCTGACTTAGTCAAGTACGTCCCCTCCATTGGAAAGACTTTTGAGAACCGTGACATAGCTGCAATCCACATCACTAACCCCAACGGCAAGAAGAAGCGTCATATCTACTTGGAATCTCTAATCCACGCTCGCGAATGGATCACCGGCTCCACATTAAGTTACATCGTGGACCACCTTGTCAAAAACGCCAAGACCGATCCAATTCTTAAATCCTTTTTAGACCAGATTGAGTTTGTCATAGTCCCCATTGTAAATCCTGATGGCTACGCCTATACCTTTGTCGGTGAAGAAGAGCGTGACTGGCGCAAGAACCGATCCAAGCCAACCACTCGTGCCATCGGTGTAGACTTGAATCGCAACTGGCCTTATGGCTGGGGCGGCGAAGGTTCCTCCTCGGTACCTTCGGATATCAACTACCACGGTCCCAGCCCGGCCTCTGAATTGGAGATAAAAGCCATCATCAGCTACTACAATAAGCTCGACGTCATTGGGGCTATCGACTTCCACAGTTACAGCCAATTGGTATTACGACCCTACGGTACCAAGCAAGCTTTAGCCAAAGACGATGCTTTATTGAAGCGTATCGGGGATGGTATCCGTGATGCTATCAAAGGGGTACGAGGTACTCAGTATGTCAGCGAGAGGGCTATTGACTTGTATGAAGCGTCTGGAATCAGTACCGACTTCTTCTACCAGGATGGTGGCAAAGCTATTGGATTTACCATTGAGCTTTCCCCTATCGGATATCCCTACTTTGTCTTGCCACCTAGTGAAATTATCAAGGTTGGTAAGGATTTGGTACCTGGGTTTGTATATTTCGTCAACCAGACCATTAACAATCCTTTACATTAAACATCTTTTTTATTGAAATGTACTTGAACATTATATAGCTTTTTTTAAGTGTTTAGTAGCAAATACATTCAATTAGTAACCTTTATAAGTAGAAATTTACAGAATATACAGATTTATTAGTTACTATAAAGTAGCTATAGGATATTTTAAGTTTTCTATTATAAAAATATAGATCACCTGGCTATTATTTATATATTATTACTTACACTGGTTCCATCTCCCTTTTTAGATAAATATATACTCTAAAACCTATTCAAATTAGCATTTATCGCGTCATTTATTCAATATTGTATATTGGACGCAAAATACTATTATAAGGACACTATAAGTGAGTATATCAATTATAGAATGTAAATTATCTTGGAAAATTTTAAAGCGGATACATTATTAGCAAAAGGTGCTGGTTCTACTTATAAATGCTCTATATATTAGAAAAAACATTTTACTAAACTGCAAGAGTAAAGCTCTTATTTGCACATATTTCTACTTATACTCAGCTTTATTATACAAAAAACAAGATCGAAAACAAATAACCATCACCAAAGATTTATTTCAGTAACTCGAACTTCAGGCTGAAGCTTGTGGGAGTGGGCAATGGAGATGAGCTCAGCTTGAAGTTCGATTTGGAAATTCTGTACCGCATAAGGATCATGCTGAGTACAACTTTTTGTTCCAAAAGTGAGAAGTTAATTCCTACACATAACCGAGTACCGCCGCCAAACGGAGCCCAGGCTATCGAATCGGCTTCACTATCGTCATTCAAGAACCTTTCTGGGATAAATTTAGTGGGATCCTTAAAATACTGAGGATCTTTATGCATGCTGTAGGTATTAATTGCAACTTCGATGCCCTTGGGAATATGATAGCCGTCTATAGTGACATTTTCGGCTGTAATTCTATGGGGGAGCTGAGGTACGGATGGCGAGATGCGCATGGTTTCCTTAATGACGGCCATTAGATAATCCATCTTCTTGGTCTGTTCCAAAGTTGGTTCCATGACATCTTCGGAGTTACATTTAGTAAGACCGTAACCACATACGTCCAGAACTTCCTTGCGAGCCTTCTCTTGGACCTTGGGATTTTCAGACAGATGATGTAAAGCCGAAGATAGCGCAAACCCAGTAGTATCATGGCCAGCAACCAAAAAGTTCATGATGTTGTTGCGGATGTCATCGTCGGTAAACTCGTCATTGGAGGCCTGGCCAGCTTTGAGCAATAGGGACAACAAATCCAACTTAGAATCCTCCAATTGATTGTTTTTAAGCTCCTTTCTCTTCTGTTCTAACACGTCGGCAAAATAGCGTTCAATATATCTCATATGCTCGTAGTAAGGCTTTCTCGTAGGAAGCCAAGGTTTATCCGATGCTGGAATTATTAACGAAAGTGGGTCAAAACAACCTTTAATAACTTGGTTATAAGCGTATACAAAAGGACTGTTCTCATCTCTAATGCAATTGAATTCTACACCCATTATATCCTTACCCATAGACTCCATAGTAATACGCTGCATATACTTGTGGACATCTAGATTCTCATCAGAGTTCCCCAGAACTTCAAAGAACTGTTTAGTAGCATTAGAAAAGGTGGTAACTTGGAACTGTTTCTTGAAGGGTGGGTTGATAACTTTACGGTGCTTTTTCCAAACATCTCCATTGGAGAATACTATAGCCTCGCCCAAGAATTTGGAGAGCAAACGATCGGGGAAAGTGTTTGTCGGTAAAATTTTAGGGAACTTCTTGGTGTCACCGTAGATGAGTTTAGCCGCCTCCTTGGAAGATACAACTACTACCCACTTGCCTAATCTCCAGATCAACTGCACCTTCGTCTTGAACTGCTGGGGGCTGATCATTTCGTCAACTTTGTCGAAATAGGGCTTGTCAACTACCATAAATTTGATCCATTCTAATATTGATTTGGTTGGAATGTGTTTGAGATTGGTGGGGATTTTCACCTTTTGGTGGACATAAGCCGCCAAAAGTAGCGATAGAAATAAAGGAATCAGTAACGAATTCATGGCTATGATTACTGGAACTGATATAAATCTCTTTTTGAATTTACCTATCACTTTTATACCCATAGTCTTGCAATTTTTAGTGTTCATGGCTAATTTGTTTATCCACAGGCTAAAAACACGACATCCAAGAAGTGTAACTGATTATCTATATACCTTTGGACTAAAACTTCAATTGATCACTTGTTTATAAATTCTAAAATAAGATAGTTTTGAAGTGTAAGCTAAAATTGTTGGTTTAAGATGGACCGGAGTTGTAATCCTAATATTCTATATTAACTGTGTTGGTATATAAGCTAAAATTTATTTAATTCTGCAGGTAATATGGAATTGTAAGTTTTCTAGCCGACTAAACTTTAGGCTAGCTGTCACCCGTAGATCCATTTATCCAATGATTCATTTATCACAGGCCATCTACAAGCTGGATACAAAAGGTCCAAGTATTGGGTATGGGGCTTGGCAATTACCACAATTGGTTAGAAACCTGACAAAGTCATATTATTACGTCGGGGATGTAATATACCTGTATTCCCTTTCATAGAAACCCCACTAATTACTCCGTATAGTAAAACTCCTGGCCAATTGTAATCAAACCTTAAATCTTTTTGATTATCCCTATTTGCTCAAATCAAATTAATTTCCTATTAGTTTACTACTATCTGAAAGTAATTTGAGATTGCCTTCAAACTGATAATCCATATATCCAAATAGTATTATATACCATTTTTATGTCTGATTTCTTAACTATCCTTCTATTTGCTTTGGCCATATTTACAATCAAAGCAATAGATATCACACTACCAATCCTAAATCTTGTCAATGTTCAAATCAATTTATTTATTCTATTGCATTTTTGTTGACAAATAGTAATAAGCAAATTTGGTTATACTATTAAATCAGTTAATATAGATGATTAGAAACTAGAATTTAAGTTGCTATAGTTCAATAATAAACACAATATACGTTGAAATTTTGAAAGAATATGCATTTTGTAGAATAATGAGATCAAAAATACACATAAAAACAAAATAACATCCAAAGTACTATCTAGTAGAATCAGTAAAGAAAATTAGACCTCCTGTTTAAAAACGAAGTTCATTATAATGAAAGAAATTGCTAAAATTTAGAAATAGAGATATTAATTAAACTCTATTAGCGTAATGTTATAGCTTTGAGACTATGATATGTTTACTTCTTTTAAATCGCTTCTAATATTAAAGTTGGAGTCCATCCTCACATACGTATTCTACTTGGATATCTAGTTTATAGAGTGACGAGCTCATAATATATTGTAATTATCTTATAATCGCTAAGTTTTTGATACTGTCATGCAAAATTTTACTTTATAAATATATAAAAATTTGTATAGATATGTAGTCAAGGCAATTATATCAGAAAATTCAAACATTGGCTCTTCTAATTTACAGTTCATTATTTATACTATAAATCTGTAGGACAAGGATGAGATATAAATTAAAATATATATAGCTATACTTTTCCTAATAGTTAGTAATTTGAGTCAAGCGAAATACAATTATAAACTGTTATAGTGAATTCAATTATTGATAAAGTATAAAAACTGAGCCCCATGTATGATAGAAAGGTTGATTTAGTAAGCTACATACCTTTCATTACTATTTTATATCAGCAAATTTTAAAAATACACTCATATCCACACAGAAAATTATTCGTTTGATAAATGAAAGCTATAGTATTATATTCCAGTGTAGGCTTAAATAAAAGCTATATAATGTTCAAGTACATTTCAATAAAAAAGATGTTTAATGTAAAGGATTGTTAATGGTCTGGTTGACGAAATATACAAACCCAGGTACCAAATCCTTACCAACCTTGATAATTTCACTAGGTGGCAAGACAAAGTAGGGATATCCGATAGGGGAAAGCTCAATGGTAAATCCAATAGCTTTGCCACCATCCTGGTAGAAGAAGTCGGTACTGATTCCAGACGCTTCATACAAGTCAATAGCCCTCTCGCTGACATACTGAGTACCTCGTACCCCTTTGATAGCATCACGGATACCATCCCCGATACGCTTCAATAAAGCATCGTCTTTGGCTAAAGCTTGCTTGGTACCGTAGGGTCGTAATACCAATTGGCTGTAACTGTGGAAGTCGATAGCCCCAATGACGTCGAGCTTATTGTAGTAGCTGATGATGGCTTTTATCTCCAATTCAGAGGCCGGGCTGGGACCGTGGTAGTTGATATCCGAAGGTACCGAGGAGGAACCTTCGCCGCCCCAGCCATAAGGCCAGTTGCGATTCAAGTCTACACCGATGGCACGAGTGGTTGGCTTGGATCGGTTCTTGCGCCAGTCACGCTCTTCTTCACCGACAAAGGTATAGGCGTAGCCATCAGGATTTACAATGGGGACTATGACAAACTCAATCTGGTCTAAAAAGGATTTAAGAATTGGATCGGTCTTGGCGTTTTTGACAAGGTGGTCCACGATGTAACTTAATGTGGAGCCGGTGATCCATTCGCGAGCGTGGATTAGAGATTCCAAGTAGATATGACGCTTCTTCTTGCCGTTGGGGTTAGTGATGTGGATTGCAGCTATGTCACGGTTCTCAAAAGTCTTTCCAATGGAGGGGACGTACTTGACTAAGTCAGGGTTACTTTTAGCTAGGTTGGAGTACCACTCCAATAATTCAGAGTAGTTATGGTAGTTTTCAAAAAAGCCCTATACAAATTATATAAAATGGTTAGTAAACTATTATTTCAACAATTGTATTACAGCATCAGCAGCTCTTGAGTTGGACTTTTGGCGGTTAGCTTTAAAAAATTCAACGACATCCTTAATGACAACTTCAGGTTTGGACTTGAGCTGCAGCTTGGACAAGGAATCCGAGTTGACTACGACGTCCCAGTGCTCTTTGGTACGTTGCCATACGTCTAAGCCTAAGGAATTGATCTTGGAGGTGATATCGGGGTTGGCTTCAACACGGATTACCTGTCGATTTGAAGGTTCGGGCAAGGTCTTACCTGTGATGGTATTTAAGCCTAAGAGTAAGAGGGCAAGTGAATTGATGAGTTTATACATTTCTGCTTTGGATGTCAGTTGCTTTTTAATATTATACATCTATCTTCTAGCCGACTTTATATACTTTTTTCAGATCCCTCACTTTATATACCTTACTATAGCCATATTCGAACTGGGACACGTCATAAGGATAGGGTATATTGAATAATCGACTTATAAAGTGGTTTGTACTAGTAAAACGATAATGTTCTATGTGCGCTTTGTCACAAGTACAAATATCGTTACAGTACCAATGCAGCTGATTTAGATACTTTGATCAGTCTGCAGATATTAAATTCTTTAAAGCTGTCGTCTTTTTACAAGATATTTACTAAATTTTCAATTCTATTCTTCTATTTTTTATATCTATAACCAACAAACTGTATATTTTAGTAACAGTTTATTTAGATTAACTAAATTTCGGAGCGAACCTAGCCTCCATACCGCCCGTTTAGTTATGCAACTATTAGTGAGGTGACGCAAGCCGATACATAACAAAACATCTTTAGAAATGTACACTTCAGTCACGCAATATAAATTCAAATTCCATGAGACCTAGCCGACACAGACTACTATTTGGCTCTCTAAGATGACCTTAAAACACTGATCTAGGAATCATTTGACTATTTCAAAACTTTCTTTTGCCAATATTTGCCAACTTTTGCAAATCTGCATTCGTTAAGTGTAGCAACCAATTGAACAGTGATACTTCATTTAGGATAGGCGAAGTTTTGAAGCTGGCTTTGAATTTTAGTTGATGTCGGTAAAGTCCGTTTAATAAGACGAAATTCAAAGGTATAGTATATTTCCTATCAAATGGATGCTATAAATTCCGTCAAGTTTAGATATTAAAATGGCTTGATGCTACTTTTGATGCTGTTTCGCTTTCTTCACATGAGGCTTTTCAACCTCATCATCCTATCATATGTGTCAGACTCTGAAATTTCGACATCTCCAAGTCTATTTGATAATTTGTAGCATACTAGTACTTGATTTTAAATTGCTTAGCATAATCTCTTGATAATTTAGTTAAATATACTTCTATCTATTCTTAGCTACGCTGTTTTTGTAGCTGACAATTTTTAATAGACGTAATCCCAAAATTTTATCAAGTCCATTTGATAGTTTTGAAAGATATAGTAATAATCTGATTATGGCCTACGGCTTCGTTTTTAATTAAATGTATATCTTTTTGAATATACTACAGTTAATCTGGAATGTAATATACTTATAACCCACGACTATTAATTTCAATAAGCTCCCTACTCCAAATATAAAAGGTTTAAGACAAACTTCCTAAAAATAAATGTTTACACCTAGCATACACTTTATACATAGATTAAAAAACTCACTTGCCAAGTAAACACTAAACTGAATTTATTTATAGAAAGCTTGGTAAGGGTATATGCTAACCAATCGCGACGCACATAAGATCTGACATCAAAGGAGTACTCCGCTTACACTTAACAATTGCTTACTGACAAATGACTTAGATGAGAATAGCCAACGCCTATGGGAGCTCCCTCAAAAATATTATCCTTCTATCCATCATCCCATTTCTACAACAAAAGCTTGATGAGTTTGACAGCCGATGCCCTACTTCACCTTAGCAACCATACTAACGAAGCTTTAGGACCAACCGATCTCAGCTACGAAATACTAGAAGATTTGCCACCACCTTATTCCAAGAACTCACCCAGCCAAAGTTCTAATATAAAATCCAAGGGCAAGGTAAGGACGATGCCAAAAAGCTATTGTTTGTTAATAACAGTTGGAGTTGTCGTTTTAGTTGTTGTTGGCATCCTTGTAGGTAAACTATTGTCAACTAAAACTAATAATTTTAGGCGATACTATCTTCTATAGGAACTTCACTAGAACTCCATTAAAATATACATGTAGAAGTAGTTTTAGGGATTGTATGTACGAGTCAAGCTCTAGCCTGCTAATGAATGTATTTTTCCACCAGGCTCAACTAAACTGCTTGCAAAGGTAATATATCTCGCACTTGAAAGTACAAAAGTACATACCGAATGTTTAAATGCACCAAAGATTCCATACAAGCTTACAGATTGCCTTAAATATTGTGGCAGTCAAAGGTAGGCCGATATATCGAATAAAATCTAGTTTATCGTATGGATAATGAATAAATCGAATGTCAGTAGCTCTATTAGTTTTGAAATATACCTTTGAATTATATTTTGTATATTGATATTGTCTTTACCTCCACCTCTTTGGTTTTGCTTGCAATCGACTTGCTTTTGTGTTTGGAAGAAAAAGTATTTAAAGTAAATGCCTAGGATTTCATTACAAAAGTTTGAACACCATTAAAATATACCAGCACTATAAAACTAAATGCAGAGTATACAATTCAAAAGTACTTTATAAATATATATTATCATAATCCTATAGCAAACAAACATCTACATACAACCCACTATTCAAAAAATCTGCTGTACATATAAACTACACCGCCAACCCCAAGAACTTTGTAGGCACTCAAGCTTACCCCGTCAAACAACGACTTAATTGGCTGCGATTTTACGACTTCCTTACAAGCCTGCCACTCCGAAATATACGTGTCAGAATTATTAGAATGCCTGACTATTCTATTGACCAGGGTATCAATCGAATAATAAAGTAAGGATGTTCCATAGGCTGCCGAGATCCCTAACCCAAACGTAAAAAGCAAGCTATTTGAATCGATACTGTTTGAAAACACGAATTTCAAACCATTGAATATACTATTAGAAATATTACGATAGAGTAAAATTGAAACGATACGGATCCCTAAACCTCTAAATAGACCAAATACACCATGCTTCTCAACACATTTTCGGAAGACATCGACTACACCCGAGTACTCAAAACCCTTGTCACCTTTAGTATCCGTTGAAAGTAGAATGTAGGCGTAATCTAAGGGGTACAATACAACTATAGTAAACACGTTGAAGAGATCTCTAGGTACCTCCCACACGGCCCCCATCAAATCCAACCCTTTGTTCAAAATAATACGCGTTACTACTACTGAATTACCTCGGTATAACTCCAAAAATCCTCCTCCGGCTAAAGTTCTAGTTACACAGTCAGACGCATTCTTGAAAGGTTGGTTTAACTTTTTGGCTGCTAAAAGTTGAGTTTGGCATTGCAGTAGATGTTGGATGCGGTCGATTGGCGAGGTTAGCAACGTCTTTGCTGAAGAAACTAAAGTATCTAAAACAATACTCTAATAAAATTAGTTGAAGGTACTAATATTTTACTTACCTGCACTATGGATAGCTCTGAATCCATTATTTTTATCTAGTTTTATCTTTTAGGCTTTGCTGAGTTTATATAGTTGGTCGGGACTACTTATTTCCCGAATTGAAGTGACCAAAAAGAGAAATAACTTAGGTTAAAGATAGTTTTGATTGTATATGCATATCTTGACAGAAGTTTTAGAAAAAAAGCTTTGAGAAGCTAATTAGTTTATGGTGGATGCTGGTGCATTGAGAATTAAACCACCTTTATCATAAAAGGGTTGATCAAGATACCTTGATTGAAGGTAGAGATTTACAAGCTTATAGGGAGGAAACAGAAACAAAACCTACTCAAAACTTTCCTATCTGATTGGAAGCAAACTTTTCACTGATCCTCAAAGCATTCAATTATTTGTTCAAATAGAATCTGAAACTCAAACCAAGTTCACTGGATTTGATGTTGAAAAGAATCCATAGCAGCATTCCAAAAGTGAATTTTTTAGACCGAAAATTTTAAATGACTATTTAAAACATATTGACCCAAATAAATTAGAACCAATAGAGAAGTTAAAAGTGCACTATACATGTAAATTCATTGATATAGGTTAAAATTAGAATAAAATTATTGCAGCTACATTCCAAAAAACATTTACCTACAATATCCATATTTAAAGAACTTACGGAACATGTAATCTATACCACCTACCCCAACCGCCTTCAAAAAACTTAAACTTACGCCATTGTACAACGATGCAACCGACTCCACTTCCAAAATTTCTTTACAAGCTCGCCATTCTGGAACCCTTCCCTTAGCTAAATTGGAACGTAAGATCACCTTATGAGCTATAGTATCGATTGGATAGTAGATCAAAAAGGTACCTAGGCTAACTGAAAATCCCAATAGCATCGAACTAAATCCACCTTCCATACCAATCACATCTGAGAATATAAAGTTTAAAGCCTTGAACAAAGTGTTGAATATGCTACGATAGAAGACTATGGAAACGATACGTATGCTTAGACCTCGGAACAATCCAAATATACCATGACGCTCAACAGTTTTTCGAAGTACATCGAACACCCCTGAATACTCGACTCCACTATCGCTTTCAATATCAGCTGCAAGTAAGATGTAAGTGTAATCCAAAGGGTACAGAATAACCAAATTAAAAAGATTGAACAAATCCCTAGGTACGAAAGCATTCGCAAATATAGAAGCCCCAAATTTACGTTTCCTACATACAGTTCTCACTGAATGTAAAACCTGTGACAAAATTACTTTATATATCAAAGCGGAATTGCCTCTATATAAGCTAATATACCCTTCTGAACCTTTGGTTCTAGTTATACAGTCCAACACGTCCTCATAAGGCTGAGATAACTTTTTGGATTCCACAAGTTGATTTTGGCATCGTAATAAAAGTTGGATACGATTGATTGGTGTTGTTATTAATGTGGAAATTGAAGAACCTAGTACACCTATAATTATAGTCTGACAGATTAGCTGATGTTATTGTGCTTAATTACTTACTGGTATTACTTGGATCTCAGAATTCATCTTGTATTTTAATTGGAAAATGTAATTGGAATTTTGAGTTACATTTATATATTTTATAAACGGAAGTACCCTTTTCCCGAATTAAAGTTCATTTTGAAATCAATAAACCTTTGTTCCATTTAGTTTTAACTATACATCATGTCTCTTGGCAAGAATATATTTGATACTTAAGACGGTATTTGGTTATACTTTTACTGTTCCTGAAGGAAATATAGTTGAGTTTGTTGGTACAGGTCCGGGTTTCTAAATGATAAATAATCTGTAGCAATCAAGGTTATTACAATGCCGATTATTAGATCATGGACCTATCTCCTTCTATTTTCCTTTTGCCACTTTTCTTATCAACTTCGATCTCCCAATCCTTAATTCGTAATTATTTTAGTTATGAACCTGCCCCACACACCAGATATTTTTTCATCTTTATTATTCTTTCTTAGTTTTGATCATTACCTAGAAATCTCAGCTATTAGCAGTGTAAGGTCCAGGGAGATGCTTCTGGATCCAATTAAGGATGGCGTCATATTGAGAGCTAAGGGCATGGTAGGTTAGAAAGGCAAAGCCAGAACCTACCACTGCGTTTGCAATAAAAGCCTAGATTCTCCGAATGGCAGGTCGGATAGCCAAGTAAAGGAGGTATACCATAAGAAGCGCCCACACGATGGTAGTCACACCCCAGTTCCAGGAGAGGATAGAGAGAACATATGAAGGCTTGGGTATGGACTGGTGCTGGACCAGAGGAGGCCTGTTGGATAGTGGTTGAACGATAATCAGTGCTACAGTGTTTGGATCGAAGGTAGGAGTTAGCTGGTAGATCAACGTTGGCTCAAAAGGGTTGATCGTATCAGTAATATTAATCCCCAAAGGAGGTCAAATCCAAGGGTGCAAGGATTGTTAACAGGCAATAAGAAATGGGGAGGACAGGGGGACTAGATCACATAGTATTACTATGCTGGAACAAGGATATGAGTAAAGGGACAAGACTTTATTTAGAACTAACGAAATCAGGCTGTCGCAACAACTATGAGATAGTGAGGTGGAGCGTTGTCAAGATGCGGGTCTTTAATGGCATCCTAAAGGTTTAAATACCCTTTTTGTATCTTGATAATACTTGTTGATTATCAGAATTCCGATATCAATATACTATGTTGATAATAGTTGGGGTTCTTAGATTATAGCCGAAACTAAAAATATGGAAATTATGAAAATAATCAAGAGTATCTAATAAGTAAAACAGATTCCTGATCAAAAATAGTTATAAATGGGAAGTAGAAAGATCGAAAATTGATGAGAAAAAATGGTGTGATGATATAAAGAAACTAGACCGATGACCTTATACTAGGAATTGTAATAATCAAGGTTGTTACAGTATGCATTAGATAACTATATTGCTTGCTATATAAAGCACTTTACCCAAGAATAAAAATCCCAATATATATTGAAGATATAACATTAGCTACAAAAAATAAAATTTATTTATTATAGATATCCTTTCCATAAGTCCTACAGTAATATATAGCTTTACCTACATTCAACTGGCCATATCCATATTCATTATTAGGTATACTATTGAAATCATCATCACCACAGCGCATATTAGGGCTTAGGGGGGTAGCCGTCAACTTCAGAATATTGGCTATATCATCAACCCTCCACTCCAAATAAGGGCAAGCAGCAATCAATAACAAAGCAGCACCAGCGACGTGAGGTGCAGCCATCGAAGTTCCTTGTAAACTCATGTACTTGTTATCTGGTACACATGAAGTGATGTTGACACCAGGCGCCGATATATCGACCGCCCTGTATCTACCATCTACAGGACCTACTGATGAGAAACTAGCGCGTAAGTTGCTTTGATAGCGAGTGGCGCCTACTACAAAGGAATTGGGATCGGTAGCTGGTGGTGATAGTACGCTGGAACAACCTAAGCTGCCATCGTTACCGGCCGATACTGACATGAATATACCAGCTGATTTCATAGCCTGTAAAGCGTACTTGAAAGTAGTACTCGAACAGCCTTCGGAACCAGGGCACCCATAACTATTGCCAATAACGTGGGGTCGGAGTTCCGGTTTGGGGTCACTGCCATCCAGCTTAGTTGGACTTATCAAAAATTGCAGACAGCTTAGGTAAGTTTCGGGGCTACCAAAACCTTGGTCCATATTTTTGCAAGCCAACCACTTGGAAGTTGGAGATAACCCTAAGTTGAAGTTCCCAACCACCGTACCCATGGTATGGGTACCGTGGATATCGTCGTCACAAGGCTGTTGGGAGTTGACACCGCATTTTACATTAGGATTGGTGGCATTAGCTACTTTAGTCGAATCCCACCAACTGTAATTGTGGTCGTATGTGTCGTTTCCTTTCTTACCCAGATAATTGTAAAGTAGAGCTGGATGCTTGAAATCCACCCCAGTATCGGCATTGGCATATCGCAAATTCTGAGCTTGGACTAGAGTATTGTAATCCAAGTTGGTGGCATTGACGTACTTCAAGGACCATAGGACTTGATTGCCATCCCAGTTGACGTTGTCAGCTACCACTGCGTTATCTAGACCTTTAGCTAAGACTTTGGATTTTTGAACTTTGTTGGAGGAGATCTCTTGAACTTGGGGGAACTTGGCTATTATGTCGATTATGGGTTTAGTGGCTTCTAAGGCGTAGGTATTGGAGATGGAGTAGTAACGGAAACTGGAAAGCTGGTTCTTTTTTAGAAGGCTGTTGAGGTAGGTTTCTAGGTTAAGGATAGTGGATCGGGAGTGTAGTTTAATGGTGGAGAGGAGGTTGGTCATATGTTTGGCCATCTTGGTTTTGGTCAAGTTTTTGGGCAAGGTAGGGATGTCAGCAGGTGTCAGTTGGACTAGGATGGGGATACGCTCCAAGTTGCTCAAGTCATCTTGGATGTTGGCGTGGATCTTAGTTGAAGCGGAACTTGCCAAATTAATTAGGAATAGCTGGAATAAGATGGAAGTCTTCATTAGTGTCGATATATTTTATAAATTAATTAGCTCATGGTTGAGCCATATATATACTTGACCTATATCATGTAAATAGTAGGTCAAATTCATTTGCATAGCTTTATAGTTCAATGTTACTGAAGGTAACCAGCAGTTTTTGAGGATTGAGAACTGCCTTTGAATTTGAAGTTGTATTTTTAAAATTTGGTCAATGCCACGACTTTTGTTGTAGATCCCTTTATGTAGATTTTAAAAGGGAGATTTGCAATTATCCAAGGTACTTTGTAGTGGTGGTAGTTCGGATGGGTTGTATATGAAAGTTGGGAACGTAGCCACTTTGATAGGTGGTGTCGAAAACGAGTAAACCTTAGTGATTGCTATAATGTTAAAAGTCATCAAGTTTTCAAATAAAGTGTCTTTTATAGACAATGTAACACATAATTTACCATTAAAACCTAAATAACTTCGACACCCAACTTTTAGCCTTGATATCCATTAGTCGGACAGAAGTTCGATTTGTAGTAAGCTTGATTAAACAGGTCAGTTTATTCTTAAGCCTATTTTAATATATACTTTATTTTCTTGGATCGAAAAGTTGGATACAAATGCAAACGTATATTTTACAAATTGATGGAAAAATTGCTTTGATTAAGTTGGTAATTTTGACATATTTGGATTAAGCTGTACAAGCTTATTTAATCTATTAGCACATTTAGTTAAGATCTATTTAAATTTTGAATTAAACTCATGAATCATTCAAATCTACAAGTGTATTTAATATCAAGTCTAAAGAACTACTTCAAAACCTAAACTTAAACTAAACTATTACTGTCGGTACTATATAACAATACTTAGACAAGTCTATTAGTTTATTTAATAGAAAGAGCTTCATACTTAATTTATTGAACTGATGCAATGCAGACATTTTTCAATACATTCGAAAAGTTACATTAAAGCAACTATAGCTATTGAAAATAGAGAGTGTAGTGCCTGATAGCTGAAAGTTGTTTAATGGTGCACTACATCCGAACTATGCTCAAAGGCTCTAATGTATATTTTATACTCATTGCATACTAATAGAAGTGTACCGATAAACAATTCTAAACATATTTAAAGAATAGCTTGACGTTGAATTCTGATAAAAGTATGTATTGTTTTTTAGAGATTTTCATTAGATAGCGGTGTATACAAAGCCGTTGTATATCAAAATAGGTAATAATTTTAGTGAGACCTTAATGCATAAATTTTGACAATACTCTGTTCGGTAAATATGTATAGCTTATCATAGATTTAATTGTAAGAAGCTGCATAGCTTTTTCGAATGAAATAGCAGCTGATTAGGGTACGTAATGCAAAAGAATTCTTCGTATTTACAATGGAAATATAAATAGGTAAATTTGACGCTATACTAGTAACAGCTAAGAAATTAAATTGATTTTAATTTTCAATTAAACTACATCCGATCATGCGATCTCTGCCCACCTTACTGCTGATCTTGAACTTTGTAAGTTCCGACTTGCTAAAGGTAAACGACCAAGTCCAAGACGAACTTTCTGATACCAAGTTAGCCCCTATCCTTGTTCAATTAGTCCCAGCTCAGCTGCCAAGCCTACCAAGTAACACACCTCAGACCAACATGAACCAACATGCCAACTTGGTAGTAGATACCTTGAGGGAGCATTCCCAGAAGACTAAGGGTACGGTAGAAGACTATCTCAAACGATGCAAGGCAGATGGCAAGATCAATGGGTATCGGTACTACTCCATCTCCAATACCTACGCTCTGGAAGCACCTAAGGATGTAATTGAAGAACTAACTAGCATCGAAGAGGTCGAGGAAATCTCTTCCAACAAGAAGGTCAAGTCGGAGGTCCTGGGATTAAGTAGTGAAGAGGCGGTAGTAGCTGACAACGTCAGCTGGACGGGGAAAGAAGTGCTGTGGTCCATTCAGTACATCAATGCAACACGATTGAGTTATCAGATCCTTTCCAATGCCAGTAAGCTACGTTACGCCAACGCTGATACTGGAGTAGATTATAAGCATCCCGCTTTAGCTATGAACTACTTGGGTAGAAGTGCTTACGGTTACAATCACAATTACGCCTGGTGGGACGCCAACAAGGTAGCTAATTCCACTAGACCAAACTTGAAATGCGGTACCAATTCCAAAGCACCTTGTGACGATGATAGCCATGGTACCCATACCATGGGAACGGCAGTCGGGTGTATGAACCTAGGTGTATCACCAACTACAAAATGGATGGCCTGTAAGAACATGGATCAAAATTTTGGTAGCCCTGAGACCTATCTAGGCTGCCTCCAGTTTCTGATAGCGCCTACGCGACTCGACGGCACTAATCCAAGACCAGACTTGAGACCTCACGTCGTCGGCAATTCGTATGGGTGTCCAGGTTCAGAAGGCTGCTCACGTTCAACCTTCAAATACGCTTTACAAGCTATGAAGGCGGCCGGTATATTCATATCAGCATCGGCTGGCAACACAGGTCTAGGTGGTTGTTCAACCGTAGTATCCCCACCAGCTGTAGATCCTAATGCGTTTACGGCTGCTGCAACTGAATACAAATCCAACTTTAGAGCTTGGTTCTCGTCGTTAGGACCAGTCGATGAGCGTAAGAATGCCATCGATGTTTCGGCACCTGGGGTTAATATTACTTCAGCAGTACCGGGTGGTAAGTTTGCCGCATTGCAAGGCACTTCTATGGCTTCACCTCACGTTTCGGGTGCTGCGTTATTGATTATTGCTGCTTGTCCGCATCTTATTTGGAGGGTCGACGATATCGCCAATGTTATAAGGAGGACGGCTACACCATTATATTCTAGTTTGGGTTGTGGTGGAGATAAGGTAAGAACTTACCCAAACAACGAATTTGGCTATGGTATTATCAATGTGGCTAAAGCCATCCAGTACTGTCAGAGGTATAGGCCTTATTAGGAAATGAGGTTGGATGTAGTGTAATAAATTTTCAATACTGAGACCTGTCTATATTTTAAGCTAGGTATATTCTTTTGTAGTAAAATTGTACAAGTAGATTCAACCAGGTTTTGTTCAGTTTACCAAACAAGCCCTATCCTATCTATAAGAATTGGCAAATACTATGTATTTATCTGCAATTCCTTAGCACAAATGTATACAAACCCTAGGTAATGACATTATAGTAGTCATAAAATACATTTGGCTGAAGGTATCACTAACTTTAGCCTAAAATCGATACTACCTGCAGCTCTATTGGCTATAATGTTTACCCTTGTGGGCAAATTTCAATCCAAATCTTAATTCTATGGTGCAGGTTGCATCAATTCTAAAAAGTAGGATGTTGTAAGCTTTACCAAAATTTACGACAGATTTAGTTTCTACCATTAGCCTTAAATGATAAGCACCATCCTAAACCAATTTTGAAAAGACAGGGCAACAACCAGCAATAACAAAGAATGTTTCAATACAAAGGTAACATATTTTAAATTAACTTGCCATGTCCAGGAGTACTTTTTCTATTATTACTCATTTATATATTTAACTTGTTGCATTCGTTTTTACCATATCCATGTTTTATAAAATAATGGTGGAAATTTTTAAAAAGGGCTAGTTGAAAACGAGATCTTTAGACTTTACCTATATTCTTTTGCTTTTTTGATTTTACTATTTGAACCGAAATAGAATCTGTTGTGTAGTCCTTGAAAACATATTGATCCAAGACATGTAATTTACAACTATTTAAACACTAATTCACCTAAGCTAGGGACACTGTTAATGAGAAAGAGATTTTGCACTAAAACCAAACAATTTTCGAATTTATTTCCAACTACTACTGAAGATGTTGAAGCATACTGAAAATGAAGTTCTCCAAGTCTGAGATTTATCAATGTTCAGTGAACAGTTAGTGTTGGCTATCAGCGTTTATGAGCAAGAAATGTATTTAACTTACAAGTAATATTTTTAAGTAAACAATTTCAAATAACCATACAATACTTGTCACTGTTGCCTATTTTACAGAGCAGAGAATTTTTAAGTATTGGTTTCTATCTCAAATCAAATTTTAATTTTTCCAGTAACAAGAAAGGAATTTGCATCAGTTTACATCACCGGGGTGAGGGTACTTCAACAACGAATTTTTTATAGATATGCACTTGTCCAAGCTTAAAGAAACTTTATTTCGCAATCCAATTTCAACTGCTCGTACTCCATCTACAGTGGACAAACCTGTGACCCAGCCAGATAAATTTTCGAAATTATTGTGACACCATTAACACCACCTGGATGATTATTTGCAAAGTGTTGGGATAGAACGGAGAAAGTTGAGCTTGGAGCTTGGGAAGAGTTTAAGTTTTTGGGATATGAAGTCAAAAGTGGAGGAATACTATATTTAAGCTTTTACAGGCCCGTATCTTCTACTTGAAGTAAGTACTTATCTACATTGGATTACTTAGCCTTTCTGATTCTATAAAAGCATAAGAGGCATTTCTTTGATGTATAACTGAATATACCTAACACTATGTAACTTTCGAATAGGATAAGTATTTTACAGTCTTTAAAAACAGTAAATTCATCAAGAATAATGTCTAAAGTGTGTTAGCAGATATGGTAAGTTAGCTATACATACTGTTTCAATAGAATCATCCATGTTACAGAGGTAAGGTATATTCTTTAAATAAATTAACTTTTTGATACTGAGGGATGATGCTTTACTTCTTTCACTTCAGTTTTATATTTACATTTTAGATTTTTGAATTTTATGTCGGTCAAAATTTGCATATGCTTTTAAAGAGTTATCAATCTCATTGAAAGGTTCACTATTCACAAATCAATACCAAATCTGCTAAAAGTATATACGAAGCTGATACCGACTTTACCAACTTTTCGAGATGATATATTTTATCTTGCATAGATCAGCTTCACAACAACTTTTAGACAAACTCGCTACTCAATTTTTGCAGCTGGGCTTAGTAATAGTAAGCATTGAGTAGTAGTTAGATATAAAACTCTTTTCTCAATTGTGGAAATGTAATTAACAGCAAGCTCTATCTCTCCATTCTCATCTTCTTCGATACTTTAACTTCTACGGGTGCTCATTCTCGTACTACTATGTATTTCAAAGATTTAGTGATGCATCTAATTGTGCAGCCTTGATGGCTTAAGTTAGAAAGGTAAACCATCCTATTTAAAATAAAGTTTAGTAAATTTTAATTTTAAAGTCGAATATCTGTTTAAACTAACAGCATATTTTCAATATAATACTCATATATTCTTATTTATTCCTCATAGTGAAGACTCTAGGATTACTACCCTATGATAAATAGCAAGTATAATATAAAAATTGGCGAATATTTCAAGTTTTCAAACAGTTTATATATTCCTACTTTAGCCTTATGAAATTCCACAACTCTTTTCCTAGAGCCTTCATTATCCCTATATTGCCTTTTACTTCGATTTTAACAGCATTAGCTTCGTCTTTGATAAGGTTTGTATAGAAAAGATTGATGGCAGCTCTATAAAGAATTTAAATGATGAAAACATGGTATATATTTAAACTAAAGGCAAAAATTTTCATAAAGCAATAAACTAACAGCTTTTAAACACTAAGCAATTCTAAATGAAATACTATAAAAGAGGACAAGTTTAAAGACAATGCAACCCAAACTATAGTTTGGAAACTAGAATACAAAATAATAACGTAAGCAAGCGAAACTTGGGAATTTACTATGAAGAAATAAAGCGCACTTGAGTAAGCTCACACAGGAAAGAAGACACAACGACCCAACCCCTCAATTTTCATTGACCACAACATTTCCGTTGCCTGAATTATTAACTCTATTCTTACGTACGTTTTCAGCCGCCTCATCAGCTAGCCCAGTATCTTCTTCACCTCGTTCACCAGTCTCTTTATAAACACCACCATTGCTAGAATGAACTTCACCATCAACTATCTCATGTGAAACAACGGAAGCTAAAGTAGAGACGTTTATGCTAGGATCCTTATGTCCAGTCGTAAACGAGAAGGGAGCGTTGTTCAGATCTTGATCGTTAAAAGTGACATCGTTATCTTTACCGGAGACGCGGTACGCTTGACCAGAGCTACGACCATGAGCCGAAGCTATATTTTCACCACGCTTCAGCTTATTCATGGCGTCGGTTGTTGGGCCTTCCAACTCGTCGCCGTCGATGTCTAAGGGTCGGTTTTTGAAGCGGAAAGCGGTGCTATGTAAGCTTCGTAAAGCTACTAAAAACCTACCTGGCATATTGAAAAGCTTTGACATCTTGATATATTCTTGATAAACGGTTAGTATATTTGTTATAGGATAGCTGGTTCTACGTTGAACTTGAATTTGATGGTGAACTGGAATAAAGAGGTATGGAATAGCCGTCACAATCAATTTATGGGAGCTAACCTGACGTAAGAAATCTTTTGTTGTCACACATCAAACCCAAAGTTTTGTTTAGTTCTCTAATTGGTTAAAATTGTAAAACTTAATTATGCTCAGAACTCTGATTGTGAGTCAACTTTCCAAAGTTTGAGTTTCTGATCACTAACCCTTTCTCATAACAATCCAATGAAGTATTGTCAGCTTACATAAATGTAAATGATACATTGGTTGAAATAGAGATCGACAGAAAGACACTTTACAATTTAGAAAACTTCAACGGTTTAGACTCCTATCACTCCTTAATTGCACATTGCCATACAAGTTTCTGGCATTTATTAGTATAGTTTACAAATATAAGCTGGGGTATCCCTCTAAGTTAAAGACTACCTAACTATAAATAAAACATTTTTTTAATTATAAAATTGGAAATAAATTTAGAATTATATATAAAGTCCAGAAATAATAATTTAGTTTTGAGTTTAGAAAAGTATTCAAAATAAACTTCATTAAAACTTCAATACATATAGGAACCAAATTATATACTTTGAAGCAGTATCCTTTAAATAGCATAAATTATATATATTACTTAAATATAAATATAGTTAAAGATTTAGAAAATCTGCTGGTTAAATAAGTTTCATTTATGTAAGTACTTTAAAAAAAAGAGCATGTGTTTTAAAGCGCTATGTATCCTCTATGGTCCAGTGGTTAGGATTTTCCGCTTTCACCGGAACGGCCAGGGTTCGATTCCCTGTAGGGGAGGATTTCCTTTTGCATCTCAATACGATACCATCTTTTTATTGCTCTCCTTAGGTCAGTTATAAGCTAATCGTCTGAATTACTACCAGTCTGTTTTTTGTCCATTCTAGACGATTTGATAAGGTTTGAAATATTCGTTATCCTTTTTACTTATAAGTTATTCTTTACATCATTCTATCGATACCTTTGTTGCCGTTCATGATAAACTTCTATAACAGATATATAGTTTAGCTACAGTCTAGTAAGAAGCTTTATATTGCAAATTTCGAAGACTGGTAAGTTAGAAAATAATCAAATGGTTGATAATAAAAGTCTATTGGTATAGCATTAATTTATTTGTACAGGTGTATTGTAACCTAAGTTTTATAAAGGACAATAGATAATTCATTACATTCTTTTTAAAGAAGAGTATAATAGGTACTATATAAGCTATTTATTAAAGCAATATCAAAGATTATGCTAATATATAGCATTATATAAACCCATTATACTAAAACACTTCAACTAAACTATTACTATATATCTTGAAATAATAAAGAATCAAAATGAATAGACAGTAAAAATAACTATTGTCAACTTAACTCTTCAGCTAAGTCGTATATCGAGCATCAGATTGTTTTTATTTTTTCATAGGTAACCTATACTATGCCATTACCCAACAATGTGGCTCAGGTTACGTATTTTCATTTTTTACCTATTCTTTTCCTACGCTTTAAATTACTATCACCCTAATTTGTTGCCAGTTCACTTAAATTTACCTGGGATTGACTTCCCATTATGGGTATGGTCTTCGCTCATCTTGGATTTTGGGTTCATCAATTACCACTATTAATTGAGACCTAGCTTCGATGGTAGATTACTGCAATTAGGACACATGTCTTATCTTTTTGTAGGAAAAGAATCCACTTACATGTCACCAAGTTATACCATCCTCCAAGGCTACAGTATATATACCAGAATTCTTGCCTAGAGAGAAAGAGGGTTTTCAGATTGAGTCTTTTTTGATTTGTATTTATTTCCATATTTTGGATTGAGTTTTCCATCATTTTCAGGTCTTTAAGGTTTTAAGATCGTAGATTTAAGTTGAATTAGTTTAATTGAATATTTAAAGATTCCTAGCCGATGGTTTTATAGGGATTGAGAGTTTTGATTATTTTTATTGGTTGTAAAGAATTCAACTGCGTCTATATTAATCAGATCACAACACAATACACATATTATGTCCCATACCGAAGGACTCACCAAGTTCGGCCGAACCCATTTGACTGGAAATCCAAGCCAGTGATCAAACACTCAACGAGGGCAACCAGCCAACAAAGAAAAAATACTATTTATTTTTAAAAATAGTTAAGAGAAATAAACAGATTTAAAGATTTATTCAAATTATAAAAATAAGCATCTATTTTATAGAGTTTTTCCTAAAAGTAGCTATCCAAATTTTGCTTACAATTTGCTAGTCACAGCCAAAACTAAGATCATTTCTAATAAACTTACTCTCTTTGTTTAGATTTCCTTTTGTAGAAGTTTACGTTTCAAGCTTTACAAAAAGTCGATGCAATAAAGTTTTCAGTCGATGCAGCATTAGCTTATACCATTGGCTACTAATTTCGAATAAGTTAATTGATAAAGTCTGAGAATCTAGTTCAAGAATGATCCTTTCAAAACTAGTTCAAAAAAGAAATTCAGACAATAGCAGTTTTTTGGTAAGTTACTTGCCATACACTTATTGTTTGAATCTCCAAAATAAGGTAGATGGATAAAAGCAAATTGTATCAGACAACTATACTAATGCCCTTATTTTATTTAGTGCAGTCTAGTGAAGCTAGGAATTGCTGCTGCATCGCCAACTAAATTAGGTAAATTTGTTATTGTTACCAGGTTAGTAAATGAACATGAATGAAGCTATCGAAATATTTTTTACTAATGTAAAAATTATAGGTTCCTTGAACGACTTGGATAACATCACAAAACTACTACACTGTCTACATTTTGAAACTTAGTGCTTATTGCTGTTGAAATTAGCATTTAAAATCAACTATATACTTGATTATATAGCATGGGTCGTCCTAAAAAGTCCAAGCCATTACCTATGAGTAATAGAATTGTCCCCATAGCTCCTGGTCGGTTGAAACCAGTGAACCTATGGGACACAAATAATACTCAAAGGGCCATCCAAAGCTCCGAAGGTCAGGAAATAAATCAACCTGGGTATAACATATTCCTAGTCCCGAAAGGATACCAGCCGGTTTTAATGCCAATTAATAAGGATGATGCATCTTCCAAAGGCGATATTAGCTGCACCCCGACCAAAAATTTGAATTCACCTTACTTTAAGCCAAGTTTTGCAGATCCAAATAGGAAGATCCCTAGGCCCAAGAACTGCTTCATCGTCTACCGCCAAGATAAGGTTAGGCAAATAGCTGACAAGTTCCCAACTTACACAAACAAGAAGATCTCCATATTGATCGGCAATATGTGGAAAGATGAACCCGAGAATGTTAAGCAGCACTACCGGAACATCGCCTTGGAGTTAAAACATGAGCATGAAAAGAAATATCCATTTTACAAGTACAGCCCACGTCGCTCGGTTCCAAGGTCTAAAAAATTGACAACTAACTCCAATATGGCAAACAAAAAATCTACTAAAAAGGAAAAGTATCAATCGCCAAATTTTAAGTTAGGAGATTTATTTGAACACGACACTTCTGCTACTAAATTGGGTGAGTTAACCAACAGCGATTTTTCGGCTGATCCTACCAACATCGTCAACTCCATAGAAGCTGGTGAGAATTCTTTAAGTGCGCAATTCTCCACAGTGTCAATCAACTCCTACCTTCCCATAAGTGCCTTTGTCGAAAACCATCCTTCCAATACCACCATAAATAGTAAATTGACTTGCGATATCTCTAACGCACCTCAGTACATAAAACCACATAACTATATATTCTATAGCAACAAGTTAGTAGAGAACAGCACAGCCACTAATTTATTGGGGGCAGATCTAAGTATTATGAACGTAACTAACAACTGTGGTCTACCTTTCAACAATGACATTCAATTCTATTTCAGCAAAAATGGATCCCAAACCAACTTAAATAGTTTCGCACCTGACTACAGCTTTTCGTTCCTCAACAACACTGAGACTAGGTTGAATATGAACGGCTCTTATCACAATTACAACTCCATCCCATCTAACTCGACCAATCTCCCCAGCTATAACATGGAGGACTCCATATTCTACAACTCCAACCAAAGTAATATAAATGGAAATGCCTGCTTTAACCCTATGAGGATTCAAAGTCAAATATCTAGCACCGATTACCTAAGCAACTTGAACCCATAGGCTAGTGTCGTCCAAAAGACAAACTTTCATAACGGTTTGCTAGGGTTTACAATTCGCATCTTCAATGCTACTTTTTACTTTCCCGAGTTCCGTTACTTATCTATCACCTTTTGAAAATAAATACCTATTCCTATTGTCTATTCATTTTGATTCTTTATTATTTCAAGATATATAGTAATAGTTTAGTTGAAGTGTTTTAGTATAATGGGTTTATATAATGCTATATATTAGCATAATCTTTGATATTGCTTTAATAAATAGCTTATATAGTACCTATTATACTCTTCTTTAAAAAGAATGTAATGAATTATCTATTGTCCTTTATAAAACTTAGGTTACAATACACCTGTACAAATAAATTAATGCTATACCAATAGACTTTTATTATCAACCATTTGATTATTTTCTAACTTACCAGTCTTCGAAATTTGCAATATAAAGCTTCTTACTAGACTGTAGCTAAACTATATATCTGTTATAGAAGTTTATCATGAACGGCAACAAAGGTATCGATAGAATGATGTAAAGAATAACTTATAAGTAAAAAGGATAACGAATATTTCAAACCTTATCAAATCGTCTAGAATGGACAAAAAACAGACTGGTAGTAATTCAGACGATTAGCTTATAACTGACCTAAGGAGAGCAATAAAAAGATGGTATCGTATTGAGATGCAAAAGGAAATCCTCCCCTACAGGGAATCGAACCCTGGCCGTTCCGGTGAAAGCGGAAAATCCTAACCACTGGACCATAGAGGATACATAGCGCTTTAAAACACATGCTCTTTTTTTTAAAGTACTTACATAAATGAAACTTATTTAACCAGCAGATTTTCTAAATCTTTAACTATATTTATATTTAAGTAATATATATAATTTATGCTATTTAAAGGATACTGCTTCAAAGTATATAATTTGGTTCCTATATGTATTGAAGTTTTAGCATATAATTGAGTCATAAAGTAGTCTAAATCATAAAATTAATATTTTTATAGTTATACTATACTATATCCTGATTATGCTAACTATTGTCCAATGAATTAATAGTTTTTTAAAAAGTAATACCTATTAATATAGGCACTTCAAAAGAAGTGTATACATAAGATGTTTATATCCTCTATGGTCCAGTGGTTAGGATTTTCCGCTTTCACCGGAACGGCCAGGGTTCGATTCCCTGTAGGGGAGGATTTCTTTTTTATATCTTAGTTGGTCGATCTCACCAAATGTTTAGCCACTGGCTTGGATTTCTAGTCGAATAGGCTCAGCTAAACTTGGTAAGTCCTTTAGCATGAAGTGTAATGTGCTTATCATGTTATGAGCTGGCTAATATAGTTATAATGGTTTCTTTATAACTAATAATAATACTTAAAACTCTCAATTCTGCAAAACTGTTGGTTAGGAATCTTTTAAAATGTTTAATCTAACTCAAATATATGATCCAAAAAAAACTGAAAAACTTGTCTTTTTGTGCAAGAACTTCGATATATATATCGTAGCTCGGAAGAAAGTCATAGCTTGGCAACATGTAAATAGATTCTTTCCAACAAAAAGAGGGCACGTGCTTTTATTGCAGTAATCCACCACCAAAGCTAGGATCTAATTAATCTACAGAGTGGCAACTGGAGGATCCAAAATTCAGGTTGAACAGACTACATCCATAACGAGAAATCGATCCAAGGTAAATTTAAGTAAACTGGTGGCTAATTGAGGTAATGAAAAATAGATGAATAACAATTTAAAGCATATGAAAGTGATAGGTAGAAGATAGAAATACGTAACCCGAAGCACATTGCCGAATAGTAATACGAATGTAGGCTGCCTATGGAAAACTTAGCCAGAGAGCTAGGTTAACATTGAATAAACAAGCTGAGATTAAATTGTGTACGATATATGAATTTGTGGTGAGGATTTTGAAGCCGACCTATTGGAAAATATTGAATGAATAAATGTAGGTTGTGTCGACTGCTGCAAATATTGCTAATTTTAAGTTTATGTCTTATGAATTTATTTATCAATACTTGATATTCTCACCTACCCATCCAAGCTTCAAATCAATCAATTGTAATAAATACTAACTATATCTTCATCCAAAAATATAGTAAATAGTATATATTATTTATAAGCATAAAAATCTTCATTACATAAAGTATAAAAGATTAAAACCTATCAGGTAAATCGAATGGGTCCATAAGTTGGACTCGCCTTAAGGTATATCATCAACTACCTCAGCTAAAGTACTTAGACCCCCCTTGGTAAACTTCTCTCAAACTTGTCATTTAACCTACTTTCCATGATTGTGAGCTCAGCCTGCAAGGTGGCATCGCGTGCATTAAAAAACTCAATCTATAATTTTGCAGCAAAAGGGCATTGCCTTGGACAGTCTTGTCGAGATAGTAGTTTGATTCCTATTATACATGATTAGATCCAAGTTCATCAATGAAGTTCCAAAAGATCTTAAAAAACACCTCGACCCAGCAATGAACTCTTAGTTTCATAATAGTACTTGAGTCAACTACGCTATGATAAATAAACTGCAACAGTCAAACTTGGTGATCGCTTGGTCAGCCATTTAGTAGAACTTGAGGTTTAGCAGAATTTCGTTACCACGATAATCAGTCCTAGCAAACTTTGCCCAACTATGAAGTTGTACTTTTTGCGAAGCGTTAAAATTTTCAATTGTCATTGTCAATTCAGGCTCTAAACGTAAGTTAAACTGTAACGAATGACCCAACAGTTGCTGCCCCTGCTACGTCTAGACCAAGGGAACCGAAACTTACTTGATAAAGCACCAGTTGAATTCAAGTTCTAGTGAGTTGGTTGCTTGCCTACTGTTGTTGATATCTCAAGTGCGGAGTTTAGTGCCTTTTCCAAACAACCAAATAAATATATATAGATAGTGTATCGGAACACCTCTACTCAACTCAAAAAACATATTTACATCAATTTATCCAGAACTGACAAATATATTGAAGTACCTTTGAACCAAGCATGATAGCAACCCATTTTTCAAAAAGTAATTCCAAGACAGTACTTTTAAAAGTCAAAGTTGCACTTTTCGTATACTGTAGTTATATAGAAATTGAAAGTTAGATTTAAGAGTCTAAAGTGAAGTTGGTTAGTATCGGATTCAAAATCGAAACTAAACTAAATTACTAGAAAAGTAGAATGCTTACCTGAGAGAGCGCAGGTCGGGAAAAGGTAACTTTATTTCATAACTCAAATTCGTTGGGACTGTTATATATCGTCCTACTGTTATTGTAACACTACTTTTTTTCATCTCACTCATTCTTGTTAGAGTACATGTCGAACTTGCTACTGATTAAACTTAATCAGACTCTACTTGACTTGAAACATTTTGATTAATTTTAAACTTGTACAATCTTAAAATCAAACATATTAAAATTATATGTATTACCTTTGTATTCATAGCTTTAATTGATAAGTTTCAAATGGATTTGTCCAACATTTGGTTAGGTTGTATTGGGGTTGGTTTGGAGGTTAAATTTGAAGTTTTATTATAGTCGGTAGTCGTATGTCGCTAAATTTACCTTGTGCTGAGGGTGTTGTAGACGTAAGTTGCTTGTTGGTTGGGCATGTTTTCTAATTCTTTTGAACTTTGAGCTTGAAGAGGTTGAAAGTTAGGTCCATTTGCTGAATTACTGATGTTTAGTGATGTATGATTTACTTGTATTTAGTTTAGCTTGAATGAAGTTGGAAGTATAGAAGCACAAACTGTAGGTGAATTGTCGAATAAAAATGAAGGTAGGTTGGAACTTATTAGCGATTAGATTTAGCATATTGAAGGCATGAATAATTCTAGAGATTCAGCTTTGAAGGAATTGGCAGTTCATTAAAATTTATTAAACTTTATACACCCATTCTTAATTCGAATATATATCTTTGTATTAATATTAAATAGCATGAATATACACTAATCTTAATAAAAGTTGTTTGATAGGTTTCAAAGTTTATAGTAGATAATTTAACCTATATCTGTAATTAGTGTGGGGGAATCTACCAAGGGATGCCGGGCTAGGCTTGAGATAAGCCAACGTAGTGGTAATCACACCAATAGAACTAAAGAAACCCAAAGCTATGGCTTTGACAGCCGATACTTTAGTCGCGATTTGAATTCAGAGTCGGCTCATAAAGATAAAGGAGACCACAATTGTGACGAGGCTAAGAAGTGCGGTAATGTCCATCAAGGTTCTGCTAATTCTCAAAGCTATCTAATCGACTCTAATCTAATACTAATTCTGCTGATCTTAAGCTAATCTAAGCTGGCAATATGCTCATTCTATTCCTAGCTAATTCAGCGATTACAGGAAGTCAGCATTAAAAAGTGTGCAGTGATTATAACACAAAAGAATCGAAATCTTATGGAATAATCTCTTGTCCAAAAGTTATACAAGCGAAGTGGGTTTATACAGGGTAAGGGATGGCGATATATGTAAAATAAAGCTAATTATTAGCGAATTCATTAATGAAACAATTTGTATTTATCCTGCCTTGAAAACTGATCACATAATCCATTTGTAAAGCGTTTCCACTCTCAACATGATTAAGATTCACTGTAGGAATCGATAGGTTGGCTCAGGTTGCAACAAGGTTGGAGGCTCTTGTGGCTACACTAAAGATCACTAGTCAAATCGGTTTGAGGATGAAGTTCGGCCAGCTAGGAGTATTGTCAAACTGATTCTTTGGAGAAGCCTTCTAAGGCTTCATTACAATTGGTATATAATACTACTTTAAACTAGTCTTTATTACAACTATTATAATAAGTATATCCAAACTTAAAAAGTTATATAGACTTTATTGCTAAGTTTTCAAATAAAATTTATAAGTTATACTTTAATTTTTTAAATAAGCAATTTATAAAGCGCCATAAATATATTGGTTTAGATATGAATATAGTTGCTTATAAATAAAAGTTTAAACCTACTTGTTTCTATATCGAAGAAAAATTAAATTTTATATATTTAATCTAATTTGTCATAAATAAACCTTTACTACAGTATGGATGTAAATTAACTGCAGCTTATCCTATAAGCTTTAAATCTATTTGAATATCTCTTCATTTTATAAGTATATTCTCTATATTAATATAATTCTTTATAATAGTATGTGTTATCTTAAACTTGGAAGAATACCTATCCTACCTTCTGATGCAACTATCATACAGAAGACTAGGAACATCGAATTTACAATACAAGAGATACAGTATGTGCCACTTTTGCTTCAAGCCTTCATATTTCGAATAAAAATTAATTTCTATAGCCAAAAGAGTACTAGCCATGATGTCATTCTCGAATCCTGACAAGCTTCTAAAAGTAAGTTTGTAAAAGTTGGCAAGAGCTTTCATCTTACAAACTCAAAATGCAGATTCAGAAGCTTCAACTAGGCTACTTACAAGGCCACTGTAAAATAAAGTTGGAAGAAGGTATTAAGATGTACGATAGCCACTATTAATGACAGTTTAGCCAGCAATCAAAGAATAAATTTTAAAAGGAGAAAAGTCAACAGTCAAGGTCATTTACAGATTACATTGATTGTACTAAGGGCTTTGTAGACTCGATAGACAGATTTAAAAAGGTATTTGATGAAGGTTTGATAGATGAGCTAAATGTAGAAGTGATTGAATCGATTAATAACGTTCAGGTACCTTTTTTACATTGTTTTAACTTTTTTAATTTGTACAAGTGTATGGAACAAATAGCTAAATTGGACTGGGAAAAGAAAGACGATGTTTTTGTCAACACTACCATCGAGTATCTTCTAAAAGTGGGGTTGGAAAGCTCCCTCAAAGCTATACTACCGACCTTAATGTTCCCAAAGGTAAACTTTATTGTGAATATTTCGTTGAAACATTAGATTGGAGATATCTTGAGCAGAGAAACTTTGCAACTGATTCTCGAATGCTTACATTCTCGTGGTGAAGTACTAATCCAAAGTTTTGTCGTCCCGTATGTTACCAATGCCACATTTAGTACCATGCTACTTACCTCTAATACTAATATATTTTCAAAGTTAAAGATAGAGCCGATCAGCTTAGCACGACTATTGAAACGAAGGTTGGTATGCAAACTCAAAGTCATATCCTAAAGTAATAATGGCGATGTGAAAACTAATTGATGGTGATTTTTAGGGCACTGTTGGAAAGCTTCAAAAATCGACAACTCCAGATGAACGAGGGGCAGTTGATTTTATTGACCAACCTGCTACACAACCAGCCAGAATACCTAAGTCCAACCAACTTCCAAGTCCTCTTGGGTTTACTGCAACGACAGTTTGAACTGCAACCCAAGAACCTCCAGCTGACGAAACTTCTCTTGGAAATCTTACAGCGACCGAACGTGCTGGATAAACACAACCTGCTGGAGAATTTGGTGGAAAGCAACGGTACCCTCCTCAAAAAGGCTTTAGTGAAGGCGTACTCGCATTGGAAATAATAGGTACAATTTTTATTTACTCAGGATCCAAAGCTTGGGAAGTAGACTTTTATGATGTCTTTAGTTTGTGAATGTTTTGGTAGTAGTTTCCATCCTCCAATTCCTTAACCAGATTGAGGACTAAATTAAACTATTAGCAACCTTGGCATCTTTCACTTGTATTCGGCCTTTCTTTCAACGGACGGAGATTCCGATTTGACTCAACGTCATTTGGCATATCCTTCAAGAATAAATTGGAGTATATTTGGTATTTTAAAGTATCGCTTGGCGTTAAACAATTGCAGTCCCCTCTTTCGAAAATATGGTTCAACTTGGCATTTCCTTATCTAAAATAAATTATATGGCTCGAGCTATACTGCCAACCTATAAAGCTATATATTCTCAACCTCTCTTCCAAGACTTTAATTTTATTTACACCTTATTCGTCTAAACCCTTGGCGTACCTGATCGAGTACTGCTCATCAAAGTATATCCTGGATAAGTAACTTCATTTCCGATGCTTGAACTAAATTAACTGACTTGTCTATGCAAAAGTTTACAAGCTTACATATAGAGGTTATATGAAGTTTGCATAGCTAACTTCGAGTAATGTAGTTTTTGGATATACTTTTCTACATCCTTCCAAAACCTTAAAGGCAGGCTTAGAAAAGAAGTTGTTACCAATGCAATGTACTACTTTTGGGCTCCTGATTACAATCCTTCAATTAACAGCAATTTAGTACACTGTTATGTATTTCATTAGTAAAGTTATGCCTGTGGAGAAATATATACACATCGCTTCACATATACAAAGCTTCAATAATGCTTCTCTTACTAAAAATTCAAATTACGGAACCTGAATTAGTATAAATCCACACACTGTATCATCTATTAATAATATCCCCGGTAGATTAGTACATCCAAGACCACATAATTCGCCTTTCGAATTTTTGGGGTTGGGAATCTATTGATTGCTTCAAGTTGGTAGGTCGAATAACTGACATCATAAAATGAAGGCTTAGGTAGCCCCGAATTGGAAAGTTCACAAATGCTTACAAAACCAAGACTAAAATGCCAATACCAGATTTCCAGAATTGAACAAATTCCAAGTTTCTTATCAAGGATACCAGCAACTTTAAATTTATACAGCTTTATAAACCGAGGCAATACTTCAAAAATTCAGAAAACTGTAGACGTGCTTACTTTCAACAATCCCATAACGCTAGATAAGTGCTAATATTTCAACGCCCCAGCAACCAACTCGAATAAATTTCCGATATTTACAACCCTAATTCAAGATGAATGAGTCTATGATTAACTTTTTGTCAGCGGCTTCAAGGCTGGTAACCGATATTTTCAACTTGTAGTTACTTACAGGACCTTTTGATGGTAAAAATAATAGGATGACTACGACGATATGGACCCTCCACCATTAGCCCGGCTTTTCTCAAGGGACGGTACATCCGGCTCATTTTCCCAGCTAGCCGACAACGCTGGGAACAATTGTCAAGAGCCTATGAGTTCATCTATAAGTAAACAAAGTTCAAAGTCATTTAGTAAAGGTAAGTCAAATATTTCAGTTTGTAGACGATGCATCAATGGTAGAACGTAGTGCTTAGTTTCATAATTTATTCTCGACAGCCCACTAATATCTTTATATTTTCCACTAGCACCTCATCTCCGACCTGGTCTTGTCCGTGCTTCTTCTATAGAAACTCTACTTCCAGAAGCATTACTAAAATCGGGGAGTAATTCAGCTAACTCATCTTCCAAGCTCAACTCCGAAGCTAGCTCTGAACCTATAAAAACGGTTATAGCACGGGACTTTCGCAAAAAGACTATTGCTGAGAAGATTCAATCCATCTTCGAATTACCTTCAATTGAGGACCTTTTAGCTGGTAGCTTTTATTTCACATTTAGATGCTCAAATTGCTTTAACTTTTAGAGTTTCCATGCTGGCTTATGAACACCTGTCCTTTTGCAAGGGAACCTATATATTACCGACAAACATCTGCTTTATTATGCGCATGTGCCTCATGATCGGGTAAGCTTAGTTTTATATTTTCGTGGTACTCATACAGCTACCTTTACTTTATAAGAACGAAGTTATCAAATCCGGATTCTTATCCAAAAAGATAAACCCTGCCTACAATCACTCTTACTGGTTTGTACTACGTGATCACTCGCTATGTTACTTTGAAGATTCAACAGGTAAATACGATTAACTATGGTAATACTTATATTCTCGATAGGACCTTTATTATCCGTATGGGATGATAGATCTCAAGTCTGTGCTTTCCGTTCAAAGATCCAATTCAAAGCCATTTGGCCTCAAAATTGTAACTGTAAACAAAAAGTATACCCTCTCCACAGATACCGAAGTTTCCTTAAAAGAATGGTACATAGTATTAACATATTCATTCTAATGTAATTTAGGATTCAAGCCATGCAGAAGGCAGTCTTCCGTGCTAAACATAGTGATCACATCAAGGTACTTAAATCCAAGAATGTAGTTTTTAACCATTTTAGATTGTTATTCCATTGGAGTCAGTCGTAGATGTTGAGCTAAATCAAGCCTTTGCTTTCGCCGAAACACTTCGTATCAAATCTATCGAGTCAAACTTTGCTCTAGATGATGTACTTTGATTATCTTTATCCAAACTAACGTCTTATTAGCACTACCTGGTATTTTTTGAAAATGGACAAGAGGCGTTTAGCTTATGTCAAGACATCATAAAGAACTATCAAGGCAGTATCTCGACCAGCAAAATAAATATAGAAGTCACCAACGGCAATAAAAAGGAACTCGATAGCACCAGCACCAACTCTAATTCCAAAGACTCCAACTCCAGTGGGCAAAACTCAAAACGTACCTCTGGTATCGAAACTTTAGCACCCGACTCAAAGGAAAACAGTGTCAACCGCAGCAGTCTGCTTAGCCCAGGATCTATATTCAAGTTTACGACTCGACGTCGACGTATGAAGTCTTTGCCTATCGCCTCAGAAAGTGAAGTTAAGTTCAATGAGTTGTCAAGGAGAAGCTCCTTTTCCAGCCTGACGCAGGAGGACTTGAACGCTATAAACCATGACGTCACCGACCATGAACTGAGTGACAACGAGTACAGCCAGAATAGCCGTCCTAGTTCTGGGAACATCACTCCAAAATTGCAGGTCGATACTAAGAGTAAGGGTGCTGAAGCTGCGACTGGTGATCAGATTAATTCCACGCTAAGCCCTATGAGTGCGTTGAACCTCGATTTCAAATTGTCCAACTGGCTCAAGCTGCCTACGATTGCAACTAAGACACCACCACCCTCGCCTCAAATCAACCAGCTTCATGGCCGCAGCAAAAGTGTTGGCCACAAAGCAGCCGATCTTTCACCACCCAACTCACCACCTGAGAATTTGGCGAACTGAGACCCAAACCGCTTCCACCTTCCCCTTCAGCTTCCCAACCATCAACGCACCCTCCTTGGACAGCTTCCTACCTAACGAAAAGCAGTTCCACAAAGACTTTGCACTTCCCGCTTCGGAACCGATACTCGACAGCTTCGGTTGCTTATTCCTAAGAGTTGTACCTAGATGGGGCCGACTTATCATTACCAACCACTTCGTTTGCTTCCAGTCCAAGATGGTGGGTATGGCAATCAAAGTTATCGTCCCAATGGTCGATATCAAGCAGGTGGAGCAGCAGCCCGGCTTACGACTGTTACATCATGGTCTCTCAGGTTGTGGCACGTAACGCCCAAGAACTATTTTTGGAATTCCGGTCCTCCAAGGTTAGAGATCGGGCCTTGACTTTGATCACCGAGCGATTGGAAGCTACTCTGGAGAAAGATAAGGATCTAGCAAGCCGTCCATTGAACGCTTCCATGACCATGAGTACGTACCAACCTCTCGCCACCCGTATCGACTGCTAGCATCGAAGGATCCAGCCCCAGCAGTAAGTGGATCCACGAGTACGACATGCACTCTTCCTCATTACCTCTCATTCCAAGTAATCCTAGCAAACTTAACAAGTTACTGGCCAACCAACCCCCAAACGGTCCCATGCACATCACCTGCTTAACCATCGGAACCCGTGGTGACGTACAGCCTTACATTGCCCTCTGCAAAGGGCTTATGAAACATGGCCACACTTGCCGCATTGCTACTCATGCCGAGTACCAAGGGTGGATCGAGTCGCACGGTATTGAATTCAGAGTAGTAGCTGGTGACCCCGGTGAGTTGATCAAACTATGTGTCGACAACGGCATGTTCTCGATCTCCTTTTTACGCGAAGGAGTTACCAAGTTCCGTAGCTGGATTGACGAGCTTTTAGTTTCAGCTTGGGAAGCCTGCCAGGGCACCGAAGTTTTAATTGAATCGCCAACTGCTATGGCTGGTATCCATATCTCTGAGAAGTTGGGTATTCCCTTCTTCTACGGCTTCCCCATGCCTTGGACAAGGACTAGGGCCTTCCCACATCCCTTTGCCTATCCCAGAACACCAGATGGGTGGATCCTACAATTACATGACTTACGTTCTGATCGAGCAGGTGCTGTGGAAAGGTACGAGCTGGCAGGTCAATAGATGGCGTAAAGCCACCATGGACCTGCCCCCAATAACATTGGATCAGATGAGCCCCTACCGTGTACCCTATCTCTACTCATTTTCACCAGCTATCGTCCCTCCACCAGCTGACTGGCACGATTGGATCCATCCTTGCGGTTTCTGGTTCTTGGACAACCCCAACCCAGGTTGGAAGCCTAGCCCCGAGCTTGAAGCCTTTTTAGCTGCTACACCCAAACCCATATACATCGGTTTCGGTTCGATCACCGTTCCTGACCCCGAGCAAGCCATCCAAACGATCATTGACGCCTCAATAGCTGCCAACGTTCGGGTCATCTTCTCGGAGGGATGGTCAAGCCGCATGGACGGCAACAAAAAAAGTACCATCAAATACCCCGACAATATACTAGTTGTTGACTCAGTACCGCACGACTGGCTGTTCACGCAGGTGGCTGGGGTTGTCCACCATGGTGGAGCTGGCACGACGGCTGCTGGCCTTCGAGCTGGTGTACCTTCGGTTATAAAACCCTTCTTCGGGGACCAGTACTTTTGGGCTCAGCAGGTGCAGAGTATGGGTGCCGGTGTTTATTTGCGACGCTTGACTACCAACAAGTTAGCTGCCGCGTTGACAGCCCTTAGTGATCCCAAGATGGTGGAGAAGGCTGCCTCCATTGGTGTACAAATTCGAGCTGAAAAAGGTGTTGAAAACGCCATTAGTTTCATCTATCGTGATCTAGCTTATGCCCGTCAACGTCTCAACAAAGATGGTGATGCTTCTGCTGATGGGAATGAGCTCGAACCCAACCAATTTGGTCTATCGCAAGGTCTATTATCGATTGAGGATGAGTTTACGGTCTCACAAGAATCGGATAGTAATGGATGGTGCATCGTCTCCAATCAGAAGCCTACCAAGGTCTGATTTTACACCTGGGTTCTACATCAACTACTTTATACTTAAACTTTAACTTTCTATAGGAGCTTGCTTTCTAATTTTGGCTTGATCCATTCTAGTAATAATAAATTTAGCTTTGGCTTGAACATGGTTCTTACATCTCGGTGATAATATTTTCACTATGGCTAGCTTAAATAATTTGTCAGTTATTGTATATTGATAAGAGTCTATTGGGTTTAGATGAAGATGTTTGGTATTGAATAGGTTTAATTTTAGATAGGCTTGATGTATTGGAGATTTTTTGTTGTATATACCACTTTTATCAGCTAATTATACCTTTATAAGGAATCCATTACCGAAAGATCAACCTATAAGTATATGTAGTAGCTTAGTATCAATTTTTCCATCACTTTTGGAATGAGAGTTGGATAGATAAAGCCACTTTACTGACTGTACTCTGGTATATCTATTCTTAAGCTAAATATTTCAATTTCCTTATTCAAATGATAACTGCCTAAAAGTTTGCTTTTGAATTGGTATACTACCTATTGTTAGTTTGAAATGCTTAGTTGATCAATCCCTACGTCACCTCTTCCATCATCCCTATTATAAGTTTTGCAATTTTATTAAATTCAGCTTTTAGAAAATATAACTTGAAAATATGGGAATACTAAAAGATGTCTTTAAATTCGATTTGGGGTTTACACCCGATGTAAGATTTATTTTTCTGTTTTCAATATGCAGATAACTAAATGTTTTTATTAAATAGCAAGTTGCACAAACTCGACAGTATGTAGGTAGAAGTTGGGGTTTTGCCATCTTGGTATCTATGATTGGCATTGGGATAGGTAAAATTTTTGAAGGAATTTATTTTAAGACTGATTATTTCTATTCCTTTATAAATAGGTACCTTTTTACACAACCATGCTGATCCTACTAAAGTCAGAGAAATTGAAGTTAAGAAGGATGAGGCTATCGATAGAAAAGAGAAGTAAAGTTTTTATAAAAGGTATCATTTATTGCGTACCAGTATAGTTGGATATAAAGTTCCAAATTTATGAGCTACATTGAACTTCAATCTATAAAGGGTAGTTTTCATTTTGTTTGCAGATTACTTTGAACATTTCTTAGCTTTTAAAATTTGTAAGTTTAATAGGATATTCTTTTTTTAAATTTTGAACGTAGTGATTACTTTAGATTATAATGTAGTTGTTATTGTAACATTGGTGTTTATTACTTTCATTTATCGATAGCCTAATTTATTGGGTCTTCATTCTTTGACTACATAGCTAAATATTAACTATTCTTTTGATTTACATAGTATGGTTTCTATTTATTTAAATTTGAAAAAGCATACGTTGAATCTCTTGAGTTGTTTATGTTCCTAGTAAATAGAACTTTACACTTGTTCCCTTTAATCTTCTCTATGTCACTTAACCCACTTAGTACCCGCTAACTTGGCTATGCATTTCCTTTTAAGTAAACACGTGAGATATACTGAAGTTTAGTTTTCAAGATAGTAGGTTAAAAGTAAGGCTTTAGTGCATCATACAGAAGTAGCTTAACGTAGCAGAAGTTGAAATATACTTTATAGTATTATTTAGAACGGGCATTCAATTGTGTAAATATATTCTATAGCTCCAAATTTCTAATCAATGGTAATCGAAGTTCAATGTTTATCACCTTATTAGTATAGGAATAGATAGGAGTTAAGTAGTTAAACCAATTTGATATTGAATACTAACAAAGCCTATTTCTATATCTGTAGGTGATTACGGTTCGTTATATACTTTGTTGTTTCGATCAACTTATTTTTGAGGCGCACCTGTCACTACAGCTTTACTGGTGTAAGCTAATCATTACTCTTCATTTCAATACATTTAAAAGTATATACCTACAAGCATCTAGGTTTTAAACTTGATTTTTATGATTTGGTTGCAGTAAAGGCTAAAACCATAACTAACTTTATAAAGCTAAAGCAACTGCTTTTTACTATAGATGCTTTAGCTATTGCAGCTGATAGAGTTGTAGATAAATCATAATTGAAGCTGTAGAGGCATGCACTGTGCATTGGTTTATATAGTTTTCAATTGAAAGGGAGTGGGAAGGCCGATCGTAGATTTTCATTTTGGATGTTTATATCTATTTATCAATCTTGTATGGGGAAAGTGATGGTAGGAGCTACAATCCCTTTATACAGACCTAATTTGAGTATTTAGGTGCCATATTGGTTGTTTAGACCTTTCAAAGCTTTGCATAAGACAGCGTGCTTGTCTGGAATTTTGATGGAATCTAGTTCGAACTTCGAGATAATCGATTGGGACTTTTGAGCCAATGAATTCGATGGATCACGTAAGCGTGCTAAAGGTTTAGTCAATTTTTTATTACATCTTTATTCCCTTTAGGCTTTTCTACATTGATTTTCCCTATCCACCCCTCTATAGTCGATTGAGGAATCCTTGAAATTTTCGATATGGTATCCTGTATCGGTACATGTTGATCAATTCTAACCAACAATATCCACTGGATAAACGGTAGCATGACGGTTACCTTGCTTATATTTGTATTTGGACCTCTCCATAACCCTTTTCCTATCTATCCGAAGTTAAGTCTTTGTTATTGATCTTAAATGATGCAGGGATTGATTTGACTCCTATATTTTGAGGCAGCTTGGATGGTTTTTTTAAAGTTTAGAATCGCTTTATTTGGGATTATTTTTTAGTAAATCCTTCAACTTATTCTTCTAATTGTCACATCCATTTCTTTTTTGGCTTAACTTCATAGCGTTAACTCAGCAATATTACGGTGCTGTCTACTTTTCCTACCTGTATATAAAGTAAAGAATTCCGGCACAACTAATAACTTTATATTTTTAATTGTTAGATTTTGCAGATAGAGTAGATGAGATAATGTCAACTTCAACTAACGAAAGTTTGGAGGATAACAGCAACCGAAGTCTCAGTAAATCACCTATACCGTCGACTCCAAAAGATATATTCGGTAAAGATGAATTTAAAGTTCATATACTACCTTATGACAACTCAACTCCAATCAATTTAAAGCCTACAGCCCAACCTTTCAAGTCTAAATCCTACACCGATTTGAAGTACAAGTCAAAACTAGATGAAAACTACGACTTACAAACTCAGACTAACGATACCAACGATACTGATGACCTTGATGTATTTGCCCGAAGCTTTACAGCCCATCAGACTAGGATGCTGGATAGAATGATGGACAGCTACTCGAACAACACTAAGCCCATCTTTGGTGACTTCATGCAACCAAGCAGCTCTAAATCTATATTTTCGGCAAAGTCCAGCTTAGAAATACCATTTAACGTCGAATCTCCTTTGCTGTTACAACAGGTTAGACAGTACCACAACCAACCTACAAGGCAGACTAGTCGACTAAGTATTTTCAATAGACCTGCCAAGCCAAACTTGGAGAAGGAGGATACCAAGCCAAAGTTGAAGAAGCGAACCCGACTGCATCGAAGGCTGAAATCTATGTTCACTACTAGTTCGAATCACAGCAGTAGGAATGTGGAGCAAGGTAGATTAATGGAGCAAAATAAATTGGTAGGTTCGAAATATGGAGCGATCGATAACTTCGATATGACCCAAAGAAAGATTCAGTTAAACAACTTGGAGGTGGCTCAGTTTGCCAATCTTATACCCAACTACCAGTTCCAAAAGTATCAGAAAAACACCACCAACCCAGCTATATTCACACACCTTATCCAAGTTAATTTAAGTGATGCCATGGATCTGTTAGATACCGATCTCAACGCTACCCTACAAGCTCACAAATTTCGCATATGTCTTAACTATGGAGATCGACGCTGGGTTATAAAACGTAAGCTTATCGACTTCATCCGACTGCACACCAGTCTCAAATTGGGACATCTCATGGGTAGGGACGCTGTCAAGGTCCCCAAATTCCCCAACCAGATATTTTACGCCATCCACAACTTCAGGTACGGCGATAGGGATCGACTGTATCGTTTGGATGAACGACGTAGGATTTCACTGCAGACCTATTTGGAAAAAGTACTCAAACGATACAACCTAGTCTTTAAACCAGAGATCCTGGAGTTCCTGGAACTGAGCTGCAACTCCTTCTCTCCAACTACAACCTTCAAAGGTAGAGAAGGCTACCTGAATTTGATGGTCGGTAACCGTTTCATTTCTGATTGTCTACCCATCACTCTAACTCAGTGGAAGCCTTTATGGTGTATAGTCTCCAACTCGTGCCTAATACTGACCACTCAGTTGAACATCAAGGATCCATTTGACGTCTTACTCTTCACCCCCAATTTCAAGGTAGGAATTGAAAACAAACTTACCGAAAGTTATTTGGTGGTGACATCAGACCTGGACCCTATGAAATTCAAAGTCAATACGTTACATAGTTTGGATGATTGGCTACAACCCATCAACAAAGGGCTCGAAGACTGTCCTTACCACAAATCTAACCGGTTTCAATCCTTTGCCCCAGTACGTAACGACAGCTTATTCCTACCTCTGATCGACGGTGAAGTTTACTTCAAGGCAGTATACGATTCCATAATGGCTGCTAAATCCACAATCTACATTATGGATTGGTGGTTGTCGCCTGAAGTTTATTTACTCCGCCCTCCATCCAAGTACCCCCAGACCCGATTGGATAGGCTGTTGAAGCTTAAAGCCGAGCAGGGAGTAATCATCTACATCATTCTTTACAAGGAAGTAACAGTCTCATTACCCAACGACTCCAACCACGCCAAACAGCAGCTCAAGAAATTACATCGCAACATCAAAGTTCTGAGACATCCCGACCACAACCAACCCAACTCGGTGTGGTTCTGGGCCCATCATGAGAAGGTAGTTATAGTGGATGGTAAGGTGGGTTTTCTGGGCGGATTAGACCTCTGTTTCGCACGTTATGATACTGGGCATCATAAGCTGTCGGACAACTGTGGTGATCCGACCTGGCCCGGTATCGACTACTCTAATGTCCGTATCAAGGAGTACACTGATGTCATCAACCACTCCATCGATTTTGTTGACCGAAACTGTGTTCCCAGGCTGCCTTGGCACGACATCAATGGTAGGATACGAGGCAAAGTTGTCGAGGATCTGTGCTGGCACTTTGTACAGCGATGGAATTTCGTTAAGCGAAGCAAGGCCCGATCCAAGTGTGAAATACCTTACCTGATTCCTGAAAGTAACTCACAGCTAGTAGATGGTGACAACGGTAGCAGTACAAACGTCGAGGAGGAGTGCTGTCAGATTCAAGTTCTACGAAGTAGTTCTGGCTGGAGTAGCGGTATTGAAACTGAATCCTCCATCTATACAACCTATCTCAAGCTGATCGAAAACTCCCAAAAGTTTATCTACATCGAAAACCAGTTCTTTGTCACCAGCTCCACCGACACACCCACCAACGTCGTACGTAATCTCATCGGGAAAGCTCTAGTCAATCGTATACTCAAGGCGCATCGACTGAAGGTCAAGTTTAAAGTTATCGTCGTCATGCCCCTCTTACCCTCCTTTGAACACGACCTACACCACCCTGATGCCGCTACCTTGAGACTAGTCATGAACTGGCAGTTCCTATCCATTTCCAGGAATAAAGACTCGGTCCTAGGTAGGCTTACCGAGGAAGGAGTTGATTGGAGGCAGTACATCACTTTTAACGGGTTACGCACCTACGATGTCATAAAGCAGGATGTCAATCTGAAGGCTAGAGATGGGCATGGGCATGGCAGCCGCATCCACTCTCAGAACCAGTTGCTACGCAACGCGAATTTGGACCGTAGACTGGGAGCTAGTATTGGCCAACCTCGAGCCAACAGCCTACCTAAGCACCTGTTGCACAACACCCTGTTACGCAGTATCCCGTCCCCCAACCCCGAGCCATCCCAACTCATCATCAACGAAACTCCAAATGAGCTTGGGTTCGACGACCCCATAATATCGCCAGCTTCTTCGCTGACCAATTTGTCCATAACATCTACTGTATCCTCCTTATCCGACACCCCCAACTCGGATGGTAGCAAGGATGGAAGCTTGAAGTACATCACCGAGCAGATCTACATCCACAGTAAGCTATTGATTGTCGATGACAGGTTTATGGTCCTAGGTTCTGCCAACTTGAACGATAGATCGCAGCTAGGTATGAGAGATTCAGAAATCGCCGTGTTGATAGCCCCCAACCATTGGGATGGTACCTTTGAGGTAAACTTTTTACTAGCTTTATTGGAGTTATTTATACGCCTTTACATACTTTTTATTTCAGGACTCAAATGAAGCCTGCCCAGTCGTCAAAAAAGTTCGCGTTGACCTATTCAAAGAACATTGTGGGTTCAGCTTCGACCGTAATTCAGATACCGATACTGAAACCGATTTTAGTATCAACAACGACTCCAATTCCAGCTGCGTTTCAGGTTGGTCTATTATAGAAGATGTCAGTACCGATAGATTCTGGGACTTTTGGTTAAATTTGGCCCATTCCAACTCCAAGATCTATAGAGACGTATTCTATTGCGTAAGTTTAAATTTAGTTTTTAGCGTTTAGAAACCTGTTTTAACTTTTGTCTTTCTTTTCTTTTGTAGATACCTGACGATACAGTACACAGTTGGTGTCAATACGAGCAGTTCTATCCTAATCCGGAATATGTGCTAACGGGGCATGTGGATACTCGATTTTTCAATAAAGATGGTGATGGCAGTAGGGACGTGCGAAGTACCTTGAATAAGATCAAGGGGCATCTAGGTAGCTATTATTTTTCATCACATCTATTAATACAGTATTTTTCTTTCATGTAGTGGAATTCCCAGTTGACTTTTTAAAACTGGAAGATAAACTGGGTGAGGTCTCCACTTTTGCCCCTGAAGCCATCATCCCTATCGATGTCTTTATCTGATACCAAGCTCATGATAGGGTTTCAGCAGTTGATTAGGTTTAATTTTCGAGTTTTGGTAGGTAGTACAGACTACTAATTATTAACTTTATAGCATTTATATGCGTATGTATAGTATAGTATATTATAATAAATAGTTTAGTAACATTTAAAAATAGTTTAAATCTAGACCTTTACATACTTAAACTACATATTATACGTATAAACAAATATATAGCGAAACAAGAGTATTAAGAGTAGTGAAACAATTTAATTCCCTGCAGTTAAATTCTGCTGATTGACCAGTGAGAAGTAGTAGCCTTTCAACTTCAGCAATTCATCATGAGTACCCATCTCCACTTTGCGACCTTCCCTAAACACGACAATCAAATCGGAATCCTGGATCGTACTCAGCCTATGCGCTATAGTAATGGTAGTCCTATTCTGACTGGCGTTATCCAAGGCCTGTTGTACAATATGCTCCGACTGCGAATCCAAAGCTGAGGTAGCTTCATCCAGCATCAAAATTTTAGGGTTTCGAATGAGAGCTCTTGCGATGGCGACTCGCTGCTTCTGACCGCCTGAAAGTTTACCACCCCTTTCACCGACTCGAGTATCATATCCTTCACTTAGGTTGATAATGAAATCATGGGCATTAGCCATCTTGGCGACTTGGACGATCTGCTCTTGAGTAACTGGGGTTTCGGCTCCGTAGGCGATGTTTTCAGCGACCGTCAAATCGAATAGTACTGGTTCCTGACCTACCATGGAGAGACTCGACCGTAGATAAGGTACGTTCCACTGAACAACGTTATGACCTTCAACGTTCAAGTAACCCTGGTCCAAGTCGTAATACCGTTGTAGTAAAGAAAATATAGTCGACTTCCCCGAGCCAGAAGCACCTACTAATGCAACCTTCTTGTTCTCAAAGATGGAAATATCCAACCCTCGCAGTACAGGCACGTTCTTACGGCTGGGGTAGGCGAAGTGGGCGTTTTCACCTTTGATATTACCTAAAATACGACCAGCTTTGATGCCATAGTCATTTGAAGTGTCGATCTTAGGTACCCGATCCAGAAGTTCGAAGACCTCGATGGCAGCTACTTTGGATTTGACTAATGAGGTCAGTTCAGCCGAGACGAAGCCTAATGACATCCCGGTGAACATGACACAAGATATTATCTGGAACATTTCGGTGTAGGTGTACTCCCCACTGGCGACTAAAGTTGTACCGTACCAAAACACTAGGGCGTTGACAAAGTGAGGAGAACCCATAGCGACACCGTAACCTAGAGCAGCCTTAAAGAACCCTTTGTTGGCAAGTTTGTGAGCCTTACCTACTCTCACCAAATAGTCGGCGTAGAAGAGCTCCTCCCTCGTCAAGCTGGATAAAGTGCGAATGTTGGTGATAGACTCCATGGCGATCTGTGAGACTCGGAGGTAAGCCTTCTTGGTCTCTTTGTTGATATCAGTTAACGCGTTAGTCTCCATCAGTTGACCAAAAGTTGTCAACGGCATGACGGCCAAGGCAACCAAAGTAAGCTTCCAACCGTAGGCAAAAGCTATAGCTAGACCGACAATCGTACAGCTTAAAGCGATGAAAACGTTACCAATGACCTTACTCAACAATCCCTGCATATGTTCGGCCTCGGTAGACAACTTTGCCGTAAGTATACCTATGGTGTTGGCGGGGTCGTCAAAGTAAGCGATCTCTTGGCTCAAAAGTTGTCGGAAGCACATGCGTCGGACGTCATAGGTCAGATGTTCACCGACAGCTGAGAAGGCAGCTATACGTAAAAAGCAGGCCACAAAGCAGAAAATTGCTAATACGACAAACATCAAAGCCCAAAAGTTAATGTCAGCTTGGCCTTGCTCAGTAGGTTCTTTGTAGAGGTTGAGGAAGGCCTGGGTGGCGTGGGTTAGAACTATTGAGTAGATAGGAAAGATGGCACCCTCCAAAATACCACCAAAGGTTCCGAATAAAAAGGTGTTCAGCCACGGTTTGCACATGTCGAGGACGCGTAAAAGAGGCAAGGGCTCTTTTTGACGTTCCAGGTCGGCTAACTTCTTGGGGTCAGCGATAGAGTCAATTCTTGTTGCTATTTTCAATATGGCTTCGTCGATTTCAGGCTCCTCCTCCTTGTCATCATCAAAGGTTATGGAGATGTACTCTTTATCGTACTTTAGTGGTACTACCTTCTCGCTTATAGTTGGTGTAAGTTTGGTTTCTTCAGTTCGTAGAGATTGAGCTTGTACCAGATTGGCATAAACCCCATCTAGCTCAAGTAACTCGTCATGGGTACCCTGCTCGACAATAAGGCCTTTGTCGAATACAACGATCTTGTCGGCCTGCTTGATGGTGCTAAGTCTGTGAGCGATGATGACGGTAGTTCGGTTCTTGGATGCCTTATCTAAAGCTGTCTGGACCGTCTTCTCTGATTCGGTATCTAAAGCTGAGGTAGCTTCATCCAGCAGCAAAATTTTGGGGTTCTTGATGATGGCTCGAGCAATTGCGATACGTTGCTTCTGACCACCTGAAAGCTGGGAGCCTTTATCTCCGACCATGGTTTCATATTTCTTGGGTAGTGTCATGATGAACTTATGGATGTTGGCCAGCTTGCAGGCTTCTTCGACACGTTGTTGCAGTTCAATGGGGTCTGAATCTAGCTCACTATCCTTCTTGAGTCCAAATAAAATGTTGGCTTTAATGGTAGTGGCGAATAGAACAGGTTCTTGGCCTACAATACCAACATTCTCGCGTAAGAACTTGGTCGAGATGGTTTTGAGATCTACGCCATCCACCAGAACCTGGCCTTCTAAAGGGTCGTAGAACCGTTCTATAAGACCTATGGTGGTACTCTTACCACTTCCTGATGGACCTACTAGTGCAACTGAAGTTCCTGGTTCAATAGTTAGGTTGACACCTCGGATGATAGGGATATCAGGTCGAGATGGGTAGTTGAACTTGATATCTCTGAACTCAATGGTGCCTTGAAGTGGAGTGATCTTGGATTCCTGGACCTTCATGGCGTCGGTGTACTCGAAAGGGTTGATGGTACTTTTGTTTTCGATGATCTGGAATAATTTGGCGGCGGCTCCCTGAGCGGTAGCTAAAGCAGTAATACTTGGTGAGGTCTGTCCCAGCGTTAAAGCGCCGATCAAGACGTTGAAGAAGACGGTCAAGACCTGTTCAGGGTCGGACTCCCGTTCGATGATGAGCTTACCACCGAACCACATGGCCAAAGCGAACGACAAAAAGAGAACCAGCATCGAGATACCCATACTTAACCCCGATAGTAAAGCCTTGCGCAATCCATCCTTCTTGGCGACCTCCAACTTTGACTCGTAACGACTTTGCTCCCTAGCCTGCGAATTAAAAGAGTAGACGGTACGGATAGCTGACAGTACTTCTTCAGCTACACTCCCCGCTGCTCCGTAGGCACCTACTCCACCCTGCGACTCCTCGCTTATCATCTTACCGAACAGCATACCGCATCCCGCCAAAATTGGAGTCACGCTGAGCAAAACTAAAGTCAACTTCCAGCCGTAGATGAAGGCGATAACAAAGCCACCGATGACCGTTGAATAGTATTGGACCAGTAGACCTACCTTGTCGCTTATACCGTCTTGCACCTTGTTTATGTCGCCAGCGATCTTCGTAGCAATATCTCCCGATTTAACCTTATCAAACCAGCCCATATTTTGACTTAAAACCGACTTGTAGTATAAATTACGAATTCGAACTGCCTGTCGCTCGCCAACCATCAGCCATAACGAAAGTTGGAAGTAGGCGGCCACTCCAGTGATGGCACCAATAATGACAAATTGGATACACAGCTTGTTGACCTCTTCTTGTAGTTGAATTGCAGCGGTTGTTGGGTTCATATCAAAGTTCTTTTGGAAGTCACCGAACAGCTTGATGACCCCTGAGAAGACTAAAAAGAGTAAGGGCTGGGAGATCCCGTTGACTAACGAGCAGAAACAGGCTAGCATCATCATCAATTTATCTTGCACTGTAGCGTACTGGTAGAGTTTCAAGGCGGGGACTGGAGATAAACTATCCTTCATACTATCCGCCTTATCACTGTTATCTTTCTCTGTGAATTTATCTTTCTTCTTCCAAAACATTGTTATAAGAGTGTATTTGTGTCTACTGATATTCTTTGAGTGGCTATTTATACTTATTTTTTACTATGTATGTTTATTTATAAGTAATTGCATTTTGTATTTACGAATTCTTGATTGCTCAAAGATTTATCCATCATTCCGGTTTTGACATTGTAGTGTTACCGAAAAAGTAGAACCCAGCTACATCGGTAAAAACATTTGGAACTGGAAGATAGTTTTGAAATGCGATTCTCCAATTGTCGGGATTTACTAATTTAGAAGCTTGAATATAAATAAAAGTTCTCAGAGCTAAGCTTAACTTGTGATAGAATTGGAATGACTATATGTAGTGACCGTATAGAGTAAAGATTCGGATCTTTAGGTCGTAGTTTACAATTGTTCTTTATCGGCTAAAACTTTTTGATTAATCTATTGGATATCCAACGCTTATTGGCGAATACCTTTCTAAATGAAACAGCTCTTATAGTTACTAGTTGTCAGCTGAGGAGTTGTAGGATGTCAACAATAGTGGTAAAGGCGTCTGTATTCCTTGAACTTTGATAATTCTTTAAGGTTCAGGTTGGAACATGACATCTCCATAAGCTTCAATAGTAAGTGATGATGCCGATTATAGAAACAATTGTACTCCTTTTACTTTGACAACTTTTTAAAATATAGGTAGGGTGCGGTCTTCATTAGCATTAAAGTAGCCGATGGCTGATATACTGTAATCATGCTCAAATAAATTTATTTACTCGTAAAGGGTTGCCATGCTTTATATTCAATAGTTTAGCCAAGAGATGAAATATGCAATCGAGCTGGATGAGGGTTGTAGGTTTTGGTAAGTATCATGTACCCAATCAAAGCATCAGTTTTACCCATTCAATCGATCTAACTTGAGTAAAATGGATAAAAGTTCTGTTGATGTAGTTTATCCACAAAACAAAAGCCCTAGAAATTTCGCATAGGCTTTGGTAGAACTTATAAAAGGAATTTGGTAGTGTTATTATAGGTTATCAAGTTAACAGTTGATCCGATAGAAGTGATAGGGTTTTAGCAGTAAAAGTAGAAGCAATTCATACTGCATCTCTTTAAGGTTATAGGTTATATATTGTCAGTTGTCTTGAATAACGCCTACATCCTAAGGTATTGTAAAGATCCTTGCTTTTGAGAAGTAGTCCTTCTGAGTTTAAGATAATTCGTACATTTATAAGATCTTGGCTTTTTTATTACAAGCTATAGTAATCATACTAATGCATTGGAGGCACTTTTATAGTGAGGGGATATTTAAAATAGGCTGAATCTGTGCTATAAGATACAGTTAGTTTGTGTCGATGTCGTAATAGAAGTTTAGTAATAATAAATTGAGCTAGCAATATAAAGCTTTATCTCTCTAAGGTATGAAAGCAAATATAGTCAGGTATTTTGCTTGTAAATTCAATTTTATATATTTTAAACCAATATATTTAGCACTGTGCTTATTATCTGTCACAAAAAAGTTTAAAATCTAACTCGATATACCTTTATCCTGTAGCATGTCTCTTCTGCTGTAGATACTTTATGAATAGAAATGATAAAAATATAGTACTCCAAAGGTAATAGGAATAACTGATGCTACTTATTACCAAGCATTATAACAAAACTTCCTTATAGCCTTTCACACCGTATCGTATTGTATATCCGTTAGTAAGGTGAACCAAATGTATGCCTATAATTAGTAATAACTACCGATGGCTGCATTTCATCTTAGGTTCACTTATCGAATAGACTTCAAGCTGGAATATAAATTAATACTGTGTTGAAATATATAGAAACACCTTCAATCCTATAAAAGTCATTAAAGTTGAATGGTGAAAGTTGGCTTCTTATATACTGCTAACTATATACAAGGAAATTATAGATATAAATAATAAAGGTTAATGAATTTTAGGGATGAATATACTACTCTAAAATTTTGAAGTCATAGTTGTCACTCCAGTAATCTATCTAACTTAGTTATCTTGGTTTTTATCATTACATTTACTGATTATAAAGGATATCTCATCAACATCAAAGGATCATTATATAAAACAATGACTGTATATATTTTATCGTTCTATGATGGATTAGTCATCAATTTACATATAAAAAGGTGTATTTGGATATATGCTCAATGTTTATGGCAAGTGTTTTATCAAAACTGGAATATAATAGCTCCTTTACTTAGCATCTTAAGCTAGGCCTACATATGGTTGCTAGCTTATATATAAAACTACATTTTAGTTGGCTTCATATATTTCAATATCCTTTATAAGGCTTATTGAACGATATAGAGGTACTAAAGATAACCGTTTTACTTTAATCTAAAAGTTAAAGACAGGACTTTTAGAGCCCGTTTATTTTTGGAAGGGTATCATGGTTACTATATTATTGAATATAGGCAACTATACCTTTTCCAAAGTATTAAAGAGCCTCGACCAATGCATAGGTAAGGTTGTCAAATAAAATAATTCGATATGAACTTTTAAATATGTAAAAGTATTTATAGGTAAGTTATCATTTTTAAGCTTAAACGTATAAAATAGCAATATTATAGAAATTATATTTTTTTATTAATAGTAGTAATCTATTTGAAAGGAGTGGTAGAAACTTCTAAAGGCAAAGGAAGATATGCGTATATTTTTTAATTCCTGGGCGAGTAATATTGAAATTAGCTTCTAGATTCCATAGAATAGTATTTAAAAATTTATACGAAAATTGTAGTTCTCACTGAAAAACCGCGTTTATTCAAATTAAATAGTAGGCTCTTAATAAAATTCTATCAACACGATTTTTTACAGAAACTATCAATTGAAGGGTCTTGAAAATTGAAACAAGGGATTTACTATCCAATTCTGAACTAAATAACTTATAAAGCAGTATGTACATTTAATTAATAAATTAAATTAGTGTTTTTCCAAACGATGTCTGAGCTTCGAACCAAAGAATATCAGTACAAACAATGAGGCCATCCCCAATAGCTGTAGGAAAGCGAACAAGGAGAAGGTCCAACTGAAATGGAGATTGGTTAGCATGGTGGCACTGAATGACGTAGTGATTGCGGCTGCAATAGTTCGAAAACAGTTGTTAGTAGCCGATATTGAAGAAGCGTATTGAGGGAAGAGGTCTACCAAGTAGGTTGAAGTTCCTGAGAAGACGCTGATGACACCAAACCCAATTAAAAATTGAGCAAGCAAAGTGGCTGGTAATGGGAACTTGAACTCCAAGAACCAGCCTAACATGAAGAGTCCAGCCATTACTAATATTGAGCCACCTATTACTCCATGTAAACGTACTTCGGGTGGTGGGGGTTGGCCATCTAAACATCTGGATGCTCTACGAAGTAGAATGTCGGAGATGCGACCACCGACTATCGAACCCAAAATGTTACCGATGCCAAGTGGGATATAGCTAAGACCAATTTCGGAGGAAGATAGCCTGTAGACAGGAATGAGGGTTCTTGCTTGGTTTGCCGTGACGCAGTAGTAAGAGGCAAAGATGATGCAGGTGTAGAAGACGGCCAAAGCGACTGGGATATGTCTCATATAAAAGAGTGGCTTGATAGGGTTGAACATTGGTCCGTTGCGCTTAATTTGGAAAGGGTTAAAGCTGATTTTGAATGGTAGTGGCTGCTGACTCTCCTTCGGCAGAGTTTCTGGTAGGAAGAAGCTTAAGCCTACAAACAGAGCGAACCCAAGTCCAGCCAAAAAATAGAATATCGACCTCCATCCCAAGTATTGGTTCATAAAACCACCAATTATAGGACCTAGAGCAGGGCCTATCAGTGCACCTATGAAGAAGATGCCTATGGCACTGCCACGTTCCGACCTGGGGAATATATCACTCAGAGTACCTACTCCCACAGACATGGCAGACGACGCACCTAGACCTTGGAAGATACGCATGGCTATCAAGAAATCGATGTTAGGGCTGAAGCCACACCCTAAGCTCGACAGTATGAATATGGCGAAGGAGATGACGTAAACCCAGCGCCGACTGTACAGGTCGGATAACCCACTCCAAAATAGAGGACATAGGGCCATCAGGAAGAGGAAACTGGAGATTGTGATGTCCATTTGTTGAGGTGTAGTATGAAGATCCTTCTGGATGTTTTCTAGAGCTGGGTAGTAGATGCCCGAGGATATGGGACCAGCCATGCCAGCCAAGGAAACTAGTAATAGTATGAGATACTTTTGCACTTTAGTAAACTTTGGTAGGTTTGGGGTTGAAGCAGGAGTAGGCAATGTTACAGAGCTATGTGATGGGCTTCCGATGCTACCTATGGTATGACCATAGCTAACTATATCGGATGTTATACTTTCGACGTTTTGTAAGTCGGTAGTCTCCATTTTGAATTAGAGTTTTTGGTTTAGTTTGTACTGCTTACCGTCCACTCCCGTTATATACTTTTAAGCTCCAAAGCTTTAGCCGGTTACCGATCCCACCTATCGGTATATCGGTACTATGACCTTGGTTTGTTATTTTAAACTCAAGTCCTGCAAGTTTTGCTTTAATTGGGGGCTAGATTCCATTCAATTTATTGTTCGCAATTAGTAGGGGCATATATGCAAAGCTGCTTTAAATTTTAACTATAAGTACTGTAGGGTTTTTAGCTCCATAAAATTTAAACGGTATAACCATATGAGTTAGAGTTTGTCGGAACCAACATTATATCATAGGATAATCTCCACGGAAACTTTGCTTTACTGATATATCCAAAATTAACTGAGTCGTCTATTTAAAGTTTGTTGGAGAGCAGATATGAATCATCTGCACCCTACTCACATAATTTAGAACAAGAGTACCTTTCTGGTACTATTCGGTTCAGCAAAACTGAGCAGCACTTTTAAAGATTGTTCATGCATCAGTGTATCAAAAATTCTATAACAGTAATAAATACAAATTATATCACCCAGTGTATTAGTTTTAAGCATAAAAGTATTAAATTTCCTATAATATATACAATACAAATATATCTGATATATCTGATATATTTTTAGTTCAATTTATTCAGCTTTCCTATCAGATAAAATATTTTGAGCATAGATGTTAAATGTAGCACCGACATTCCAACCTGGTGCTTCTATTTCAATACAATTTCAATAGTCCCTTTAATATATGCTAGTTATAGTAATAGTGCTATCTTTTCCTCATTGTTACTCCGATTTTAAATTTCAATGTAGGCCATTGCGACCCTACCCAACACTGTCCTCCGATCTCATCTATTGGCTTACATGGTAATAAAAGAAAGTGCATTTTAGATGGTATCTAGAATTTCCTCAAGATTTATATCAAAATAGAATTATTTCAATTAATCAAAGTTGATGCTTTATAAATATCTCCACGACATGATGCACAGGCACATAAATAGCCTGGTACATATTTTGATCATGGCTTTATTGATAGAAATTGGCTACGATACATTATCTGGATGTTAATTAGCAACTTAACTTTAAGGTATGTAGTAAAATTACCATTTGATACAGTAACATGCTTTATCAAGAGGTAGGTGAAGGTTCAAATTTTATATCAGAAAGGTAATGTTGCTCCATTTTAATTTTAATTTATACCTCATGAAAATATATATAGGTTTTTTAATTAAATATAACATCCTTTAATCAGCAAATTTAGAACATAATGGCAGATATCTGTATAATTTTTCAATAGTATAATAAGTGCATGTTTATATTTTATGATAAATATAGATTTTAGTGTAGATCTGATTCTAAAGGGTTGTTACTAATCTAAAATAGATACCATTTTAATCCGCGGCATTCTATCAGATAGTGTATAGAAATCCATTAATATATCTATTATAATATTAAGGTTACATTAACTCCATCCTACCTAAATATTTGAAAGATGGGAACTGGTAACAAACTAAAAAACTATGACAAAGTAAGATGCAAGAGCATATCATCTCCACTTAAGTACTAATTTCAACTTCTTTTCTTTAGGATTTTGCTCTAAGCTGCAAACTATACAATGAAAAAAACAGCGCCTTTGCCTTTAAGCTGATGCTGAGTAAAGCGGGTACTAAATTTGGTTCAATTAGGTTTGGATAGTAAAGTTCCAATTTCAATTATCTTGAACTGCCTCCAAGATTGGTTAGGATGCAAGATAAAGTCCTCTTAGCATGTTGGTTACTGGTTACTTATATAAGTTTGACATCTTGGTAACCGTTAGTCCAATTTCAAATTGAAAGTATCATTCCAATCCATAAGTTTCTTTGAATAAGGCTGACGATAATCAGTATTTCTTTCCATTTATAAAGCTGCCTTCCAATAAATAATAGCTTGGTTTAGGTAATTCAATTCTAGATTTGATCATTTGGTTAGAAATGAATCAGCCAATGTGACAACTTTCCTTACATATACACAAGTACTTCAACTCAACTAGTCGTTCATTTCAGTTGAGTAGGATATTTGCATATACAGTGTAAATAGCTTCATGCTACTAAATTTTAAGAATATAGAAACCTATATCAAAAGTTTTATCACTAGAACTAAACGTAATCTTGTTACAAGACATCATTCCAAGCTTTTGGCTTTTAGGATAGAGGTAGTTTATCTGACTCGGTAAATTTTTGCCAAAGAAACGATTTTTAACTGTTGACTGTAATACGGGTCTTGTTGCGGTGAAAATATCTATATAATAGGTGAAGTTTTGTGTTTACAAACTTTAAACTCACTTAGTGTCGAAGTTGAGATTGCCAATCTCAAGATGTGGATGGTTGATGGCCAACTATAAAAGCAAGCTTCAGTTCAGATTTTGATTTATAATTTTTGATTATCTCTCAGCCATTTAGTTACGATGCGAGAATACGATGCTCATTCTTAATAGTTCAATGGTTGTTAAGAAGACAATGGTAAAATGGAGTTTAGATCAATTGTATTCAATATCTGTGGGTCCAGATCTTTAATAAGTAGTAAGCTATATGCCTTTAATAAAAAATATACAAATAATACTTGCCTTACCTACAATATATGGGTATACCAGCAGGGTTGAATACCACTGGTTTAGGGTACAGGTGATTCATATCTACTCTCCAACAAACTTTAAATAGACGACTCAGTTAATTTTGGATATATCAGTAAAGCAAAGTTTCCGTGGAGATTATCCTATGATATAATGTTGGTTCCGACAAACTCTAACTCATATGGCTATACCGTTTAAACTTTATAGAGCTAAAAACCCTACAGTACTTATAGTTAAAATTTAAAGCAGCTTTGCATATATGCCCCTACTAATTGCGAACAATAAATTGAATGGAATCTAGCCCCCAATTAAAGCAAAACTTGCAGGACTCGAGTTTAAAATAACAAACCAAGGTCATAGTACCGATATACCGATAGGTGGGATCGGCAACCGGCTAAAGCTTTGGAGCTTAAAAAGTATATAACGGGAGTGAACGGTAGGCAGTACAAACTAAACCAAAAACTCTAATTCAAAATGGAGACTACCGACTTACAAAACGTCGAAAGTATAACATCCGATATAGTTAGCTATGGTCATACCATAGGTAGCATCGGAAGCCCATCACATAGCTCTGTAACATTGCCTACTCCTGCTTCAACCCCAAACCTACCAAAGTTTACTAAAGTGCAAAAGTATCTCATACTATTACTAGTTTCCTTGGCTGGCATGGCTGGTCCCATATCCTCGGGTATCTACTACCCGGCTCTAGAAAACATCCAGAAGGATCTTCATACTACACCTCAACAAATGGACATCACAATCTCCAGTTTCCTCTTCCTGATGGCCCTATGTCCTCTATTTTGGAGTGGGTTATCCGACCTGTACAGTCGGCGCTGGGTTTACGTCATCTCCTTCGCCATATTCATACTGTCGAGCTTAGGGTGTGGCTTCAGCCCTAACATCGATTTCTTGATAGCTATGCGTATCTTCCAAGGTCTAGGTGCGTCGTCTGCCATGTCTGTGGGAGTAGGTACTCTGAGTGATATATTCCCCAGGTCGGAACGTGGCAGTGCCATAGGCATCTTTTTCATAGGTGCACTGATAGGCCCTGCTCTAGGTCCTATAATTGGTGGTTTTATGAACCAATACTTGGGATGGAGGTCGATATTCTATTTTTTGGCCGGACTTGGGTTCGCTCTGTTTGTAGGCTTAAGCTTCTTCCTACCAGAAACTCTGCCGAAGGAGAGTCAGCAGCCACTACCATTCAAAATCAGCTTTAACCCTTTCCAAATTAAACGCAACGGACCAATGTTCAACCCTATCAAGCCACTCTTTTATATGAGACATATCCCAGTCGCTTTGGCCGTCTTCTACACCTGCATCATCTTTGCCTCTTACTACTGCGTCACGGCAAACCAAGCAAGAACCCTCATTCCTGTCTACAGGCTATCTTCCTCCGAAATTGGTCTTAGCTATATCCCACTTGGCATCGGTAACATTTTGGGTTCGATAGTCGGTGGTCGCATCTCCGACATTCTACTTCGTAGAGCATCCAGACGTTTAGATGGCCAACCCCCACCACCCGAAGTACGTTTACATGGAGTAATAGGTGGCTCAATATTAGTAATGGCTGGACTCTTCATGTTAGGCTGGTTCTTGGAGTTCAAGTTCCCATTACCAGCCACTTTGCTTGCTCAATTTTTAATTGGGTTTGGTGTCATTAGCGTCTTCTCAGGAACTTCAACCTACTTGGTAGACCTCTTCCCTCAATACGCTTCTTCAATATCGGCTACTAGCAACTGTCTTCGAACTATTGCAGCCGCAATCACTACATCATTCAGTGCCACCATGCTAACCAATCTCCATTTCAGTTGGACCTTTTCCTTGTTCGCCTTCCTACAGCTATTGGGGATGGCCTCATTGTTTGTACTGATATTCTTTGGTTCGAAGCTCAGACATCGTTTGGAAAAACACTAATTTAATTTATTAATTAAATGTACATACTGCTTTATAAGTTATTTAGTTCAGAATTGGATAGTAAATCCCTTGTTTCAATTTTCAAGACCCTTCAATAAGGTTCTCAATACGAAGAGAAATGTTCAAATTAAATACATATTTTCAAGAGTTTCTTTTATCCAGTATAGGCATTTTCTTTCTAACTTAATAGATGTTCACCTTTTAGAAGTAATTTTTGAGAGATTTTATTAAGTTTGAATATCCCTTCCCATATAACAGTACAATTGAAGGAAAGTTGATGGATTCTGATACATTTATGATATTTTATCATAAATTTGTATAGTATCAGTTGTAGACTGATGGTAGCTCTATAGAATCTGATCTACAGTAAATTTTTATATTAGTCATATAGTGTAAGCATATGCTCACTATACTATCAAAAAAAATCGGGTGGATAATTGCTGTGCTCTAAATTAATTGATCAGAAGCATTATTCAAATAAGTAAACTTACAGATCTTTTGAAGAGCACCCATATAAATTGAAAAGAACTAACGGATTTTCCGATATAAAAACCAACTTCAATACAAAATGACTACATATATCCTATAAATACCTATTAATTTGTTTTAACATTATAAAAAACGATAGCTTTACTACACATTATTAATCCCTCATTGTCGATTTGATATCCCAGGAATGTACAGTAATCTCTACAAACGAAACGCTTCAAACAAAATATGTAATAGGTTATTTATATACATCTGCATTATGCTGTGGATATAAATATATAATATCAAATTTAGTTAATTGAAAGTTATCTATTTTGATACTCATTTACAAATATTCTAAACATCGGCTATAGTGTATTCTCTCCCATTACCTTATAAACTGGTGAATGACACTGCTGGGTAAGGTTTCAATATTTCATATATGGATTGCTTTTACAATAGCAAAGGATATGGAGGTAGTATTATTAATATGGGCATTACATATCAAAGAAGCTATTGAAATTAAGCTGAGATAGAAAGCAAAGCGAAATATCGGCTCTACGTTTGATCTCTATCGTATGTTGCTGTTTTTATCTGATGGAAAAGTTGGATTCATCAGACTAACTTCTATATCAGATATATGGATTTAGTGCATATTTTGTAAATAACTTAAAAATGCTATCTTTAAAGCTAACAAATTATATGCCATAATCTGTATTTGCTACATTTATGGAATTTGATATATTGCTATATAAACAAATATTCGCAATACAAGTTAATACTCTTGTTCAAAATTATAAGACTACAATAGCACTCATTCAAATACCTATTATCCAGCAAAGTCTGCCTAAATTCTTTAGTTAATTTTAAACGATTCAGTAATAGCAAATTTATTAATAAGGAGGTTGGTTCTATGAAATAATCAAAATTCCGATTATTAACAACTTATACGGCTAAACCGTTTAAGCACACTAGCGCTAATCCCTACCATAAATGTAGCTAAAGTTTAAAGTAACTTTTCTCAGGAGCTTCTAATAATTGCGAACAATCTATTAAATATACTCTAGCCCCACCAAATCAAAGCATGGATTGAAAAATCCCAGTTTAAACTAATAAACCGATGCCGTAAATCAAGCACCAACACTAGTAAAATCGGTAACTACGGCTAAAGCTACCAGATTGAAAAAAGTATATAACGGGAGCAGACGTCAACTGTACAAAACAACACAAAAGTAAAAGTTCCAATTTAATTCAATTCAAAATGGAACCTACCAACCTTGAAAATGTCAAAAATATAACGTCCCATATAACCAACTACGACCTTACGATAGGTGACGTCGAATCGCCCTCGCACAGCTCCATAACTTTACCAACACCCAACCTAGCCCCCCAATTTACCAAACTCCAAAAGTATTCCATACTACTACTAGTTGCTATAGCCGGTATGGCCGGTCCCATATCCTCAGCCATCTACTTCCCTGCTTTAAACGACATCCAAAAGGACCTCAATACAACATCTCAAAAGATCGACATAACAGTCTCTAGCTTTTTATTCCTAATGGCCCTTTCCCCTTTAGTTTGGGGTGGCTTATCCGATCTATACAGTCGACGCTGGGTCTACGTAATCAGTTTTGCCATATTTACCTTGTCAAGTCTAGGATGTGGTTTCAGCCCTGACATCGATTTCCTAATAGTAATGCGTATTTTCCAAGGCCTAGGTGCCTCATCAGCAGTTGTAACTGGCGTAGGAACGTTAAGTGACATCTTTCCTCGATCAGAACGTGGTTCAGTGATGGGCATCTTCTTCATAGGCCCATTGATAGGTCCCGTATTAGGTCCTATTGTAGGTGGCTTTATGAACGAGTACGTGGGCTGGAGATCGATATTCTACTTTTTAGCTGGACTGGGATTCGTCCTATTTGTAGGGCTATCGTTCCTGCTACCAGAAACTTTACCAAAGGAGAGTCGACAGCCTTTACCGTTCAAAATTAGCTTTAAGCCGCTGCAAGTTAAGCGGAATGGACCATTATTCAACCCCATCGAGCCATTGTTCTTTATGAGACATATTCCAGTTGCCTTGGCTGTATTTTACGCCTGTATCATCTTCTCTTCGTATTACTGTGTCTCCTCAAATCAAACTAGAAGCTTCACTCTTATCTATAAGTTATCTTCTTCCGAAATTGGTTTAAGTTATATCCCATTGGGTATCGGTAACATTTTGGGCTCTGTAATTGGCGGCAGGATTTCTGATATTCTACTTCGTAAGGCATCTAAACGTCTACAAGGCCAATCCCCACCACCTGAAATTCGATTGCATGGCGTACTAGGTGGCTCCTTCTCAATTATGGCCGGCCTCTTCATGCTAGGGTGGTTCTTGGAGTTCAAATTCCCACTGCCAGCTACCTTGTTCGCTCAATTTTTGGTTGGGTTTGGTATGACCAACGTGTTCTCAGGGACTTCAACTTATTTGGTGGATCTCTTCCCTCAGTATGCTTCTTCGATATCGGCTACCAATAACTGCCTTAGAACTATTTCGGCTGCTATCATTACGTCAGTCAATACTACTATGATAGCTAGCCTCGATTTCAATTGGACTTTCTCATTGTTTGCTTTCTTACAGCTGTTTGGTATTGCTTCGCTGTTCGTATTGATATTCTACGGATCGAAGCTGAGAAATCGTTCGGAGAAACATTAATTTATTTATTAGATGTATATATTGCTGCCCAAGTTTTTTCAAAGTTAGATAATAAACTCATACTTTTTATATAAAGTTTTGCTAAAGAACAAGGCTTAAGTTTTATTTTACCTACAGATTCAAATTTATCCAATTAAAGTTTCCTTTAACTTTACGAATAAACTTTTCATTTTACCCCCTGTTTATAAAATTTGGTTTATAGGTGGGCGCATTGTAGTTCAAGTCGCTATTTCTAAATATAAACGCATCATATCCAGATAGGAAAGCTTAGAAAAGTGCAAAAAATGTATCAAGGCAACTGCCATATTTAATTTTATATAGCATGACTACCTATTTCAAGTAGAAGTTGAATTCCCTTTATATTATTTCCAGTTTAGAAACATCTACAAAACAAATCATGAATACTAAAATTTTCAATATTTGATACTAAAAAGAATATTTTATAGTTTTTAAATAAGGTAAATCAACTTTAAGCACACCAAATAGCCAATATAAATCATAATTTTAATAATAAAACACTTATAAAGAAACAAATAGTTAAATGGAAGTTTATTTTACATGATTTAGAATATAAAAGCTATAGAACTTACTCCAATTTTACCAACAAGCATATAGCATCAAACTTACAACCAATACCGGAACATTGAAAGCTATCAAGCCACCGCTCGAAACAGGGATTCCAAACTCTTGACCTTGAGAAGGGATGATAACGTATCTATCTCCATTATTCCCAGAATTCCCACTACCATCAGTAGCCGAAGTAGATGCCCCTGACGAAGTTGCAGTCGCACTTGGATTACGACTACTATTACCTCCTCCATTGGAAACCAAGGTATCGGCGTTAGGTAAGCCACTAGCTACACCAGGTATAGAGGTACTTTGAGTAAGAGTCCTAGAATCCAAGGAGGATAATAAGGAATCGACGTTGGGTCCAGGGGCTGGCATGTTGACGACACCAGTTGGCAAATGACTTTCTGAACTGGAAGCTTGATTGTTAGCATCCCTATTTCCACCTTCTTGAGTAGGATTTACGTTTTGATTATTGGAATTAGTTTGATCGTTGATGGGGGTATTGCTGTTATCGTTTTTGTTGTTGCTATTATTAGGTTGATCGGTTGGAACAACGACTACTGTCTCAGTATGTAAAGCCGATGATACAGCATTGGTAGCTGGATTAGGATTGGGATTTGGGTTGACGATTACTGTTGAAGGTTGAGGTTGAGGCTGTTGCATAGCTGAAGATTCCTTATGGTGGACCATAATTTCACCAACCGCTTGACCAATAGGACTTTGAGGAGCCTCCTGGGCGTAAATGACAACACATTGACCTATACAGGGGAAGTTGGCTGCGTTACCACAGATTTTTACGCAGCTGTCGATCCGTCGTTCGGCGTCCGATTGGCCGTTGACCAAGGTTAAAAGTAAAGCTAATGGGAAAGTTAGGTGCTTGATCATCTATCGTTGGTTTAGTTTAGTGAAATGGAAAGTAAAATTTGAAGTCCAACATTTGAAGATGGGCAAGCTTTATAGTAGCTACAAGTCTATCGTATTTGAAAAGCCTTGGTTTTCTAAGCCATAAGGGTGACCTCATTTACTTGGTTTGGGTTCAAAAATTGATTGGCAACTGTTGTAATGGTAGACGTTTTATGCGACTTGTATAGGCTACAAACAAGCCTTCAGTTTATGGATCGGTATAATGTTTAGAATTGTTGGGGTAAAGCTGGCCATAATGTTGCAAGTAGATTTTAAAAGTTTTGCATATAGCTTATCCAAGTAATGCTGAACGAAGTATCAAGTATTTTTCCCTGTTGCTTCATGTCATAATGATGGTTGGTTCATTTTAATTTTAAATAGGTTTCAATTGTCGATACTGGTCTCAAACAAGATATCAAATATATTTTCTATGTTGTCGAGATCTTTGGATGGAGGAATGTTTTTGAAAAGGTAGCGACATTTTCTTGGATTTTGGTACCCTTTGAACGCCTCCTACAAGGTGATTTGAATATCCTATTGAAAAATAAACCGCTTTTAGGACGTACAAGTAGGCATAGGAAATAGCACATATATTATTTAAATAATTATCAAAGTTAGCCTTTGATATAGACTCATATCTAGGAATATCGGAAATTATCGTACCTTGATTGATAGTACTGCTACTTTAAAGCATATCTACAGTAAATTGACACTATCAATAGCTACATATCTCAACCCTTTAAGATCTTTACTAAACCGTATTTTTACTGACACACTACAAAATTTGCTATTATCAATCAGACTTTACAAACCCCTATAGATTAAGCTTCAACCTTCCACAACAATCGAAAGTCTACTTATTGTCAAAATATGTAAAGTTGAATTCAACACTTTCAATAGTCCATCTTATTGCCAAGCCATCTAAAGGTGAATTTTAGACGTTTTCTTAATGAAATCCAATATATTAAACTTAAACCACCTTAGGTGTTGGAAAAGTCCTATCTCTAAATTTTTAGAAATCATAGTTGCCTGAATATTATGATACAGTAACTATGATATCCTTTTAAAACAGGAACAAATTCTCAACTTTTCATATATATCTGTATCGATACATCTTTAATATATTGATTGGGATGCTGAAGTTGTGCAAATATAAAAAGTGAAGCTGTACCAGCTAATTTGAATTTCTATCAAAAATCCAAACTTCAAACTCCAGTTTGAAAAATATACATATCAATTCAAAGTTTCACCTTCAAATTCCAACTTTAATCACAAGATCTAAAGCTACCTGACCTTTGCCCCATGTCAACTTCTCCAATACATTTTTTACATCAGCCAAGTAGTACCCAACCTTGAGCTAGTAAATCAAAGTTTAAGAACCACATCAGCTCCATTCTCACAAGCTCATGCTTGGCAACTTCATTTCTTCAATTTGAAGGTAACTATACCCACTAACTAATTTATTGTAGGTTGCCTATCTATATTTAGTATTCGTAAAATTTCAAAATTAGACACTATACCAGCTATAACTTATATGCTAACTTTATTTTCGTTACTACCATTTTAAAATTAGCAGCCATCCGTTTCCAAGCCCAATCTACAAGGCAGCATTTAGTTATGTATTTACCGACTAGTGAAGGTGTAATATAAAATTCAATTACCTTTCATTAATACAATTCATATACTGAGAAACGGCATTTTAATTAGTATAGTAAATTGTAGCTTCACGTTTTACTATACATCAAAGTGTGCTTTGCTAAATTTATACATGTTAAACGTTTCATACCATTTAGTTGTCTCTATACAATTAGGAAAAATAGATCTACTATATAAGGTAGAGTTAAAGTCATATATGGTCTTGGATAGAGGTATAGTTTACAATTCCAAGGCACATACCATATCAAGTTAAACAGTTCATGTGTACTACAGAAAATGATCAGCAGTTTGGAACCTTTCAATACCTTTTTGTAATTACCTAAAGGTAACAGGTTATCAAAGTATAGGTATTTAACTATACTTATGTACTATTCGATAAACTTTGTATGGCTACATGTTCTTGGGCGAGTATCTGTAAAAAATATACTGCACTGTTCGGTAATACAGGGCAGTTGTTTATAAGCTCAGCTGTAAAACTATCCAGTTTTGCTGAACAAAGCGTGGCTAAAGGTGCTTTACCTCACCATTTACCGACAACTACCGAGCTTACACCCCCACCACCCAAAATCCCCAACACGTATTGCTCAATATAGCCAATCTATAATTACCATTTTCGAATGCCATATCGCTTGACAATTGGAAAACCGCCAAATTCTTTATAAAAGGGGAAAGTACCTACATCTCCGGTATTTTGAGAATTGTAAATTGAACTAAAACTGGCTGGGGTATTTATATTTAGCTCTAGCTAAATTTAGTACTTGGAATTATAGTTGGAAGCAATTTATGGGAGCTACGTAATCATTTCTACTACAAAGCCATCCAAAAAGCCATCAAAGTTTTGAAGAACATTTTCAAATGTAGCTTTGGAAGCTAATATTTTTGGTAGAGAACCTCCTAAACCTGGCAGCGCATCTTATACTTGACTGTGATCGACTGGGCAATAGTGTTGGAAAATAGCTGATGGATGGATGGATGGATTATATGGTCGCCTTAATAGTTCTAAAGCAATTAACTTGCAGGTTTGGTAAAGTCCGGGCCACACTTCGATCTAAAATATGTTATTACTGCAGCTACTTTTTGGAAAGACAAACCGCCCTTCAAAGCAATTAATTGGATTTTCAATAGGTTTGAAATAAACTAGCCATTTGTAGGATAGCGAGGGTAAGCGTGGACATATATAGAAACCTGCCGTATTATAGGTTATTCAAAAGATGTTTAAGCTATTCAAACGGCATCTAATACCAATCCATCGAAATATCGGTAGTTTTAATATATTGAATTAGCTTAATGTAAATAAAGCCAACTATACAAAGACACTACTAGTTGCTAGCTTCTTTTTGAAACATTGGAGCTAGTGGTAGGTCGGAGCTGATGACTTTACCTACTATATCAGTCAATATATAGGGGGGAATTAGATGACTTGATATAGTAAATGTTGAATTATAACTAAATTGGTCCAAAAATAATTAGTCAAGTCAATATAGGTATAAGGGGCTAGAAAATGGCAACCCGACATTTCAATCCAATCAATTCTCCATTGGTTACCAAAAGCAAGAAGCTAAAGAATTGGGATTTCTAATTTCAAAGCTATGTATACAAACTACACCCAACCTACAAAAGATTTAAGCTTAGGCCTGTCCTAATCCCAGCCGGTTTGGTTATACCGGAAGGAGAAGGTTCACAAAGCCTATAAAAAGCAATACGACACACCCTTCGGCTGCAAAAGGAAAAGTACCTCCTCCCAAACCTGACAATTGCATTAATTACCTTCAAACTTTTTATCAACACGTAACTGAGATTTTCAATTCGAGGGGTTTTATCCAAGAGAATAATTTGCAAGCTAGAGATCTCGAAATTTTCATGCATAAAGTTTATCTAAGTTGGCATACATCCGTATTCCAAACATTATAAATATCTTGAAGTTTACTGGTACTTGGTCTTTATTTTTTACAAAAGTTCGATTCCAATTCCAAAATGTACCACCAACTGGAGAAAGCCGAATTGGAACTACAGCCAGCTGGTACCGATATCAAGTATGAGATCCTAAAGATTCTGAATGAAATCATCAGTGCCACATCCATGCTGAGTGCATTGACCATCATAGTCATCCTACTAGCTTTACGTAAATATAACCATCAAATTCGATAAACTAACATTTTGCTTTTGTAACTTTAGGTCTCTACGACAAACGTATCATCGACCGAATTTCCTTACGCTTATGTTTCGCCATCTCAGTAATCGACATTGTTAGAGCCATCGGTATGGTCCTCTACCTCCGAGTTCAAAACGAAGGCCCAAGCTGCCAAGCATCAGCCATGATCATCCACTTTAGTATCCTATCCCACATGATGTTGTCGGTGATGATCGCCTTGAACCTGCAACTCATATTCATGAATCAGATCCGACCTCGACCCATCTGGCACGCCCTCTACTGGTTCTTGGGAATCGGCTTACCAATAATAATTACTTTGACCATCTTCTTCCTAAATGGGTTCGGATATGACACCATCGGTCAAGTGTGCTTCTACCGCAAGGTGTACGCACCCGGTGACAAAGGTGCAGCAGCTTTAATGTGGTCGGGGTTCCTGGTCTGGAACATCGTCGGTACGATCTACTGTTTAATCATCGCTGCTTTAACAGTCTATCACTTGCGCGAAAAGTCCAAAGTTTTATCTAGCTTCTTTGACAAGAACGACATCAAGCCGGGATACCAAAACAAGGTCAACAAGAAGTCCATCGAACTTTTGATCACGCGTATCTGCTTCTACTGCATAGTGCCCCTAGTTACCCAGTTCGGCTGTGTCTTGGGCCTCATATGGGAACAGTTCACGGGAGATGCTCCTTACTGGATCTCGATCGTCGATATCATCGGTACCAATTTGTCGGGCGCCTTAAACTTGACTGGATTTTTGGTTGATCCCGCCTTACGTAACGCCCTGACTGTTGTCTATCAAGATTTGACCAATCGCAATGGCAACACCACTCGAAGCTTCGGTGAAAGCAACGACTCCAACGATGGCGAAGTTGATAACCGCACCATCTTCGAAAAGCACCCCTACCCCTGGTTATGCAAAGTCTTCCACTATTTCCTAGTCGAAAAGAAGTTTTTGATCAACAATTTAAGTTTGTCAGAGAGTGGAAGTAGCGATGGGGAATGTAAAAACCACGCCACTACTTTAAAGACTATAGCTTCAACCTCCACTTTGAATGGCGAGAAATCCAAAGCTGGCCAAGATAGTTATGAGCTCCAAGCCACCTCCAAGTTAGATAGTCAATACATCGACCCTAACCACGATACTTCCATTGCAACTACGTTGAAAAATAACGAAGGTTTACAAGCTATCGAGGAGCATAGTGCCACTGCAAATGACCCCAATATCTCTACCTGGCAGCGAGCCATGTCGCCACCTTACTACCGACACACCAACTTATCTAACCCGTCGGAGACCCATAGGGTGGAGACTTACCACGAAATGAGTGAGATCGGTTCTGAAGTCAATCTAAGGGCTAACGCCAACCAATCCAACTTCAAATTGCCCAAGAGAAGTTCCTACTTCAAGTCGGTCAAGAACCTATAACATCTACTCTACCTGCTTACAGTTTCCAAAATCAAACTTTGTTACGACAACTCCCCATCATCACCTCTTCGTTTATGACTTACATTATGCAAAATAAATCTACACCTAATTTATAGCTTACTATTGCATTAGTATATATATGTTCAAGGTATACAACATGTCGATCTTATAAACCTTTCCTCTTATCAGTTATCAATCCTTTTGTTACTTGACAGTTCAAAAGTTGGCTATAATTCCAAGAAAAGCTATTCCAATAAATCATAGTTTAAGAACTACTCCAAGAACTTTAGATCTATCAAAGCTTTCATTACAAATCTATTGTGGCTTTTAGTATTGGCAATTGTACTATCAAAGGCTTATCATATCCTCCATAGCAAATGGAAATTCCCTACTAAACCAACTGATAAGGTCCAATTTGGTAAACCCATTTTTTACAAAGGTTTGGTTATATTTCAACCTTCCATTAGCAAAAGAGTTGATTTAGCTGAAAGATCAATCAGCTACAATTTCAATTTTTGAGAGAAATAAACAATACATCCTAACCTATATCTTTACCTATGTGAGGGTCCTCTCAATAACAAATAGCAGTAGCTTTGGTATGCAAATAAAAATGTTACTGCAATTGGTGTCAGAATTTAAACTTTATGATGATAATGCAAATGCTAATAATAATATCAATGCCAGTGGGCGAGATGAGATGCAAGGAAAACTCCAATATTGGGGAACTATACTTCTCAAAGGGAGATTTCTATTTCCAATTAAAAGTCGCTCAATCTGTAGCTTAAGCAATTTAGCTTCGTATTAAAGAAATTGTTGACTCGGGTTGACAATCCGATCTTCAATTGAAGTTTACTACAAAGCCATACCGTTAAAATTGCTCCTTCATACATATATATTTTAATCAAAGAGATACTTTTTACTGAAAATTTGAAAGAATTACTTTGCCAGAGGCATAAGTTGAAATCGAAAGTTTGTTGGACAGCATTGGTAGTTGATGATATAAACAAAGTTTTATAATTTCAATGCTTGAATGCTTTGTTCTATTTCTATTACCCTACTAATAAAGGTATTAAATGTATAGAATATAAAATGTTGTAGTATCATTAGTAAGTACAAACACTCGTAAGGCGAAGGTGCTTTAAATTTCAGCTAAAAGGTCAACTGCATGGACGACAGCTTCCGTACCTATAATAACCATTAACCTAGACATTAAATTCGGAAACTTTGAGCCGGATGTAGAAAACTAAAAAGTCGACGGTAGCAGTGCTATTCAAGTCAACTAACGTAATCCGATTACTAGCACGTGGTAGTAAAGTATATTTTACATTGCGGGCCATATGCCACCGATTTTAAAAAATATTGTATGAGTAGAATTCAGTAACAGCTACAAGCCAGAAGCATATAACTTTTGTTTATTTTTACTCTCTCCACTTTCTACAAACAGCTATTCAAGAACATACATATAGTAAATCTGTTAAATATCAATTAAATATGACTAAATAGTTTGCTTTACTAATCTACCATCTCCAAATAATTTATCAATAATCAACTTTTGAATAATAATTACCGAAATCAAAGGTTCATTATATGTTTATCATTTCCGACAGCCTCATGGACTATAAAATTTGATATAGTATCTACTTTGAAGTTATAATTTATGCTTTGGTGTAAGTGGACGGCTTCAGTTCACCTTATATAGTAGATTTCTTTCCTAATTTATTAAATAGCTAAATGATATGAAACGTCTAGTATATTGAAATGTACCAAAGTATACCTTGGTGTGTAGTACAAACCTAAGCGGAGTAGGTTGCATTTTAATGAAATTTTAGTTTATTAAACATATTAATGAAGTTCTAATTAATATTTATGGTGCAGATAGCTGAGTAATAACATAAGTGTATTAAGTGCTAATATAGCATATTGAGTTTGGGTACATAACAGTATCAGTTTCAAATGCTAGTAACGGAGATGTTTGCATCCAGTATAAGTTGTAGTTGATATAGCTTCTACCTCCAAGGAGAATTGAGAAAAGTGGGTGTATGTGATGTATATCTACCCTATAAGCAAATAGATTGTATGTTATGTACTTTGTAATCGATTAATTAGTGGATGCATCTTCCATTTTGAAGGTGTTACTATCAAACTTGACCTTTACAGACCTTTGTATGTACGGTTGTTCTTACCAAGACTCACCAACTTAAAAAGGTTGTATACTTTTTATGGTGCTCAAGGGCGTATTTGAAAAATACATTCAAAAGTTAGCCAAGGCCAGAAATAACTATTTTTGAAAATGAAAGTCAAATTAAGTATGCAAACTTTTATCAAACCACACCTGTAAACTTCAACCTCCAAAAATCTATAAACCAAAGTTGGATTTTGTAATTTATTGCACTACAACGACTTGAAGTTCCCAACTTTATAAGAATTTAATGCATGTCAACCTATTATTCATCAACATTTTGAACAGGTACTTATTGCTACAATAAACGCACTGTCCTTTATTTTATTACCTATACTATACAGTTTTGAAATCCTTACAAAGGTACTTCAATAAAATTCAAAGTTTCCATTACCTAGTTTTTCCAACTTTCAGCTTTATCCCAACTTTCTAATTAGTTGAAAGCTGTAACTTTACTTAAATTAACATGCCTAAACCATACTCACAACAAAGCACTTGAAGTAGCTAAGCTACGATCCAATATATATTTTCAAGAATTCAAAATTAAACTTTATATATATCTCGTTCAAAAGAAATTACTAATGGTGCGACACTATTGCTTACAACTGCCAAGTATAAGGGATATCAAAATTCTAAAATGTATAAATGTAACTTGAAGCTTTTAGAATAATATATAAGCAAGGTATGATAAAATAGAATAATCCAGGTGGAAGCATAAAAATTAAATACTATATATTATCTTTACCAAGTATACTAAAACTTGAAATCTTATATTTTAGTAGAACAATACAAAGTTTTTACCAACTCCACTTCAAAATCCTAATCTTCACTTTTAATTAAAACGTATACCAAAATATCTATAATCTTTACTATCCTCAAATAAAAGCAAAAAATTACTTGAGATGTCCGATGGCCCACATCTTATGCAGATCCTTCAACGTATGCTGGCCCTTGGGCAAAGTGAGGCGGCTTTGATCGGTTAATAGCAAGTTACCAGTAGCCGGCAGCGCCAAATGTTCCATGGCGACTCTATGTAGTACGGGGTACTCGTACTGGTGGGCCTGCCACCACAGGAACGGGTCAAGATCGGGGGTAATTGGGGGTGTGCTGAGGTACAGTGTCATCTCGTCGTTCAAGGTAGGGGAGTCGTTGCGATCGGTGCCAAGTCGATGAGCTAGCAAGGACGCTCCGATGGTGGCCGGAGTAGTACGGTCTTGCTGCACTTGATGGCTGGTGTGTCGCAGTCGACTCAACGTGTAGCTGACAAAGAGCTCACGTAAACGACCTAAAACTGCCTCCTGGTTGACCGAGTCTCCGAAGGCTTGGAATTTGAATCGGGGATCCAGCAAAATAGAGACGACAACCTGTCGACCTGTCGATTCGGGATGCCTTTTGGATATAAATTCGACGAGGCGAGCTACGCGGGGGCAGAACTTACCTGGCAATGTCTGCAGCTGGTAGGCCAGGCCCATGAACACGACGTGAGCTTCAGAGAGGTTGAGGTAAGGAGACGCGTGGAAAGCGTGGGCCGACTTCAGCACTGTACTGATGCGGTCGAGGTACTTATCCAAGTCGTCCCAGCTAGTTTTGTCGATAGGGTCTAAACTACCTGCGACTAGATCCAATAATCCAACTCGATCGGTTGAGATACAGTTGACGAGGTCTCGCCAGTCGTGTTTGGTAAGTACGCGGCACAGTGGCGAATCTTCACTTAGCAACGTGTCGGATGCCTGTACGATATGGGAAGCCGCTTGACGCAGGCTTATGACAACGGGGTGGTCCAAAAGCGTGAACAAGATGGCATCGTCGATTAGCTTAGACATGCAGTTCAAAGTCCAGCAGTCAGTACCAAAATGAGTGTTGATTTTACTCTCGATGAAGCTGCCAAAGGCCTCACCACGGACCCCGGCGTTGATGACGAGCCCGTTGAGCTTGAGGTGGTGGTCCTTAAACCGGTTAACTGCTTCAATTGTCACATCGGCGACTAAATCACAACTCACTGTCTCTAGTTGGTGTTCGACTTGTTCACATTGGATCAGTAGTTTACGCGGCTGCCAGTTGGCATCGACAAAGCATAAAGAAACACTTATTAGCAACGATTCGTCACTGATGTCAAACAAATCTACAGCAACTGAAAATTGAGACAACGCAGTAGTGATCGAGTTTAGTAACCTAGGCTGTAGGTTGATATAGAGACGATCGACAGTATCTTCCAGCCATCTGCTGGCGAAGGTGTCGTCGGGGAGATGGATAAATACTAAGTATTTCTTGAAGAGCTCCTGCTCGAGTATAGAGTTGGGTCGAAGTTCGTGGGCGAGGAATTGGATGGCAGCGTGGCGCAGGCAATTTAGCTGAGTCGATGAAGCAGTGGAGGTACTGTCTCCATTGCTGTTGAAGCGACCGTGGTGGTGACGTAGCAGGTGCTTGCTCATGACATTCAAAGCAGCCGTTATGGGGAAGACAGTGTGGCAGTAGACGCAGATCTTGAACTCACCCTTCACATGGAACAGACAGTGCTGCGAAGATTTGGAGCTATTCAATTTGGTGGGAAGGTGTAGGTTCCGGTACTCTTGCAGTGGTTCGGCTAAAATTTTGCAAGCTTCGAGATCGGGGAGTTTCAGGTCGGGGTCCAGGTAGTATATCAGGGTCCGAAAGTGCTTACTGTTTAGTAATGCGACCGGATCTGGGTTGCTAAGCACCCATTTGCAGAGTAGATTTAGCCGGCAATTCATCTCGAATTCGTGATTAATGGGGAACGGTGCTGGCTCAGAAGCTACAGCTATCTTCTCCTTTAGATGAGCCAATCAAGCTGTTTGGACTTAACTTGGGTGCCTGAGCACCATGGATCTCACTCCCTTGCTTCTCATTCCGGACACTAGTGCCACCTGCAGCAGTCAAGTTTAACCGCTTAATGTTAAAACTGTAGCTGGGTAGTACCATCCCATGGGATACAGTAAGATGTCGAGCTAAACTGGTATTGCTTGTTGTGACGCTGTAAGACCGGTGACAGTGGTTGCAACGCTTGACCATAACGTCGTTCCAGCTTCGATCTTTTCCCTTGACCACATTAAAGTGGGCCCAAATGTTGCTGGGGAACTCTTTGGACTTGTCCTTTCGTTCACGCTTCTCTTTTGGAGCCAAGATGAAGGGAGGCTTCTCAGAATTATTTTCGAGTTCCTTGTCGTTGGGACGTGGTGCCAAAATAGGTGCTGGAGCTAGTGCTGGTTGAAGTGGAACTTCTTTGCGTTTGTTGTTACTTGAGTGGATGAGTCGGATATGGCGAGATAAAGTGGATGCAGAGGATGCCGGTGCGTAAGTGATTCCACAGTGGTTACAGCGATTCTTACCTTTATCCTCACCTTCAGTAACTAGGCTGAAATGCTTCATGACACTAGTACGCTTATTTGGCATATCGGTTTCGGTATTCGAATTCAACTGGGTAACTTTTTGTTCCTGTTTTGAGTTGATGGTTGCTATACCGTGGCTTTGAAGTAGATGGCGTGATAAGGTTGACGAAGAGGTGGACTTCATGTAGATTTTTTCGCAGATGTTGCATTTATGCTTACCTTTCTCCGAGCCAGATTCACATTTAGTGATAAAGTGCCAGACTTGGCTAGCGTTACCCCGAGTTCCATTTATATGGTCTATGCCGTTTTCCTGTTCAAAGATATTTTGACTTGATATGCTTGCATCTTCATTGAGATTGTTGTTTGGGCTCACGGAAGCAATCTCATTATTGTTATCCATAGTTGGGAGCATTAGATTTTCTATTGGCACTTCGGGATTCGAAGGGACTTCTAAAGCTCTAATAGCAGCTTCAAGGTTAGCTTGTTGTTCAATATTACCATAAGGTAACATCATCTGGTTAAATAGCATCGAGTCAAATTTATCTTGATCTTTAAACGTATCCATGGATTGACCTGCCTGGCTAAAGCCATTTCCATCTATATCATTGTTACTTTGACTCTCCATATTAATTTTTTCCTGGACTGAGTTAATAAGCTCTTTCAACTTTTCACTGCTAAATAAGGCTTCCTCCATCTTGGAATCATCCAACTGTTGGTCATCCTCACCAATATTTTCAGCCATAAATTGTTCGTACCCCATCTCAGGTAAAACTTCGTCTTTAGCTGAGTTTGCATCAAAACCTGCTTCAGCTTCCAATTCTTTGGTTAAATCGGCGGACTCCATAGATATAAGCTATATGATAACTTGAGTAACCCATTTAGTAAGTGTATTTAAAATGTGTAGTGCTAAATTGATAACGATATTGGAAAGAGGTTAAGGGTGGTTCGTAAAACTTACTTTATAGGTGGACTTGGTTCGGTTTGGACTGAAGTCGACTAAGTTTTGAGCTAAAACTTCAAAAGCTGGCTACTATCTGACTACTTAGTCTACCCACAAGTGAAAAAGTTAGCTGGCTTACCCAATCAGCTTCAAAAGTTGTAACAGTTGTAAGGAGAAGTTTTGAGGATTGAGCCTTTCGAATTGAAATTGACGATAGAATAATGAAATGTTGATATAGTGAAGACTGCCTCCAGCTTTTCAAAAGTTTATTAAACTTAATGCAGTAGCTAGCAATCGTTAATCATATGTTAATATATATGGTTATATTTAAACCAATACGCTGGAAAATAAAATACCTATATCAGCAAAGAAATATAAAACTGCTAATATATGTCAAGAAAAAACGAATTTTATTAAAAAATGCCCTAAATGTCGGTTCTACAAACTAGTGCCATAGTCTCGCCATCGGAACGAAATGAATTTTAATAGGATAGCCAAGTGTAAACTTAATCGATATCCATGTTACTCTCCTCAGGCTTGACCTCCTCCGATGGAGTCTCGGGGGTCTCGGTCTTGGGAGATTCCTTGGCGACTTCAGGGGTGGCAGGCTTGGGCTTGGGCTTGTTCATGATGGGAGTGGCGAAGTTGATAAGCTCTTCACGCTTCTGTCTCAACTGGGCAATGGTCAAGCTGGGGGTTTCATGCTTGGGCAAAGCGCCGAGGGCGCTCAATTCCTGATCAATCCCATTTCTGGATCTCCTCAGCCTTGGCGATGACCTTATCCTTGTCAGCCTGTTCAATATGTTGGAATTCCTCCTCCATAGAGCGGGCCTGGGTGTCAAAGTTATTGATGGCCTCCTTCAGCTGTTCAACGGCGTAGGGACGTTCGGAGGATTGTCGGTAGCGGTCGATAACGGGGCCACCAACTTGGTTCAACTCCTCGAGCTTGCTCAAGTAGACACTCTTGGTGGTATCCTCACCTTCACCGTACAACCAGTCTTCGATGTCGTTGAGGGTCTGGATGTAGCTCTCCTTGAGGCTGGGATCGATGAATTCAGAGTAAGCACCACTGAGCTTGGAGCGGGTCTCGTAGACGTATTCTTCCAAAGCGTTCTTGGAGGTTTCGGTGTCAATGACCAACTTGTCCGAAGCATACATATCGTTTTCAGCTTCGTTGTAGCGAGCCAAGATTGAAGGTTCTAAGGCGGCGGTCATGCTAACGACGGGAAGATCATGCTTACGGATGATCTTCTTTACCTTCTTGGGAGCTTCGGGGTCAACCTCTTCACCTTCAGCAGCAGGCTCCTCCTGGATAATTTCTTCAGCGATGTGGGCGCTCTCCAAGTTGACAATACCATGTAGATTGAGCCTGGCCTTGACCTTTACGGTAGAAAGCTCACCTTCGGGGATGGAAGTGACGTTCTTGACGGCAAAGGTACCAACCCAGGGGTTGGTTCCAGCAGGAAGCTTCTTAGGGATTGGAGTAGACAGCCTGGAACTCGAAGGGCTCCTTACGGTAGAAGGTTAAGATCTTGGAGGAAGGAATTGGGTTTTTGGGGGTGAAAACGTCGACTTCGGATTCGGTGGCATCAGTGAGGGAGGACCAGGTGAACTTGATAGGATAGTTGTGGATATCGGTGACGGAGAAATCACGGACTTTGAAGACGGGAGACAGAATGGCGCACTGCAAAGCACAACCACGGGCGACAGCCTCATCCTGGTTGAGGGTGAAGCTGAGCTCCTTGTTTAAAAGGCTGGAGATTTTTTCCTTGATGGAAGGAATTCTGCTGGATCCACCGACGACTTCAACGGAGTAGACCTGATCGGTGGACCAACCGACCTCGGTGAGGACATCGCCAAGAGGCTTGGCCAGTCGCTCGAGCTGGTCTTGGATCAGCTCTTCGAACTCGCTACGCTCCATGATGGCGGAAACATCCTTGTCATCCATGATGGACTCAATATTGAGGGGAGCCTTCAAGTTGGCAGACAGAATCTTCTTTAATTTCTCACAACCGGTGCGCAGACGGAAGGTGGCTTTGGCATGGCCGAGGATGTCGATCTTGTATTTTTCCTGGAAGACTTTGGCAAAGTGGTTGACTAGAAGTTCGTCAATATAACGACCACCAACCTTGTTATCGTAGGCAGTAGCTTTTACAGTGAGCTGACCCTTGAGGTAGGATACGGCAGCAACGTTATAGCCGGAATGACCGACATCGACGATGATAACGTTACGGGGGTCAGTTTCGGGTAAGTCGGTTTTGGTGATACCGTAGCCAAGGGCTGAGGCAGTGATCTCGTTCATGAGGCGTAAGCAGTTGAGGTTGGCAATCTTACAGGCATCAAGAAGGGCGTGACGCTGCTTGTCAGTGTACCATCCAGGTACGGATACAACAACATCAGATACTGGGAGCTTAAGTTCAGCAGCAGCAGTATCGCGGAGTTTGGCAAGGTACATGGCGGTAAGCTGGGTGGCGGTGAAAGTAGTTGGCTCACCCTTGTAGTTGACCTTGACACCAACTTGACCGTCGACATCAAGTAACTCGGCGTTGATGAATCGCTTTTCAGTACCCTGGATTTCTGGGTCATCAAAAGTTCTTCCTAAGATACGCTTCAAGGAACCAACGGTGTTCTTGAAATTGCTGGTTTCCTAAATAAATTAGCAAAAGTGTGGTAAAGGTGTCATACCTGAGTCTTGGCTGATTCACCAATATATCTCTGTTTAGGTCCAAATGATACTAAGGCACTACAATAGATTAGTTGTTGAAATGAAAATAGAATTACGGAGTATCACGGTTGGAGACTTCATTGGTAATGACATCGATACCACGGTTTCTGGCAACGGCAATGTATGAAGACAGATTTCCTAAATCAATACCTAGCGAACTTGCTTAGTCTACTGTCGATGCAAATGATAGCCTTACCTACTACTGACATTTTCTATTCTAACTTTCAAATAAACTTTGATAAAAGATTTTAATAAATAAATATTTTGGAAAATATCCTTCTTCGAGAATTTTAAGGGTCTACTTAAATATTCCTAATGGTTCATTCTAGAATAAACCAAAATAATCCACTAGAAGTATGTCCAAATGGATACCCTTCATTCGTCAGAATTTGAGTGGCACAAAATGCTTGATCACAGTTCTCGAAGAATGAATATTCTGGTAACCCACTTTTGCTTAGAAAGAACTGAACTTTCTATGCAGAGCTGAATAGTTACGAATAGCAACATCGAATGATGTACTTAAACATTACTATACATTCGGAAGCTATCCAAATACGAGAAGAAATGGGCAGCTCTAAAGCAACCTAATTGTTGGAACAATAATAATAAACACAAGCTTAGATTTGTCAAGATATAGATATTTACGTATCTTTTATAAGAGTTTATTTTCAGCAAATCATTTACGCTATAAAACTTTATTAGGATTGAGATTATGTAAAAGTTCACTGACTATCGTCAGGATAGAAGCTGAACAGGTTCAAGATACTAAATATGCTACATTCTTAATTGCATTTATATATATACGAAACATTAGCCGGCCTTATATAAGTTGAAAGATCTGGTTGAAGCTATATTTATCCACCAATCTACTTGGGAAATCATTTTATTATTCATTGAAATATTAGAAATGACCACTACATTTAAAAACACTTGGAAAACTATCAGTGTAAGTTCTCTATCTTTGCCTCGTGGTTCTCTTTTAAAGTGATATTATTCATATCTAAAGTACTTTGGAAACTAAATATCCCCATTAGTTAATAGTATACACTGGAAAAACTACAGGCCTTTAGCTTGACAAGGATCCCTAGCTTTCGAAAAATAGAACAATATGCTGAATTGATTAACCTAGATTAATATCTAAAAACTTAACAACCAAGTTTCTTTTAGTTATATAGACATCTATAAAAACTTCAAAATGTAAAGAGTAAACTAAAAAAATACATTTGTTACTTGTGAAGTCTAAAAAATTCGGATTGTAAAATTTAATTAATAGAACACCAATGTTTTGTTTTTATTCCGTTTTGTTTAATTGGGATAGCAATTTACATCTCTGAAAAATACTGACAAATTACCTTTTCATTACATTATCTTAAAATATCAAACTCTATGATCGCGACACTTGGTTTCTTCAAGCGATTGGACCTATAATAATAATAAAATATAGCTATTAGTATACTGTAATCAACATTATCTTTATCCTTTAAAGCAAAACTAAAATTTCAATCATTTAATTTAAGGCATATAGCATTACTTTTGAAAGCAAGAAATTTGAATGTGCAAAATAGTAAAAGAACAAGGAAGCCTAAAACTGCAAGTAAATCAATAAATATTGAATCCTCAAGTTTCAAATAATACGAAAATGAACAACTATAAAGCACTTACAACATAAATCCAGCTTTCTATATTCTTGTTTAGGGTTAGTAACGCTATATTAAATAAAAAATTATAAATTCAAAACCAGATGCCACTACTAAGGTAAGTTAAAGCACTTTAAACTCTCAAAGTAGTTTTGATCCAGCAAAAAATTAGGCAGTATTGTTATAAAGGAGCAGCACATTAAAATCTGAGGAAGCTCAAGTATTTGGTACTCCACTTGAAGGTAGGTGACAGTAGTTTCGATGACCAGGGGTTAAAACAATTCAACTACATATTCATTGTCCTCAGGTATATTGAACAGATAGTTCTGCTGGGGATTTGCACTGCTACTGGGCATCATAAGCCTGGGTTCAAGATCAGGATCTTTATACTCTTGATTAAAGAACCGAGAGCTGTGGTCGATGCGATTGGGTTGATCAGTTGCAGTAGGATCAGTTTCATTAGGATCAGGCTCATTAGGATCAACTAAAAGAAAGTTAGTAGGTGAAGGATATAATTACAATTATACTTTCTGGACGAATACCTAAACAGTTCATTATTCTAGATCGCACCGTTCCATTCCGAACCTTATTGATGAAATCTCTGAGGGCCTCTTGGAAAGCGAGGTCCAGTAGGAAGGCAAAGAAGTTCAATGTCCCTATCAAAGCTACGCTACAGTTAGAGCTGTACAGATATTAGAATTACCCAAACTTAGAGAAGACCAAAGTTCGAAAGATGTATACACAAGAGGGCTACCATAAATCCAGATATACAAGTTGTTGGTGGTGTAACCCATGAGCCCAATCATAACAACTGCAGGGTAAAGAGCACTATATGTAAATTTAATATTTAGAAATTACTAAATATATAAACTACATTCGAAATCCGAACTTCTTAACGTTGGATTCCAGCCACCTTAGCCTGGAGTGATCGTGGATTGAGTGGGCAAAGGAGTTAAGCAGGCTCTTTCTGTCGCGTGTCAACCTTATAACGATGCTTACGATCGTGAAGAAACAAAAAGCCATCGTGATACAAGGGATAATAATCAAACTTATAAATCTAGATATGGATGTTTCCTTGGCATCTTTGACAAAACAAAGATTATCGACTTTAACGAAAATTCCACCAGTAGCTAAAGAACCTTAATACTAAATACTAGGATATACGCTACCTATAGAAGGAACGTTTATCGCCAAGGCCAGAGTCAAAGAAGCGGACCAATATATTCGTTCCCACCAGATCTTTGGCTCGCGCTTGAAAACGAAAATAAGTTGGAGGTGTACAGCTATAGCTATGTTGAAAAAGCAATAAAGGTGTAGGAAGGATATTATAAAGAAACCAAGAAGACTGCAATTAAAATCATTCAGCTCACTAGTTGGAATAAGATACAATGCGTCATTCATGATATTTAAGAAAGATACTGCCGCCTGCAGCCTCAAAGTTATCCGGCTGACACTATTCCCTCGAAACCCTAAAAACAGTTAAAGCTACAATCAGTTGGTAAAAGTGCACCTATGAATAGGACTGCGAAAAGGACCAGGAGGCTAAAGAGTATACTAACTATATGTAACACAACAGTACTAGCTATTCCGTAAAGTATTGCCGAAAGCTCGAGCTTCATACAAAGAAGAAAAGGATGGGTTGGAAACTAAGAGTTGGTGAGGTATTTTCAAGTTTTCGAGTTCAAGGCTTTAAAAAGAACTATGTGTAGACATTACGACCAATTGGAAATACACTCCAACCTATACTGACACCTAATTAATGCATCTCGGTCAAATGAGAGGCACCTGATGTCCAAATTAGCGCCTTATGGGCTGACCATCCCTGTTTTTCAGACCCAAATTCACTCGTCACCACTTGGAATAGAGTATTTGCAATCCCATTTTGGACTTATTCTTTCATCCTTGAACTCGAGGTAACGTAGAAGATAAAATTGAATTGGCTTTGTTTGACCATCACTTTGAAGTACATATTGAAGAACTATTGCGCACTAAAGCAGCTACTTGAAAATTATGTTTTTCTAGCGGAACAAAATTTTATAACTTTATAAGAACACTGAAAGCTTCGGCTATAGCGCTATTTTCATTCATTACCTATCTAATCCTAGGGAAAAAGGACAAGTTGAACGGGATACAAACATCCCTAGGTCATCCACTTCGCTGGAAACAGAAAACGCTTCTATTCCAACATCCTTTGCTCTATCAATTTGAAGTTGAACGATCAGTTTATGTTCGCATGGGTTTAGTCTGAAATAGTACTGGGAACGGCTAACAGCTGCTTCCATTCTTTTATTAAATCTGAAACTAATATCCATAAGGTAGCAATAAATTCAACTAAAGGAACACTGCTTCTAGCCTACATTCGCCTATATCCTCAAGTACTACCCTTCGTAAACCTTTTTATCTTAACCAATATTGTGGAAAATATACTTGGAAATAATGAATTTAATAGCAATTATACATATGTTAAAAGCATAGTAAAGCCAATATCTTTGAATGTTTGATTGGGATGGTGAAAACGTCAAACTATGTCCAAAAAGATTTTACATACTAAATCTAAAGCACTTGTTCCTATAGCTACGCCGAATAAGCTATTTCAAAGGCATATTGTAGACGCCAACGGTTCCTCTTCCTAGAAATCCATAAAAAGGCTGAAGAAGCCCGCCTTTGTACCGTTTATAGTCTTATTTTTATGCTTTAGATTTACCCGAAGTTGCCGGCCTTAAATCGTTTATCATAAAATCAAACCGTGCATCACCTGTGGGTTCATAGTTGCCTTCAACTGGTATCTTTTCGTTAAAACTAGTTATACTCGCTATGAAGCATAAGTCATTATACGTATCAGTCTACCTCAGATATACAACATTCCTTGGTGAAGAGCATAGCTTTGATTATTATTGAAAGTCTATCTATATTTACCATCTTGCCAAAGAACATTATTTGTTGAGGGAAATTATCTGCCTATCGAAATTGTTAGCTCAAGATACTACAAAAATTAGAAATCAATTTAAAAACCCATCTTAATAGTTTACAGAAATGTCTGCACCACTTTCAACTATCGGTCTATTAGATGGGTTTTCAACTGTGATCCAAGCTTTAAAGTTTGTTAGTCTTTTCCTATCCGCAGTGCCACCCATAATGATGGGTGTCCTATGTAATATGCCTTTATACGACCTATGCTAATCAATACCAGTCGACCATCATCGAAAATTGATAAACCGGATCAGTCTGCGCCTCCAGGCTGCCATATCCTTCGTAGACTTGACTAACCATCTAGCCCTTCTTATCTATTATCAAGTTGAAGATGGACCCTTCTGCAGCTTTATTGGATTCTATCTACTTTTCAGCCGAATCATCTACTGCCTTTTGAATATTGCTATCGCCGTTAATCTTCAGCTTGTATTTCTGCAGGGCAAAGCAGTCTAAATCCAGATGGGAGTATTACTACTGGAGCCTACCTTTGTTATTGTCACTTTCAGTGTCCATTCCACTTTATGGTAGTTTGTTTGTAGTACAATACTAATTGTTGTAGTGTCAGGATTTTTCGGTAAGAGTACGGATAAGTCTTGCTATTTCAACTATGCACTTCCTCATTCGCGGCTCCTAAATTTCTTCTCTGTGGTAGTTATTATGCTTATAACGATGGTATACTGTCTCACCATAGCTTTTTTTGTCATTGTAAAGCTACAGAAGAACGTCGATGCTCTTACATCAGTAAGTGCTCTTTCGCAAGGAAGTGACAATAGCAAAGCATCGAAACAAAGGAAATTTATCAAAAAGCTTATACTTAGAATGTAAAAACTCTGTTTTAGTATTGTACTAATTGTTATAGCTCACTGTATCCACTATTTTGCTTTATCTGCCTTAATGGATTTGTTGTGAAAAGCATATGTAATACGGCTGGCTACGACACCGCGTTCTTAAATACTTGGTCCGCACTTGGAACCGGTAATATATATTTCATTCACTATCTTACTATTTTAAGCCCTCGTCGGTACTTTTAACTGTCTTGCTTTTCTTTTGGATCCAACGTTTCATATTGCTATGATACAATATATAAAAGAGGGCAACAAGCGAGTTCCTTTCACCCTTAATGACGAATGTCTTGAGAAACGTAATACATATATATAAATCTTACTAAATTATCTTTAGATGAAGATACTCCAGAAGATATAGCAGAGTACGCAAACAAAGTGGAGATGGTGGATGACACTAAATTACTTTAAGCATTTATATATGCCAAGCACTATTTGCGCTAGTAATGAATCTATCTTTATCATCAACAAGTTTTTTAGGACTGTGCAAGTGTATGTCCATTCTGTACATACAAATTCAGCATAACATTATACCTTGATCAGTGTACCTTGCTTACCTTCTAAATCATGATAATTAATATAGTTTAGTTTTAGTTTTCATACATATTTCTCTATATATTTATATTTTTAGCTATAGTACTATCTACTATAAAGTTCAAATATACCATTATAGATTTGTTCTATAAAAGTGATTTTGAAATGGGCTCTCCTTTTAATATGCGCTATCATTCAAAAGATCAATTTTAACAACTTTAACCAAGGCTCATAGGATGGAAAAAGTTCATTTACTATTACAACCATGTTACTAAACGACACCAAAATGTTTCAAATAGATCCTTTTAGTTATCTTTTGAGCAAGACTTTCATTGCTTTTTACACTTTGCTTTAGTGCTCGAGCAATTTCTGTTGTGACACCCTCTATTTTGATAGTATATTACAAATTTATTAAAGTGTATACTGATTGCCATCAAACTTTACCCATTTTAAGGTTATGTTGTTTGAATAGTATAGGGCTTTATTAAACTGTTAGAACTATAAAAGCTTTAATTCTAAAATTGTGATAGGGCTGTCAAATAATATCATGTAAATATAAGATTTAAAAACATATTTGGCTTACTATGAATATTATGTTTTTAGAGTAGATTATGAAGGTATCAAACGACTTCTATAAAAGTTTACAGCATAACAAGATACTAGATGCATTATATTTTATAGTATCTCGAAATATCAAAGCTTTGATCTTTTATCATATGCGAATTGTTTTTAATCCTTATAATTGATAATATAATTCTAATAGCTTTAATCTTTCTACATGTAAGCTTGACATATTTTAGCAATATACTTGAAATATATAATGAAGAAAATATACAAACTTTTCAATAGCTTTGAATATACCCACTGTTTATACATATAGTAAGATTCTATATCATAAAAATAATATTTTCTGGTGGTGGGAAATATATAATAGAAGCATAAAAAATTTCGATAGTATTTTTAATATATCATTTTTAAAATGGAAGGTATCGCAGCAGGGACTATTCAAACACTAAACCAAATAATAAAGTATAGAAAGCAACAAAAATGAAAACATTTCTCAAAAATCAACTAAATAGTTTGTTTAAAATATTTTAATGCTGTTCATCAACACTGCCTTAGCTATCATCTCTTTATCTGTAGTGTTAATTTCATCTAAATATAATTTGGTAAGGTTAATATATATAAATATTGCACTCTTCAATAGATTTATCATTAAAGGCGCAAAGAGCTCACTTATTACTCTCTATTATATACTTTGACATGGCAAGATGAAATATGAGATCCAAAAGAAAGATGAAGCAATTAAAGGATGCAACATAAGCTTAAAAATTAGTATAATAGATGTAAATATATATTATCCAGATTAAAACTAGATTAATAGTTTAAGAATAGGACTTCATAGTCAGCTGTACTATATGTATTTTTCGTTACAAAATCTCTGAAGCAGATAAAGCAAAATATAATATAAAAGGGACTATACCAACTACTAGCAATTCGAAATAATATATATATTCCAAATATAAGATTTCTGATAAACTTCTACTGCCGCGTTTCTATGGCATCACTGTTTCTTTCTGAAAACGTATCCGGCGATGTAAGGGCGTTAGTGTTCTTTTGTAACTTTATACTAACAATGACGGCTATTATGAGACAGTAAACTGCTGTAATAAGCATAACAAACATCACAAAGAATAAATTTAGGAATAAGAACTGGGAGAGTATATAATTAAAGTACTAAAATCCCTCCATACTCTTACTGAAAAACTCCAATGTTATACTTATTAATATTGCATAGTACATAAACTATCATAAAGCAGGATGGATGATACAAATAAAAATGCCAACGAAACACCCCAATGACAGTACTCATTTAGGTCTAATAGCCTTATTTTCTAAGAATACTTGCTGAAGGTTAAAAGCGATTGTGGTATTCAAAAAGCAGTATATGAACCTGCCGAAAAATAGATAAACCTCACAAAATCGCATGTGAGCTCGGCCTCAACATCCATAGTGGTAAGTTAAAATGAAATAATTAGCAAAGCTTACTAAAGATATCCCAGCCTGAAAACATAAGCTGACCCAGTTTACCAAATTTATATTTCAAAAACTAATAATAGTTGTAGATCGTATAAAGGTGTATTACATAGGATAAATATCAGAATGAATAGTAGTGCAGATAGGATAATACTAAAGTACCATGAGTATCGAGTTACAATTAGAATTATACTTTATAGATCAATAGCTGAAGATGTACTAGACATTTTTTAAACTATAGAGTAAATTTTGTCGAATTGAAAGGCATTCTATATTTATAGTGCTTTAAGCCAAAGATTTATTGAACCAGTTCCATCCACACAAAGAATTAGTACTCTATGGATAAGAAATTGGATTATACGTGAAGCCTATTACCGAAAGTATCCGGATTTCTTTGTCTTCTGAATGCTGTATTTTTAAAGTACCTAGCCTTCCCAGATATTCTATACCTCGTAGAAGGAACAGCGTTTTCGAGTGAAATGCGCCAATCGGGAAAATATATGAATCCACAAATGAAGCATAGCTTGATCTAGTGATTAGATGACTTGGGCTTTGTAATTTTAGGTATATCTAAAGCACAACGATAAGTCCATATATAGTGCAAAGACGAACTTTATGAGTTTTTGGGGGACTTATAGGGAAGCCATTGGGTATAAGAAATTTAAGCTCTGGAAGAGTTTGTTGGTATACTAGGAATAATGTACATTCAAATTAACCCTTAATGAGGTGCATAGAATTTCAAAGAACGGGCTAGCACAAGCTATCGATGTATATATACTGTTCGAAACACATATATATGAGCAGGAATGGATAATAAACTTATATGCTGCTTCAATGTGTAGCGGAAGAGCCAACCTTTCCTTTGATACTAATATCACTTTATATGTGTCAATTTTCGTTCATTTTGTAATATAAGCTAGATACAACCAAAAATTTATTTCTAAGTATCACTAGCATTCACCAAGTTTGGTAAAATTCGACCTAGAGAATAAAATTTGAAATATGCCCAATTAAAATGCTACAGTTTGATTTTGGCATGAAGTGACTGTTGAACAATCATTTTTCGATGATTAGTATGATTGCTACAGATAGTATAATAAGCTGAAACTACTATATAGGCCTCATACTGATTCAAAGTCAGGACTTGACAGCTTTGGAATTCTGAGCTGAACCACTAGATTTCGCTACACATTGAGCTGTAAAAGTGGTATCTAAAAAGAAATTGAAGTAGCTAAGGGTTACGATAATTTTCGACAAAAGCCTGTATAGCCCGCCTTTATACTATATATAGCTCTGTCTTTGTTCTTTAAATATACCCAAAATTACAAAGCTCAAGTCATCTAATCACTAGATCAAGCTATGCCTCTTTTGTGGATTCATCTATTTTCCCGATTGGCGCATTTCACTCGAAAACACTGTTCCTTCTATGAGGTACAAAATATCTAGGAACATATATTACTTCAAATATGCAGCATTTCAGATAGAAGCAAAGAAATCTGGTTATTTTCGACAATACTTTTCTTATATAATCTGATTTTCTTTTCCATTTATTAATAATTCTTGAAGATGAATGTGGCCTGTTTAACCAAAAAATTAGTTCAAAGTACTATAAATATGAGAGTGGGCACTTGGATTCGATATATTTCAATTAATAGTTTCAAAAATGTCAGGAATATCTTCAATCAGCAACGCAGAAAGTGCTTTTAAGGTCGCTTACAATATTTTTAGTTATATTAGCATGTCTCTATCTTCAGTGCCTTTCATCTTTATGGCTCTTCTATGTAATTTATTTTATACGATTCATGCTAACCGCCATCAGTTCTTCAAAGCAGAAGTTTGGTAAACCGAATTACTTTACGTATTCAGGCTGGGATATCTTTAGTAGACTTGATTAACCACATCGTTCTTTTTGTCTATTATGATGTTGAAGCCGGATCTACCTGCAAATTCCTGGGATTTTGCCTTTTCTTCGGCAGACTTATCTATTGCTTCTTGAATATCTCCATTGCCCTCAATCTCCAAATTGTCTTTTTACAGGGCAAGCTGTTTAGACCTAAATGGGAGTACTACTATTGGGGTGTTTCGCTGGCACTTTCTCTTATACCGTCTGTTACACTATATGGTAATTTGTATCATATGTAATACTAACAGTTGTAGCATTGGATTTTTTCGGCAAGAATAGGAGTGGATCTTGTTATTTTAATTACGAATTCCCCCAGTCACGGCTCCTTAATTTCTTCCTTGTAGTGCTTGTTATGCTTATTACCATGATATACTGCTTCATCATTGCTGTCCTTGTTATTTTTAAATTGCAGAAGAACATCGATGCCATTACATCAAGAAGTGCGTTTTCAGAAGGAAATACTGAAACTACCTCCTCGTTACAGCAAAAGTTTATCAAGAAACTCATACTTAGAATGTATACATTTTATTTCAAGTAGTTACTAATTATTATAGCTCCTTTTATCCCCTAATTTGTTTTATCTGCCTTAGTGGATTCGTCGTAAGAAGTATATGCAATACGGCCAACTATGATTCTCTGTTCTTAATGATTTGGGCTGGACTTGGAAACGGTATTCTATTTAATAATACATTAAGCTAATCTTTTTAGCTCTTGTTGGCACTTTCAACTGTTTTGCCTTTCTTTTAGATCCGACCTTCCATCTTGCTGTAAAGCAGTGCCTTCGAGAATTCAGATTTAGTTCCATTTATCCCGATACTCAAACCACTGCTGAGAATAGTAAGCTTTTCTTCTTATACCTATTACTAATTGAAATAGTTGAAGTCAACAACTTTAATCAGGGATCTCAGGATGATAGTAATAGAGATGACAGAAATGGTGGGAATGGCGGAAATCATGGAAAGAAAGAAAATGATTCCTATATTACTACCGCTATATTGTTAAATGATACCAAAATTTTCTAAATAAATCTTTTAGCTGGTCTTTGAGCAACCTTTTAATTTCATTCTATACTGTATTTTTAGACTAATATTTGAATAGTTCAGGTTGTAATCCCATCCTAAATAGGCTTTTGACCTCCCAGCTTTGATTTGGCTCTAATTCTACTAATCCCTATCCTAATGGCTATATTTATAATATTTACACTGGATTAAAAGACCCGACTGTAGCACTGCTATTTTGAAACACCATCTTACAAGTATCTCTATGAGATTTTCGTGGCCACCAATAAATCATACTTATTACTGGATAGTAGAGCTTGTGTGATATGGGTTTGTCCTATATCATCCAATACAGCTACTTGAATATCAATTTCGAGATATCATAAAAACTGAACCGAGTGAATATCTTACAGGTATGTTGTATTCCTATCTTGGATACCAAGGTTGCGGTAAGGTTGCCCCTATTCATACTTTTGTTGGATATCTCCGTCTAACTTGTCATAAGTAGCTGTTTCAACATACCATTAACTAATGATCGAAATACAAATATATTAAATAGTATATAAATACGTCTACTTTAGTGATCTCAAGCCCATAATTTAAAATTGAACAGATTTCATTGCATTATAAACCTCAAAGGGCTTTGATAACCTAGAATGGCCTAAACTTGACATCAATTATTCTAATATCGATATCAGAGTTCTAAGGATATCAACCTTAAGCTCTAAATATGCTCTCACAACCCAAATATCATAGCAGTAATAAAAAGCGATGTACCTCCATTAAAACTTGTAGAAATTGCACTTGAGAGTTTGTAGATGTGTCTAACTTGGAACACTACAAACAAAAATCACAGAAGCTATATCTAAAAACTTTTCTTTACAAAATATAATCCGCTCATACCTGCCAATAATCATTTAGACATGGGACCCTATTTAGTGCACTTTATTTGGTAGGTTAAAAATATATAAAGTAATATATGTGAAATTAGTGTTAAAACTATCGTTCAAAATATATTTCCAAATCAAATCAAAATACAATATTACCTTAGCAACCTCCAATGACAATAAAGGTTTTTAAAAATATCAGCCAAACCAAGCTCTTCTAATATCTATCATAATCTATTATAAAAATAAAAATATATCCAAGTTAGTATCTCCTTATACCAAAACTAAAGCATCCTAATTGAAAAATTGGATTCGAAACGTAAGCAAAGTTTTATTCTAGGAGCTTCGGTGTTGGCGAAATAAGCGCCATCGAAGCATAAATATACAGGTATAATTGATCTATTAGGTGAGGAATAAAAGGTAAACTGTTGAATTAAGTTGCCAAGGTAAAAGCATAGGCAAAGTAGATAGATTTGATAGATCGCAAATAAAGCATATCTCAACATCTCAATACAACTCCTGTCATCATCAGTTACCCCCATCAAGAAACTATGTCTCCACGTTGATAAATTTATCAAACAAACGATTGTAAGTATCGGATCCCTTACGTAACTTTTCAGGATTTTTAGTCGTATTATCAGCTTCGGCACCGTTAGGATCGACTTCAGTTGATGCCTCAGCAGTCGGTAAAGTCGTCTGCATCAACGTATTCTCCTGGCTGATACTGTCATTATTGTCCAAATTTTCATCTCCCTTGGTTGGACGTTGGAAGAGGTGTGGGGCGTGCGCTACCAATTTATCCATGAGGCGTCGACTCTCATCATCATCTTTAATGTTATCATCATCAGAGTCCCTAGGCAAAGGGGTCGGGTTCCCATTCTCATCCAACTGTAGAGTTTCAGAAAAGGCTTGCGATGAAATAGTTACCTCAACTTCAGACGGCGTCTCAACCCCTTCTTTGACTTTGTAGTAGGCAATGACAATGTCGATGGCGTCGATAAGTTCAGCTTCGTTCAAGCCCATGGAGTAGTTTACCAAACCATGCGGTGAGAGGGCGTCCCCCCATTTCAAGAAGTCGACGCGCAGCTGCTTCAAAAGTTCCAAAGTCACTTGCTCTTCAGGGCTGTTGCAGAACTTGGATCTGGCAAGAGCAAAAAACCAGCACGAGTTGACGCTGCGCCACAAGTTGAGTCGGTCCACCTCGATAGGATGGTGAGCTCCCGTCAAAGCTGTAAGTATTAAAGTTAAATAAATAAATTTAGAAAAAATAAGCCTACCCAGTAGTTCCAAGTTGTCGACAATGAAATCGGTAATCTTGGCCAAAGTGCTGAGGGCCGTATAGCTGCGGCAAGCTTTAGTAAGTTGGCCACAGGCCTTGAGCTCCTTACCAAGCATGTGGTAGTGCTTTATGAGCTGCAAGTTGCTACGTTCAAACCAGGGATCAGGTAGCATAGGTGGGGGTATAGCTACGTTGGCGTCGGCGTTGAGTTTCATGTCCTCCCTATTCATAAACTCGGGGAAGGTAGACCATATTTCCTCCTCCGACATGGGGGCTACTTGCAAAAGTCCCATAACTTTACGGCTGTTATCCAATAGTTTGTCAATAAGTGCCAAGTTGAAATCGTACTGCTGCTTGACTTCTGGTTCTGGTTCATAAATAGATTCCTCGTCGTTGTTTTGGCTTTGAGGTAGTTGTGGACTACTGGTAGGCTTGGCATCAGGCTCCTGCTTGATAATACCGGCCACGTTGGTTAAAGAACTGCTGGCTGGTAGTAAAAGTCTCTTTCCAGTGCTGTTGACGGTGGTGTTGAAGTTTTCAAAGGGGAAGTTGGGTTTGCTGGTGGCGGGGAGTATAGGTCTTTCGTACAGCTCCTGCTTCAACGAAGTTTGGGTCATAGGCTTGCCAGCTTTACCTACTTTGGACTGTTTAGGAATTTTGGATGGTTTGGGTTTAGTTAGCTTGGGTTTCTTGGCTTCCTGCCGGCTTTCCGAAGCCAATGTCTTGAGTAGCGCCTGTTCCAAAGTTAAATTCTGTTGAGTTATCTTGGTCTTCTTGCTTTGTTTCGACGCTGAGCTGTTGGAGTTGAGTAGACCTTGTGACGACTCGTATATCTGATTGGTATCTTCGGACTCCTCGCCTGAGAACGTCGAACTTTCTTCGTCGATTCCTTCGACACCCAAGTCGATGGTGTGGTCGGTTAGTTGTGATAATCCTTCACTGCCCAAATCTTCGAGGTCTAATGAAAATATCATCCATAAGTTAAATTGAAAAGTTGGAGTCCTTACCCTGATCGCTGAATTCGGCTTCACTGTTGGGGATTACTCATGCTCTTGATGTCTATTGTTGATGAAAATTTTTTCTAAAGGGTTGAAAGCTCACTTCTAATCCAAGTTCCGGTGCTCAATAAGGATTCCTTTAGTTCATTGGTTATTGTGGACTTTGATGCTTTATGGTGGGGCGTTACCTTGAAATTCTATGGCAAATTAGAATTTTTAGGGTTTATTGTAATGTGATTGCTTTGCTCCAGAATACATTTTGAATTTGGGGGTACCTTTATGCCTAGCAGAAATTCTTAATTTTCGGAGGAACAGAGGAAAGCTTGGTATAGTATTTATATTTAGCTTGCAATGCCCCAACATTTTTAATAGATGTTATATTTGATGGGTTATTTAGCTTTATGGGCACTATATTTGCTATAGTATTCACCTTCATACAAGTTAAATCAGCTTTTGTTTTGGAAGCCGTTTAATAAACTTTTACAAACCTAGCTTATGAAATTACTACAACTGCCAAATACACTTTTAATAAAAGTGTATATGTAACATATATACACGTTTAAAATCTATCTATAAATTTATCTTGGCTTTAATTGTATGATAGTAAGATCTATGGATTATACAAGCTTGTCTATCGATACAGCTGCCAGTCTTACACTAATATACTTCTCATTTTATAGCATTTCAAACAGGTTGATCCATCCAAAATGATAATCTTGACTAAACAAAAATATATTTGAATCTAAAGTTGGCCAACATCCTTTACCTTTTTTACTATACAATGATGCTGTCCTATTTAATAATAGCTTGCCAACTAATACTATCAACCACCGCTTTTGGAATGTAAGCACATATATAACATCCACTTTTTTAATTGCTACATATAGATCCAATAAAAATATAATGGTATGTCAAGGTGAGATCCCGGTCAACGCTACTGCAGTGGAAAAGAAACTGTAATATCTATATCAGAATAATTGTATATTAACGTTGATTTAGGGACGCCTTATGTTTTGTCAACCCCGAGACTGGAAACTGTAGGGCAGCAATTCCAATTTTTCGATTTGACTTAAAGACCCATAAATGTGTGCTTGCCTTATATGGAGGTTGTGGTGGATGTTCCCCGTTTGATAAGAAAGCAGATTGTATCAAGACTTGCCAGAGCAAATTTGAATAAACTATATATACATACTATTTCTTGAAATTGGATATGCAGTTTTAGTTATAAATGCTTCAATGGCTACTACTTTAGTCCAACATTGTGATAGATCTCAAGACCTTTGCACAAATTTTAGGTCAAGGTGAATCAATTTCAACTGATTTCAAGTCCAACAAATTACAAGTCTCCACATTATAATTTAGCTGGCAAATTTTAGTTTATAGTTCCAATCATAAGCCGTATCGTACCAAATTAGGTCAGAAATCTTAGATGGTGTTAAGTCATTGGTAAAAAGTTGGATCCGGTGAAATAATTCTAACGTTCAATAAATGTGTTAAAGTGGAAAACGGCAAAAAGTAGCTGATCGCTTTCAGAGTTTTGACAACAGACGGTATAAGTATTTTGTAGAGTGATAGCTATCAACTAAATCAACTACTTATTTAAATAACAACCAGCCTTCCAACAAGAGAATTTTCAAGCAGATATGTCCGAGAAAGAGATTAAAGAGGTCAAGGAGATAGCTGACTATCTATTAGACAAAGGTAAATCAGGTTTAAGAGCTCGTGCCGGTAAACTTAGAGGTCAACGTGTTACTTATTTCAAAGGTAAAATTTTATACTCGAGTAAATTTGTTCATCTTTAATGCTTTTTTAAAACAAAAGGCAAAAGCGCCATCAACTCGGTAACCCGTGAGAGCTTCAAGCCTACCAACTTAGAGCGACCCGGCTCTCGCATTGAAGCTGCCAAGGTGCTACAGAAGTTAGTCGACCATGGCTACGTCGTCCCTGTTACTAAGGATTCCAACACTTTCGCCCTACATCAGTCGCAGGACCGCACTTACTCGGAGGATGGCTATTACTTTTGGATCTACCAAGGCTCCCAGATTAAAAACTACCTTATGGGTCTTATGGTATTAGCTGTCATCTTCGCTGGTGTACTATTCCCACTGTGGCCACCAATTATGCGCGATGGCGCCTGGTATTTGTCGATGGCCGGCTTAGGTTTCCTAGGGATTCCTGTTCGTACTTACTATTATCAGATTTATCTTCTACATTATCACCAAGGTGGTAGCCTCCCCCGGTATCTGGATCTTCCCCAATTTGTACGAGGATGTTGGTTTCTTCGAATCATTTGTCCCCCTCTATGCCTGGGATATTCCTCCACCTCCTAAATCTAAGGGTAAGGGTAAGGTAGCCTCGACTCGTGCTACTTCGGCCGATTTACCTTTGGCCAGCGATCCATTGTTAGTGGAGGCTGATGGTGATGCCAACTCCACTCCCCCAAGTTATGAAGAGGATGAAGCTGAGGAAATTGTAGCCGATCGTAAGTAGAGGAACTGGTTCTGACGTGATGTGACCTGCATTCCCTTTATTTTAGGACAAAGTATCGTGTTAATAAAACCCAACCCAGCTTGTTTTGTTTGTAGTGTATAGTTTCAATTAGATGTCGAGGTTCGTTTTATAAAGTTGTTGTAATCTCTTAAATTCAACATACTATAACTAGAACAAGGCAATTTAGGAAAAAATATGCTTATATTTTCAAATTTCAACAGCTATTTTATATCTTTCTAAAGCTACAGAGTATATTTATTTATAGACATTGTAAGCAACAATTTCTATCGATGCAAACTTTTATGGTTTTCTAATCAAATCAACATGCCCAAAGTTTATACAATTGAAATTGTCAGTAAACACATGCTTTAACAACCTATTCCAATATAACTTTTCAAAGATTATATTTAAAGCAAAATATTCAAAATTTACCATAATTTCACACTATCCTAAAGATATTAAAATATAAAGTTGCAAAAACCAAGTAGATTTATAATAAATAACTTTTATTTGAGAAGCAAGTAGGCCTACTATACAGTTTATAGCACCTTAACGAAGTCGATAAAAATCCATACCATCAAGGAGCCTACTATTAATAAGAATACAAGTGTGCCAATTATTGCTCGTTATCTGGGTTCACGTAAGCAAAGTTCTCGAAAGCCTTAGTGAGAGCTTCCATCTCAGGGTCCAAGCAAGCATTAGCTAACGAGAGGTCGGTAGGAGGTAAGGGAGAGATAGCCCGACTGGAGGGCATGCTAAGTTCCAACTTGGCCGATCGATTTTGTGCCAAGGTGAACCTAGAGTTAGAGGCAAAGAACTGTTGGGAGTAATCGGCATTAGCACCTTCGTCGGCTGAACTGCTGTTCTTGAGGTCTTCAATGAGGTTAATTACATTGAGGTCAAGGGTAGGTTGGGATATCTGCTGGGAAGGCCGATATTTTACCGTCGTTCTCAACGCTAGGGGGGATAGGGCTGGTTGTGGAAGATGGGGTCGACGTTGTTGAGATCAAAGACGCCATCAACTTTGGGAAAGAAGGGGGGTTCGATGCGCTTGTGCAATATATCGTCCCAAACAACGCCTTCAAAGAAAGGATGGGATTTGATGTCCTCGCTACCATTGAGGCCGGAACCTAGTCGCTTGGAAGGGTCGCGCTCAAGTAGTGCTGCTATTAGACTTCGTGCGACCGGCGAGACGGATGAAGAGAACCGGAGCTGTGAATGCAGGATTTTATCAAACATGTCCATCTTCTCCTTAGAGTAATAGGGTGGCGCACCTACCAGCATCTCGTAGATGACGGCACCGAAACAGTACCAGTCCAAAGTGACGTCGTAACTCTCTTCCTTGAGAACTTCAGGGGCCATGTATTCAGGGGTCCCACACATAGAGCGTAGTCTACCGTCGGATTTAGAAGAGAGTTCAGTCGCCATGCCAAAGTCCACGATACGGATGTTTCCCTCGGCGTCGATAAGACAGTTCTCGGGTTTAAGGTCGCGGTAGATAATGCCTTTGTTGTGTAGGTATTCTAAGGCTAGCAGTATTTGGGCGGCGTAGAATCGGGTACGACCTTCCGAGAATTTCTTCTCCCGCTGCAGGTGGAAGAAGAGCTCACCACCGTTGACGTAGTCGATGCAGAAATATAGTTTCTCTGGGGTTTGAAAGGCATAGCGTAATGTGACGAGGAACGGGTGGTCGAGTGTCTGCTTTAGTACGCTCCTTTCGGAAATAACTCGCGCAATCTCTTTGGGTTGATTGAGGAGCTGTCGCTTAGAGATGGCTTTGATGGCTAGTATCATACCAGTGCCCTTATGCCGTGCCATCATAACTTTTCCGTAACTACCTGTACCTACTAGCTTTAGCAGTACGAAATCATCGATTGTAACTCCTTCATCAGATAGTCTTTCTGTATTGGCCTTCTTAGTGACTTGCAGTGAAGATTTGAAGTTTGTTGGTTCATCCTTTGCATCGCTGTTATACACTTGATTGTGGATATCATTGAATATAGAGTTCGTACCTTCGATACTAAAGCTTGCTCGAGGCGAAGTTTCGTGTAGTGAACTGGTTGCTTGTCGTTTGGCCATCATCTTTTTATTTACTGCATTGATGACTCTTTTTGAATTCTGCTTTATCTGGTAACTTCGCTTCTTGATCGTCGAAGGGGAACTTACAAACGAGATGTTGGAGGGAGAAGAGTTACCGTCGTTGTTTCCAGATCCTGCTTTGAGATCGAGAGATATGTACTTATCCAGGCTATTTGATTCTTCTATAGAGTCATGCTTCGACGCGAAATGAGATAGTAGCTGGGTTGCCGTCGTTCCAATTAAAGTTGAAGATTTGCTCGTGTTCAAGCTACTATCGTTTTCATCGGCGAAAAATGAGATGAATGGTTCTTCATTCTGCAACCAAAAGAGGTTGGTGAGCCCTGACAGAAAGTTGTTTATTCGCTCCTTCCTTTTAGCAACAACGTTGATGGTAAAACCTGTGGATAACAGCTTCTTTTGCTGAATATACGGTATTAGCTTGGAGTATTTGTTATATTTTTTGAGCAAACTACGATGGAACTCAACGACTTCTGAATACCTTTTGTTGACTACCCACTGTAAAAGTCCGCTAGTTACCAGTATCTTGTATACCATGTACTTCTTACTGTTGATCTTGACAGAGTCAACAGTTACAACGTAGGCTCGAAAGAATTTACGGAATGGTGTTTCGGGGACTTCTTCAGCTACCTCAACAGACTTTTTGCGGCTACTTGATCGTGACCTTGAATTTGTCGAAAGTAGTCTCGAGAGGAAATGCTGGGTCGGATGTTGAAAATTTTCTAAGCTTAACCGTTTATCGGCCGAACTTAAAGTCGTAGTTGTCGTAACTGGTGGTGCCTTTATTCCATCGGTGCTGTTGTAACTTAAAATGTTCACCGCTGGAGTTGGCTTCAGTTCTTCGGCTGGCATATTTAACAAAGAAATTCTATTAGTAACCCTTGACAAACTTAGCTTTGATCTTTATACCTGAAACTAAAACGATTGGGTGACTGCAAAGGTGATATCATAATTTCACAATCCGCCAATCAAGGGATCAGAAATAAGTTGTTTTGCCGCGCAGGGATATCTTCTGGAATATCGTACCAGTAGACATAAAAGTGGTATCAAGTTAAAGCTTGCTATCAGGACAGCAGCACTATGCTCTTTATTAAAAATTGGTTTTCGTGGCCTATACTTATAAATCTCGAAACCGAGGAATTCTTTTAGCTTGATAAGTCAAAAATTTTGCAAAGTTAACTAAATTTCCAAGTATCAAATCGAATGACACTATACAAGAACAACATTTAACCAAGCATGACTTGAAGGCTTATTCAATCTACCAAACACTTGAGCTTTGATAACAATCATAACAGCCTAGGTATTGGTGTCCGTGGCATGGAACTAAAAGCCTTCAAAGTGCTACTACATTCGTTAGCTTCTAGACTTCCTTTCAATCAACTATATATCAAAGGTAGTGCTTATCTAATAGCGATATGCAACAGGGAGAGGACAACATATGACTCTTTAAAGTGGGTTTGCAATATATTTGCACTTTATTATTGAATATGAATCGTGGAAACTAAACCTACTATAATTTAATTGTTGGATAGTAAGCTAGGTATATCTACCTTACAAACAATATTGATATCAATGTCTTGTAGTAATCAAGGATATCTTTCTAATTAACAAACTTTTAACTCTATACGATGTATTTTGTTTGAATTCTATAGGTCCTGATTAAATGAGATATTTTTTGAAAGTATTGAGAGGAAACTTATAAGAACTGAAGTGTTGAAAAATAGTTCTTGCTACATTGATTGTGAACCTTTCAAATTGATATGCCAAAAAGCTAGCCTACTAAATAGCAACATATGGTAGCTTTACTAGAAGCTAAAAAAGTTTTTACTATCTATCAAATACTAAAGTATCATACAAATTAAAATTAGACCAAAATGAACAATAGTTCTATGTAATAAGTGATTGTAAAGTATAGCTGGATATATTTTATTGTACCTTAATCTTAGATTGATGCAGGTTTCTACTACAGTAGAACAATTTAAAACTATAGTATATCACTAAGATACTACATCATATCTGAGAATTATTCAAATAGCTTAATCAATTTCAAAACAATGGAATCGGAGGAAATCTTTTGGGCTTTTTCGTCTTCCAAGTAATATGTAACTAAGTAAAGCTTCATAGAAAGTATCCTCAAAGATGTACCCGAGCTTAAAACGTACTTCAAGTTGTTGTTGTCAAAGTTCGAAGCGTCACTTATCTTGTAGATTATTATCTTTTTATCTAAAAGAACACTTCAAGCTCAATAAACTAAAATGAAGAGCTAATAGCTATAAATAACACTTACCGCTTATTAAAGCTTCCGCTTTGTTATATTCATTAGGATTCAATAACTTTTGTTGGATTACTTGCTTTAGTTTCGAACCTAAAAGAATCACAATCTCCTATAATGTAATGTAAGAGCCCTTCAATTTAAAATAAAATACCTGGATCTTGGTAACCTCATGGCTTTCAGTGTAATTGTAATCGATCTTTGAAACTTCTATACATGTCCGTTTCCCTAACCTTATGTAGTCGTAAGTTTTGCTGGTAGTCTTTATCAGTTCCTTCATAAATGCAGTTAGGATAGAAATGGTTTGAAAGCCTAGTTAGATTGGCCTGACAAATATCAAACAATACCAACCAATAAAGGCATCTAGTTTTCCGTATATTATGCTAATTGACAGGCTGAAGAATGGGTATCCAAATAAATGATAAAAGTATAGTTTTACTACAGTCAATAATATCTCATTATCTACTCAGTAACTATTCTATCTATTTCTACACGACCTTCAAAATTAGGACAGAGTATAGAAATGATTTTTACCATAGTTTATCCGACAAAAGCTGCAACCACATGGCTAAACTTTACCTTGATGAAATTATTAATGATGGGCGGTTGCCTATAAAAGCGTTCGAACTTGAACTTTAATTGGGCCGTTCCAAAGTTATCAATTTCAGGGACAAATTTTGATCGGTCAAATTTCAACCTTAGAACTGGGTACTCTTCAATCAGGTCAAAGTTCAGCTATCCCACCCTAAATAATCAACACCAACTTCAAGTCGTACATTAACGTATAGCATGGTAAAGCCATTGGGAAAGTTGGAAGTATCGGTACGTCAAGCCAAAAACCTTCAGCAGAAGATTTTGGTAGGTAAGCAATCCCCTTTTATTCAATTTGAATTAGATGACAAAATTGAGAAAACAAAGTCCGACAAGAGGGGAGGAAGGAATCCACAGTGGAACGAGACCTTCAGTTTCGACATATTACCTTCACATACCAATTTGGTAGTCAAATGCTATAACAAAAAATCTAAAGTGAACTTCGAGTACATTGGAGAAACAGTTATCAACCTAGGAATTATCATTGAGAAGCAGGAGTTGGATGCCTGGTTCAAGCTGAAGGATAGAGATATCGCAGCCGGTGACATCTATGTAGAATTTTCTTTCTATCCTACCGGTATGCCTAGGTCCATGATTAAAAGTATGCGAAGTCGTCAGGCAATAGATACGATTGAAGAAGGGCTGTCTATCATGTCACTAAAAGACTTGAGAAATGACCCTAGGTTAATTTCGGCAGAACTACCAACTAGCGATTATAACAGCCAGCCAACCGAGACTAAACCTAAGGTACCTGAACAGCTAGCTACATCATCAGTAGCAACCTCAGCGCTTGTCCCAGTTCAAACCCCGATACCAGCCCATGTTCAAGTTCAACCGTCAGTACCAACACATTCACCCTTACCAAGTCTACCACCAGAAGCTTACGTAACAAAACTTCAACCCCAGCCCGCTACCCAACAAAATCACGAAAAAGTTAACGGGAATCAAAATCAACCAGCCGATGTAAGCGACTTAGAAGGCATCCTGGATGAGATCCGTTCGTTGGTGGACTACCCTTATCAACTACCAATTCAACCTCAAGAGCCCAAGGTGGGGCCGGGGGCACTACCTCCCATGCGTCGAAAACCACTACCCAAGATTCCACCTACACCGCGGTCTACCCCTAAGACTCCCGTAACTGAAACGCACTCACCAGCCAGTTCGAACGGTCAAATCTCAACTAATGGTCGAAATCCACTGCCTAGCTTACCTATAGATCACCACCCTATAATTGAGCATCGCTCCCACTCACCAGCCCCATCCAGCGCCATCTCCGACTTGGTTTTGGTTGATTCGCGACTCCCTCTACAAAGCTATCAGTCCAGCCTACCTAGCGCCTTTGCTTCGACTGTGGTGACGAGAAACCCTTCGTTGCAACGACGTGGATCAGCAGACTCAATCCAAACCGGTTACAGTGGGTATCCCAGCGAAGATCGATTGGACTTTGACCCCATCAATGAGGTTCAAGTTACCATGCAGCGGCAGAAGTCAACGCGACGTCGACCAGTCGAAGCCCCTGGTGCTATGCAGGCTGCCAATCGACACTACCTGCACCAACCCCAACCTCACTACCCTCAAGTCGACCCTTACCAGACCGGTATGTCCCAGAACTATCCCACTTCCAATGGATTCATCGATGGAGCCGTACCCTACGTTGAAGATGTTCGAGGCCGTCTTATCTACAACCCCCACCACCAAATTCGCATGGAGCCCATGGGTACGGCCCAGTACCTCAACAATACCTCCAATAATCTTGTCCCAATACACATGGCCAATCGCCCCCTCAACCTGCGACCTATAGTTCGACCCCGTCATATGGTCAATTTCCCTCCACCATCAGTACCGTACCCACCCCAACGCTTTCCCGTCGATTCCAATTTGCAAGGACATCCCAGTCCTATCGCTTACAGACCCAACGTACAACCTATACCGACCAACCAGGTAAATATGTTGAACTTGCAACCGGTGGGACCGCGACCATTCTATTCACCTAGGCCTCACGTTAGAGCGAACGTCTACCCCATGTCGCCAAGACCTACCTATCACCTCGGTAATGGAACACGACAGTATGAAGGTGAGATAGCTGGATATGAGAATCAATCCAATGAAGAGCAATACTATAGGAATTCGTAAATGTTTAACTAATTAAAAGTTTTTAATTTTATCTTTTGGAATTCTATATTCCTGTGCAAGTAGACATAATCCGGTTTTTTGATTTTGTTTAGTACAATCCAACTCACATTTTGTTCATAGCACTTTAGATTCTAGCTTGCTATGATTTCCTTCTAGTCAATCCAGTGAAGTTAAGCTATTGTATTTAAAACGTGCATCAGGTTTAAGCTCTACCTAATCTATCAACAAATTGTACACAATTCCAATATCCCCTCTACCCTATTAATCTAAATATCCTTTAAACTAAACTATCCAACATAATATCTTTACAGTCTTTATAGCTAAGTATCAACCAAACTTAGCTAAAGAACTATATAGTAATTTATAAGTATACAAATTCATAAAATAAGGAAACATCAAACTATGATACTTGAGAGAATCGGCTAACTGGATATTTAAAAGAGCTTAATAATGCCAACACCAATACCTAGAAAGACAATAAACGTAGTTTAGACACTAAGTTAAACTATCAATAGTAACGGGAAGGTTTAAGATACTGGGAGGTGGTTGTTGGTTGGTAGGGATGACTGCTGGTGGCAGAAACGAATGAGCTTCTGAGAGGTCCGGTACGTGTTGATGGAACAAAAGAGCTACTAGGTGGACTTGTGCTTGTGGCAGGTACAAGAGAGCTGTTAGGAGGCCCAGTACTGGTAAAAGAAACAAAAGATTTGCTAGGGGGAGCCGTATTGTAAGAAGGATCGCTATTGGTAGAAAGAACAAAATTATTAGGACCAGTGCTAGTAGTAGGAACAAGGGAGCTACTGGGCGATCTAGTTCTGGTAGCAGGAACAAAAGAGCTGCTAGGTAGGCCAGTACGAGTTGATGGAACGAAAGAGCAGCTGTAAGGTTTTGTGCTAGTAGAACTACGGTATGGACGTGAATTACTTGGTCTATAAGGATTGTACTTCTTATTTTCATGTAAACTGCTATGATCCTGTGGCCTAGCCAGGTTCAAATTGGTTAGGAGGGAGGGTAGGATTAAGCTGATGATCTTCATTTCGATTATAGATTACTATTAAATAGATAGTTTGGACTTTATCAATTTTTTAAATATTCCTAGTCCTTTATATATGTCTTTCCGTATACTGAGTTGTTATCAGCTTTGGTCTGGGTAATGTAGATTGTCTTTAGGCAAGATATTTACGGGTACATAGATATCCTATTCATGTCATTTACGGACGTACCGTTGAAAGTTAGGCGTTAGTTGATAACTACAGTTATTTGAAGTGCTTTGCTTTGAATATGATAACACCCATTGGTTTCATAGCGAAGGTGGTGCAATTGACAATGCAGGAATCTTCTCAATTTTGATGCTTTGCGGTAGGTGTTGATTGCATAATTTACATAGTTTAGATTGAGAATTGCGAATTTTTGTATTAAAATGATGTTTATAGAAGTGTGAACTTTACTACTGCCACTTACAATTCGAAAGCTTTGCTATAGCTGATGCCTAATCCTATGTAAAGTTGCGACCTGCAGTTGCTATTAAATCACAAGTATTAATTTAAGAAAATATTTATAGTTGCCCTGTATATGCAAAAAATGAAACCCATAAAGAACTTTTGATTGCTTTTCCAAATAAAAGTGTAGCATACATTACATTCATAAACTAGATAAACCCATCTGTATATAGAATACATATTGTGTTGTTATCTTCAACTTTTGAAAAATAGAGCCGATTTAGCACACTCTTTATCGGATTCGCTGATATATCCTTGTAAAGCAAGCTTTTCAAGCCAAATTTTGAATGCAAGCTATTTATACACTTGTGTTTTAAATTCCATTACATGTATCGGTACGTTCGGACTATTGATAAGTTAGCCTACATTGTTAAACTACCTCTTTTAGTCTCTAAGCCATCTTTACAAACTTGGATCTATAGCTAGTTCATCTGATGGCATGGCAGAAGATGACCAATTTGGAAACTGCCGCAATAGGATGAAAGGATTTGCTGAACTTCATCGATGTCTTCGTTTGCTTATTCCTTTGAGTTAAAAATACTTTGTATCAGTTGAGATTCACAGTAAAGGTAATCTCTTATTTGAAAAATATAGATCCATATAAGACAGTCTACTTATCATATTTCAAAATGATATAGGTATTTTTAGCCTAAGGAGACAAGCAAAGCAATTGGTAGGTTCATTCAACATCTACTGGCTTATCAACAATAGAGCTCCTCATTTCTTTTGATTATCATGTTATCTAAAACAAAGTACTATTGTTAATATATGTTCTTTGAATTGGGATATATTGGTGACGTATACTTGCAATTAAATACATATAAATATTTAGAATTACTCGCTGTATCGCTATATAGTAATATTAATATATATTTGAGCTTAATCGACGTGATCTAAAAAGTATACTGTCCGATGCTTAAAATTATGTACTTAAAGTTAATATAATAAGCATTGTTAAGCAAAGCCTTATTGATTTCTTATGATAATCTGTAAAGTAACTTGACACCAGCTAAAAAAAGCAAGGTAGTTCATGGGATTCACTTTCGCATGTATAAACCAAGTATAAATAAACTTCGATAAACATATAGAGCAATATCCTTTCAACCTTATAGGTCCGGCTCATAGTCACACAATTTCTAACAAACCTCATTAAAGTATACCCATAGTTTAAGGCTATTCATGCAAAAGCCGAAAAATACAAAAAGATTGAAGACCACTGATATAGAGCAGCTATTGTCAAACTCTAATGCATCGGACACCATGTAGTACAACTTTCGGCTTCCTACAAGTTTATCGGCTCGTACTGCTATGCCTATCACCTATCAGTATGTTTGGAAATAGACATGTCGGCTTTGTATAGAATCTATAAGTTCACCTATTACAAAAAGTATACAAATATCCAAACAATTAAGAACATATTACCATATCTGGCTTTTAAAAGTAGATTTGTACAATGAAAATATGATACGCATATATTAAAAAAGATTTCAGCTAAAAAAAGCAGCGTGTATCGGATATAGCAGACGGATAAAGAAGTGATATATGAAGAAACGTATATATAAAGATCGAAAGGTAGCTACAGTTTGTATATTATCTAAAGTATCTATTTGATATAGCAGCTTAACTTTAAAATGAAGACCATCAGCTTACTTTTGCCTTTCCTTCTCGCCGGTTTGAACTGGGCTGGACCTCAGCATCAAAATGACCTCAACGTAAACAAGGGGTATAATCCTTATAGACAGAGCAGCTCGTCAAAACCTTACTATCCTTCAACTTCAAGTAGTTCTCCTCCTTACCCTCCAACTACTACCATCACTACCACTACGAAGTATCCTCCAACCACTACTAAGTATCCCCCAACCACTACTAAGTATCCCCCAACCACTACGAAGTATCCTCCAACCACTACTAAGTATCCCCCAACTACTACTAAGTATCCTCCAACCACTACTAAGTATCCCCCAACTACTACGAAGTATCCCCCAACCACTACTAAGTATCCCCCAACTACTACTAAGTATCCTCCAACCACTACTAAGTATCCCCCAACTACTACTAAGTATCCTCCAACCACTACTAAGTATCCCCCAACTACTACGAAGTATCCCCCAACCACTACTAAGTATCCCCCAACTACTACTAAGTATCCTCCAACCACTACTAAGTATCCCCCAACCACTACTAAGTATCCCCCAACCACTACGAAGTATCCTCCAACCACTACTAAGTATCCCCCAACTACTACAAAGTATCCCCCAACCACTACTAAGTATCCCCCAACTACTACTAAGTATCCCCCAACCACTACTAAGTATCCTCCAACCACTACTAAGTATCCTCCAACTACCACTAAGAGATCTCGTCCTTACCCCTCAACCAGAAGTACCACCAGTAGCTCTCGTCCTTACAAACCATCTACCAGCTCCCGTCGCTACTATTAGCTTTATTCCTATATTCACCATTTTTAATACCGTTTTGATGCCAGCTGGCTAGCTTCTTAAACCTTTATTAAATTTGGTACACTCTTATATATAACCTGTGCATTCAAAAACTGTTATATTTTACATATATATTTGTATTTGAAATTTTTGGATTAGTGACAGGCTGTAGTTATCAAGGTAGAAGTTGGTAAGCTTTCAAGTATTATTTTCGATAAGTAGATTAGCTTTAAATGTGGCTGGTAGCTTGAAGTTTAATAAACGATAGATTTATTGTATTCGGCCAAGCTGTTATATTTGGATAAAAGGGTTATACATTAACTTTTTAATTTTGCCAAGTTTGAAAGCATTGATACTTTTTACTTGATATGTTTGCTCAAATGGAGAGGTGAGCTTTACCTTAACCACCAACTTCTAATATAGTTGAGACATGAGTTAGGATCTATGAAACTCGATCTATTCTTTTGAAAATATGTAAATTTAATAAGAGATGTTAGTCACAAATGACTGGATGAATCGGACATTATAGTTAATCATTTGACTCCTTTGTATACTTCTTAGTTGGTGATTGCTATATCCTATAAAAGTATATCTTGGGTTCCATTTTGATGAGAGACCAATAATTTGAATAAAAAATTTAAACTGAACATTTTCAACTGCTGTAGCAATCAAATATAACATCAAAAAAGAAATACATTGTATACAAATGCATCTATAACAAGAGTAATAAACGTATAGAACCTGAAAAGAATTTAAATTTTAATTAAATTCAACAACGTCCCCATAAGAAAAAGAAATTAAAGGTACATTAAACCACTTATCTGGCACCTACTTTCGCCCACCAGTTTACAACTTGAGTTCGGGTAAGTTGTGGTAAAGTAATAGTGCATTGGGGTTGATTAGAGTAGCAGTCGAAATCTTTTCTATGGGGGTACCGTTGACTACCTTCTTGACAGCAACTTCCACTTTCTTCCCATTAATCGTATACTACAAAATAAATTAGCTAATCAAAACTAAAGGCAAATTTACTGGAATCTCTTGGATTTCCAAGATAATGGCAGGTACATGTCGAGGTGATAATAGAGTTCGGATTTGCAACTTGATCCTCTTGATTAAATCGGTATTGACTTTGGAATTAGATTTGGGTTTCAAAAATAGGATGACTCGCTCGTCGTCGGGGATCTTTTGACCGACCTATAGAGCTATAATTAACATCTGTACTAAAGACTGGGAAGTTATTTTTTGGAAGAAGGCACTTACCACGATAGAATCTTCAATCTCTTCAAAGGCTTCAACTGATGGTAAAGTAAAAAGGTTAGTAAATAACTGATTCTAAAGTAAGTGCACTTACTTATGTTGTAGATTTCTGCCGAGCCGAAGCGAACTCCAGATGGGTTCAAAGTTCCATCACTAGAATTATAAATATACAAATTCTAAATAAATCAAATAAATACCTTCTACCCAGCATGATGAGACCACCAGTCAAGCTATTTATACTAACAAAATCGCCGTGACTCCAAACACCTTTTTAAAATAGCAAAAATCAGCAACAACACTACCAAAATAAAATTTACCTTCAAACTGCTCAAAGTATGCTTTCTTGTAGAGAGCATCATCCTTGTCGTTCCAAAAGTAGACGGGCATAGCTGGGAAAGGTAGTTTACATACGAGGTCACCTGGTTCATCGAGCAGAGATTTGCGCTCCGAATCCCAAGCGTCGATAGCCATACCCAACATCCTGCATTGGATCTCCCCATTGTAAACTGGTAGAGTAGAGTTGTGTCCAGCGAATAATGAACAGATGTCGGTTCCACCTAAAAAAGTTGAAAATAAAGTTAATAAAAGACGAGTGCAAGGTATAAAATAAACATTACCAGTGATGGAGCCCAATAGTAAATCCGACTTGATACTCTCGTAGACATAGTCAAAAGACTCGGGTTTCAAAGGGGAGCCAGTTGAGTATATGGAATGCAGCGTTGTCAACTTGAAATGGGTTTCTAAAATACATTATCAACAAACTTATACTGGATATAACTTACTTGGAACTACACCGGCTTCCTGTAAGGATTGAATATATTTGGCCGAAGTACCAAACGCGGTGATGCTAAAAAATTAATGAAAAAGTTGATAAATAAAGGTACCCAATGGAATCGATGAGCTCGAACATGAAGTTGGGGCTAGGTTGGAAGGGAGATCCGTCGTATAGAACGATAGACAAGTTCAAAGCTAAAGAGGAAACTAACCAGTTCCACATCATCCAGCCGGTCTTTTAAAAAATCAATATCGATATACTTTTAAAGAAATTACGGTAGTATACTGGAATAATATATCGTTTTCGTTCAAGTTACCGTGAATGGCATGCTCCTTGATATGTTGGATCAACAACTACCGTTACCAATTAGTACATACCCAAATTTTTAGAAACTTACTCCCGAAGTATGGACTAGACACTTAGGTTTACCAGTCGTTCCTGACGAGAACAAGATGAAGATAGGATGGTTCAAAGGCAATCTTTCGAATTGGATTTCCTCAGTTTTAGCATTAGCCTCAAAAGTTTCATAGTCGACACTATTAATTTAAAATTTATAAATATATATAGTAAAGTAATAAACAAACCTGTTGGGTAAATTGGTAAGATCCATAGTATGGCTAGGCACAAAGTTATGTACGATAACTTTCTTAACATTTAATCCATCGACTACCGTCTTCAATTTGGCTAGATGATCATAGACCTTCTGATTGTAGACGATGGCATTGCAACTAAATAGGACTTTGGGTTCGATCTGCTGGAACCGATCTAAAACTCCCTATATATCCAAACAAAAAATTAAACTCATTACAATAACAAAAAGTTACCGAAGGGCCAAAGTCTGGTGAGGTACAACTACATTTACAAAAGAAGTTTAAAATTAGTTAAAATACTTTTTAAAAATTAAAAATATATACCTCCAAATAGCTCCCAAAGCGTTCGTAGCTAACATGGCGACAATAGCAATTATACCATTAGGTAAATAACCAACGACTCTATCCCCTTTAGTAACTCCTAACTCCTTCAACCCATTGTAACAAATCCTCACTTTAGCAAATAACTGCTTGTACGTAAGTGTCTTAACCTCATTTAATTCACTGGTATAGTAGATAGCAACTTTATCTTCTAAATGAGTAGGCACCTTTAACAAGTTTTCACAGTAGTTTAAAGTGACACCAGGGAACCAACTGGGATTGTCGGAGATTTGGTTGTAGGGAGTTAGTATTGAGCTGAAGGGGAAGGTGAGGTGAAGTGTAAGGGGAAATATTCAAATAGAGTGGACCAGAACTCGGATAAATTGGTTATAGAGTAGTTGTAGAGGTCGTCGTAAGTCTGTAGGTTGAGAGAGTGCTTCTGGTTGATGTGGGATTGGAATTGGGTCAGGTTGTGGGTAGAGGTATCTTTGGGAGTGTATAAAAGCTTGGGCAGCTCTACCTTGGGTTGGGAAGGGGTAGTAGTGTTGGGGTCCATAGTTAACATTGAGAAGGTTTGCGCTTTCGTTTAAATTTTGATATAGGCGTTGGTTAGGTAGATGTCTTGGTTTTTTCTCACGGTTACCTATTTATTTGAGTTTACTTTTAATTGGCTCAAACACCGTTATCTTTAGGGGGTGCTGGTAAATCTAGAAGTTAGGAAAGTAAAGGGGGGACGACGTCCTCTGAGTATCGGTAGTTCAAAAGTGCCATTTATTGTAACGAATACTTATATCCATCGTGTAGCTAAGAATCTGATACCTAACCAATGATAGCCTTGGAATCCATCACCATTTCAATTTGGAAGGGATGTCAAATAGATTATCCATACTTTTTATCGGATGTTTTTCTACAAAGCTTATCATCAGTCCTAATTTATATGAATAAGTTGTTGGAAAGGGTATTGAAAATCAGCTGATTTTATTAGCTTTATATGGAAAAGTGTTTCTCTAAATCCAAATTTAATCAAATTTCTCAAAGACGAAATTTATATAGGCCATTATCTTCAAGTCTACTACTCAATTTTACTTTAATATCTGTGTCTAGTATATCTTCCGGTCGATGTAAAGATATATGTCAATGAGATAACCAATCTACTTTGATGGCAATATTGCTAAATATAGTAATCAGGTAGCATATAAATATTTATAGATCGAGTAATTTGCCTCGATGTAGATATCAAGTAATGTAGCAACTTATACTGTTATAATGTAGAAAAGTACTAGGATGCTCCATTCAAATGACAAAATTAAAATATATAGCTTACCAATAATCTTGCTCCTAAACAGCTTAACAACTTGAGCTTTGAATCCACTTAGGCTTCAGGTTGAGGTGCTGTAAAAAGCAAAAATTCCAGAAAGTGGTGTAAACTCAAACTATCGCCACCAAATTCAACATTACTTTTATAAAGCTTCAACTGTATTTTATTTCTACTAACTACAACTCTGCCATTAAATATTACAAGAGCTACATTATCTCAAATTTAACTTTCAACTTTTCTCACTCTTTTAAAAAAGCAAATACTTTTGCCTATAAATTTCAAAAGGAAACGTGGTAAATTGCGCAGATTATCAAAGAGAAGTTGATTCCATGTAAATTTTATACAAGAACATCTAGTAAAAGGCCCTATAAAGCAAAAAATTAAGATAGTAGAATAAAAATATATTATATAATAGCGAGTATCTGGATTCGAACCAGAACCTTAGAAAAGATGTTGATAGTAGAGGTAGTAGGTCTATGCGCACCCGATCGCGCTCCACTCGCTTATTTCCTGATTCAAAATAAACCTATATACATTATATTTGTCAACTTGGAAAGGTAATATAGCTGTTATACCCAACGATACAACCCCGCTTACATTTTAAAGTGTTTTTTTATATCAATGGATAATGTATCCGTAAATTTCGAACTGAAGTCGAATTGAAAAAGCCAGTCAACAATGCTATTGATAGTTGAGAATTAAGCATCTTAATACGTACAATTGGCTAAATTTAATCGCCTATATTCATATATACTCTTTTAACTTTATAATAATAAATATTGTATTAGCATTTATACCTGTAGTCAAATAGATAAGTTTAGTGAAGAACGTAGTAGATTTAATAGATGGTTGAGCTTGAAGCCTATAGCAAAGCTACATAACTGTGTCAACTTCTCAAAAGCCTAAATTTCAGTTTAGTTTTGTATTACGATAAGCTTCAAAGCTAAGCATACTATATTTCCCAACAAACCTATCTGTTTGTAGTAAACTTTCCTATTGAGCTAAAGTAAATTTCCAAACATTCCTCATCAATTTGATTCCCAATAGTAAAAATTTACATCATAGTTGATCGAGTCAAAGTACTCTAATTTTAGCCAACCAATCAATGGGATAAAGTATTATTTGTAGAATTGGCGAAAAGTTATTTTTTATAGTACGCAAAATTTTACAAGATCGATTGTCAATTGCTTCCAAACTTTACCCTCATTTCAACCAACAATCACTTCCCAACTTCAATAGCTTCAAAGTGACGATTTGAATTTCTTACGATTTCAAGCCCTAAATTCCAACACTTTACCACAAAGATATAGTTTAGCATGGGTATAGACCTGGTACGTATCCAAGAGTACTTCCAGCACCTAACTGAGTTGAATCCCAAGTTAGCTAACCGTGTAATAACCAAAGATGTACAAGTAAATTATTTTCCAAATACAAAAACTAACTCTTCTAGGACCCAACCTTAAGTTCATTTTTAGTTCGATTTGCAAGTTTAGAAGAAACCTACCATTCCTTGGACTACTTCAAACGTCGTAGGTTCCGTAGGGAAAATGTACTATTTTTAACACATGCTCCATTAACATCTCTTTTTTCAAAAAGTACTTGCTGATCCTCTATACCAGCCTGCAAGAGGAGATAAAGAAAGAGTTAAACAAATTTGACAATTCCAATCTACTATTCAACGATAAACCATCAGCCATAAATTCCTTTATAACTAACTTGAACAAACCCAACTTGATCTACGAACCATTGTTGGAAATTTTAATAGTGCGTAAGAAGTTGGTACAGGGGTAGCTTATTCAAATTTAAAGCTATATTGAATTTTTATCCAATAGGTACAAGTTATTAATAAGCAACAAGGATAGTATCGACTTCAATCTGTGGAAAGAGATAGTGGAGCAATGCAGCAAAAGGCTAAGCTTCTACAAGTTTAAAGAACCTATTTTGACCTATGTCAAGACTTTGAAGTAGCATCTTATTTTTAATTTATAAATTTATTTTTATATATTAGGTATGAGATAGCTATCTTAGAAGGCTTTATAAAAGTCCAATTCAATTTAATTACCTTCAACTTAAAGTTAAGTTTACTCAATTTACATGTGGTGCATAAAACCTACTACAAATGGAAACAACTGAGTTTGAGTAGCTCCAACCAACTGGTAATCTTTGTCTTTCTCTTTACCTCCACTAACATTACTCTTCAATTTTTTTAGTCGATAGAACCCAAACCAACTGAAGCTACCAATTTATTCTCTATATTTAACCTAACTTTAGTAAATATTTAATTATTCCTTACTTCAATATCCTAACTTTCATTTCAAAATAAGCGAAACCCAACTATTGAACCGGAGACCAAAGTCAGCTTATTGATGAACTGGTTGGAGACTTTTTACGACGGGTTAACTTTTAAATTGACGTTATACTTCTCTACTTTATTATCCAGCAAAGCTTCTCAACTAAATGCCAACCTAACCCCTATATTTAAAAAATGCAAGTTGGATTGGTCACCAAAGTAAGTCTTTCTATATTATAGCCTTTTTATATACGCTATACTAACTTTTTTATAAAGTATCTTCAACTTTAAACGAAAGATCAACGCCTCCAACCTATCTCTAATATTTGATGGGACAACTGTTCCTTTCTCCAATTCAGGCTTTCAACCCGACTTGGTACCCAAGTTGGAACGCACTGGGTTAGCACAGTTCCCCTGTATCTTCAGTTATCCACAGGTATTATCTTCAATATCTATCCCTCTATTTACATCATTTCCCTTTAGGCCAAACCAATAGAGCACTGGCCCAATTTGATCTCCTTCCTTTTGGCTGAAAAGTCGAACCATGCCATCAAGACTACCAACTCTAACTCAAATAACCGGCTATCCTTGCCCACCTTACCACCTGAAATTTCAAATGAGAATGGCGATACTACCAACAGTAAATGGTTAGCCACTTTATTCGACAAGAAGTTGAGCACAACCTATATTTTAGCAACCTTGGATACCAACGTGTATTTAGCCATTATCATCAACGACAAATTTAATAACGATTTTAATGCACTGAACGCTTTTGTAAACAAATTTAGAGCTAACTTGAGCTTGACCTACTTTGCTAGCTTGTTGGAAGTAGAGACTTGAGAAAGTTTTGAATGAAGGAAAATCGCTAGGTAATGTATTTTGATAGTGTTGTAGATTTTCTTTGAGGTATTATTGAAAGTAAATATCTGATGAGGAGGATTGAACTCTTGATTGTAAGGTATAGATACCTTTACTTTTTCAATTCTAGTTGAATGGTGGATATCTTTAACCTATTTTCTATATCTATCCTCTTTAATAAATTGATTGCATCTACTTTTAGTACAAGTTTTAACTTTAAACTACACACATTTTCGAAAGAGGGAAGGATATAATCTACCTCGTAGTTACATCCCAACCAAAACTTCTAATTTGTTTGATATAGTTTACTTTACTACAAATTCTTAACACTTCACCTTTCGTTTCAATATAAATATATATATCCTTAGCAGAGTTGAACATATACTTATTATAAATCTAACCTAAGGTATATGCCTTTATAAATAAGATGTATGCGAGCTAACAACAAAATACCAACTTCAAAGTAAAAAGGGGAAGCTATAAACTTTGCTGAACTGATGTATCAACCTTATGTAAGGTAGTGTGAGTCAATGAACAACTGTTAAAAAGAACCTTTAGTTCAACTTTCACCTATTCTAGATAATAAAGGTCAGGTTAATGTGGAGTACCTTGAGTATATAAATGAACCATATAATAAATTAGGATATGGATATGGTAGAAATTTCTTTTCACTTATCTGAAACGACAGCTGCTATAAACTATTTTTAGTCTACATAAACAAGCAAAACTATCAATGGGATAACCTACTCCTGTATGTCTATCGACTTCAGTTTTAATCATTTTCATTATGATATTGTAGATAAGCGAAGCTTGGAAGCTGAGATTTGTAATATAGAGCAAGTAAACTCAAAGCACTGGCTGCTATCCAAAAGCACAAGCATACTGATAATATAAATCTCTGTTTGAATAAAATCAAATATCTATATCATCCTAATTTGAAATGTATAGGGTTTTCGACTATTGGGAGGTGAATCAAAAAGGAAAATCCTTGACATCAAGTTTAACTGATGTAGTTTAGAAATGCTATTTGACGCTAAGAAATGTATAACCAAAAGTAAAAATGTAATACGGTAAGCATGACTGAGATAAGCATATGGTGTTTGAAGGTGATAAGGCCTAATACCTAGCTTAAAGATGCTGCCATAGTCTATGGGATTCATCTTCACATATACAAAGAGCTATAAATAAACTTCTATCAAGACCTACGATACCTATGCTATCAAATTGTTAATAATTGAAAACTATGCCATACAAATTTCACGTTACTATAGGTTTATCAGTTCAAGCACCTATATATACCAACATACCAATCTGTTCGTAATTAGACGTATTGAATCTATCTAGATTCCATACCTTTACTTGAAAAATTTGCATAATAGCTCATCGAATTCTAAACACATTGGCATGTCCAACTTTCAAAATATTTGCCTTTTTAATGCCACTACACAATGCAAATATTCATAAAAGCTCCAGCTAAAAAAAGCACTTGCATTGACTAAAGCAACCAATTCAAAGCCAAATATACGAAAAATTCATATATAAACGTGGCAAGGTACCTTGACTTCAAAACATTATCCAAAGTATCTATTTGACATAGTAACAAAAACTTAATAATATACAATGAAGACCATCAGCTTAATCTTACCTTTCCTCTTGGCCACTTTGAACGAGGCTAGCCCTCAAAATCAAAACCAAGTTAACGGCTATAACCCTTACAATCCCTATAATCCTTACCGACCTAGCAGATCATCGAGACCCTACTACACTTCGTCTACTTCGACTTCAAGCAGCTCCCGCCCTTACAGCACTTCATCCAAACACTCAACTACTAGCACCCGTCCTTACAGTACTACTTCTATCTCAACAAGTACTCGCCCCTATAGCAGTACTTCCATTTCCAGCTCATCTGTAAGCACTAGTACTCGTCCTTACAGCAGTACTTCTTCCGTTTCGAGCAGTGATTCGGTTTCAAGCTCATCTGTAAGTACCAGCACTCGTCCTTACAGTAGCACTTCTTCCATTTCAAGCAGTGATTCCGTCTCCAGTTCTTCTGTAAGCACTAGTACTCGTCCTTACAGTAGCACCTCTTCCATCTCAAGCAGCGATTCGGTTTCAAGCTCATCTGTAAGTACTAGCACTCGCCCTTACAGTAGTACTTCCGTTTCAAGTAGTGATTCCGTCTCTAGCTCATCAATCTCAACCAGTACTCGTCCTTACAGCAGCACTTCTTCCATCTCAAGCAGTGATTCTGTCTCCAGCTCTTCTGTAAGTACCAGTACCCGTCCCTACAGTAGTACCTCCTCCGTTTCGAGCAGTGACTCTGCTTCTAGCTCTTCAGTTTCTACCAGCACCCGTCCTTATAGCAGCACCTCCTCTATTTCTAGCAGTGATTCGGTTTCCAGTACTACTATTTCAACCAGTACTCGTCCTTACACTACTACTTCCGTATCAAGCAGCTCTTCAGTATCCACTAGTACTCGCCCCTATAAAAGCACCACCAGTACCCGTCCTTATAAGAGTACCACTAGCACTCGTCCTTATAGCAGCACTTCTTCCATTTCAAGCAGTGATTCCGTCTCCAGTTCTTCTGTAAGTACTAGTACCCGCCCTTACAGTAGTACCTCTTCCATCTCGAGTAGCGACTCAGTTTCCAGCTCATCTGTAAGCACTAGTACTCGTCCTTACAGTAGTACTTCCGTTTCGAGTAGTGATTCCGTCTCCAGCTCATCAATCTCAACCAGCACTCGTCCTTACAGCAGCACTTCTTCCATTTCAAGCAGTGATTCCGTCTCCAGTTCTTCTGTAAGTACTAGTACCCGCCCTTACAGTAGTACCTCTTCCATCTCGAGTAGCGACTCAGTCACCTCTTCCATCTCGAGTAGCGACTCAGTTTCCAGCTCATCTGTAAGCACTAGTACTCGTCCTTACAGTAGTACTTCCGTTTCGAGTAGTGATTCCGTCTCCAGCTCATCAATCTCAACCAGCACTCGTCCCTACAGTAGTACCTCTTCAATCTCAAGTAGTGATTCGGTTTCAAGCTCATCTGTAAGTACTAGTACTCGTCCTTACACTACTACTTCTGTCTCAAGCAGCTCAAAGCCTAGTAGCTCTTCAGTATCCACTAGTACTCGTCCCTACAAATCATCCACCAGCACTCGTCCCTACAAATCATCTACCAGTACTCGTCCCTACAAATCATCTACCAGTACTCGTCCCTACAAATCATCTACCAGTACTCGTCCCTACAAGAGTACTACCAGCACTCGTCCCTACAAAACTACTAGCACTCGTCCTTATAAGAGTACCTCCACCAGACGTCCTAGACCTACCCGTTACTACTAAACTGTAGGTTAACTTAATTTTAAACCCCAATGCTGCTTTTGAGATATCTTTGAAGCTTATTAAGTGATTTGATGTTGATTTGGGTAGCTTACAATATTATTAAATATAGTCTATACAATTTGTCTTTAATATCAGCTTTATATTTAAATTGTCTTTTAAATCTTTATTTTGAAGTATACATGCTTCTATTAGATGCATAACCATATTACTGTTTTAAAAGCCAGCGTTATCACTTTGTTTATTCATATACGTCTATATTTTTCAGCCACTTAGAACGCCGAAATTATAAAAGCCTATCTGCTTACTGAGGATAAACAACATTAGCAAAGTTCGATATCACAGATATAGCCCATGTTATACATGCCTCTAGGCTTATCAGTGGGATACGTTCAAAAAGACTTATATTGGAAATAGGCTTTGATCATGATAGATTGATGGGAAATTAGTATGAAGACTTAGTCAACTTCATTTACAGAGATTCGGGACAACTTTTCAAGATTTGGAGGCATCTCATCTACAACAGAAATTCTTGTACTTTTCATCGCAACATTATAATGTTGGACTTCAATAGAAGAGTAATAAATGTCTACTATCAAAGAAAATCTGATCAATGCTAAAAATTGTAGAGAAATTGGAAACTAAATAAAGCCGAAACTTATGCCAATTTATCTAATAATCCGTAATTAAGTGCCAATCCTCCAAAAGTTAATGTTCGATTTTGAGATGCTGGTTAAAAAGGCTAGTGCAGCTGGACTAGTGGATGGTCCGTTGCAGAACTTAGTTTATCTCCCCTAAAGTAGACATTCGGCTGGTAAAAACGATAATTTTGAGTGTTTTTCTAATAGTAAAGCAAAGTTATCTTTGATAACAGTATTTGCTGATCAGAGTATACCTTTTAGGGTCAATCTATGAAAGCAGCTGTGTGGTACAACTAAATGTTATTCTGATCACGCCCTTCTACCGATTTAGTAAACAGCCAATTAACACCTATGGTATATACAAGAGCAACTGTTCTTTAAAATTACAGTGGCTAACTCTACAGTAGTTGACCTGCCTATAGACCTACTTCCTCCATCCTAAGCATGCTATATATTCTCGTTGAATCAGTGCTCTGAAATGCTATGTTTTATAGCCATCGCTGTATAGATCGAATCTACTGCTCTTTAGCGATAGTTGGTTCTCGACATTTTGATCCAAAGCATCTTTATATTCCCATTTGTCAAAACAATATATTTGAAAACTCGTTTGCATTTGAACAAAGTGTTACTTATATTCCATTGATAAAAGGCTATTTATAAGAACAAATCTATTTTTATGTTACTTAGTAAATGTATTAGCCATTAAAGTCAACAACAAATTATTGGTACATATCTTCTGATAACCTGGTAGAGGGTTTTCACTAGTAGCAAAACAAATAGCTTCGATGCCTACATACTTTGTACTTTGTTCCTTTATGTAGCTTTTAAACGGAGAATGTTGTAGACGATTTTAAGAACAAATCTATTGCAGCAAAGGCTTTTAGCTTAAATTAGTCTTATTAGTCCATGTTGCTCTATAAATCGGAGAATTCGAAAAGCTAGATCAGCCATTACAGATCCAGATTTTGCTTGCTGAATGGCAAGGTCTACAAACTTAGGTATTTCTATGTAAAGTATCAAACGTATATACACATGTACGCATATTAAGCACCACAAAAATACCTATTTTCACTACAGATCCAATACATATAGCATTCCAATACTTTTATCTTGAAACCTTGATAGCTTTCGATGCAAACAGCATTATAGGAATGAGCAGATTGTAGCTGGAGTCCTAATATATTTTTGATCTGATGCTATCTACCTACCTAATTTATTTAGCAAAGTTGACTAAAAGAGTAGTGCTTATTAATGTATATACCTTAATAATAACCCTCCTCTCCTAAATAAGACTATTAGCTCCATGTGAGATATCACAAAATAAAAGGCACTTCGTTTTTAGTACAGTATATAAGTCTGCAAGTTGAGTGATAAGTCTGCAGGTTTTAGTTTCAAAATCTTAGTTCACCTAATTACAACTATCTACCTAATATAATGAAGTTTGCTGCCATCGTCATCGTCGCTCTCGCCTTAGCTAGCCCCGCCTTAGCCCACGGCAAGCCCAAGTCCAGCACTTGCAAGGCCGTCACCAAGACTAAGACTGAAACCGACTATGTTACCAAAACCAAGACCCAGACCGTTACCAAGACCAATAACATCGAGTACCCCGTCACCAAGACCATCACCTCGGTTGTCACCTCCAAGGTAACCGACGTCATTACCAAAACCGAGGTATCTACCAAGACTGAGGTCAGTACTTTGACCAGCATCGTCACCAATCCCGTCACCGTCAGCGTCCCTGTCACTGTTACCAAGACTGAGACTTCGACCAAGACCGATGTTACTACCGCCACCGTTACCAAGCCCGTTACCGATGTCGTTACTCAAACCCTTCCCCCTGTTACCGCCACCGTAACCGCCCCCGCTGTCACTAAGACTGAGACTAAGACCGAAACTAAGACCGCCAGCTGCGTTCAGGGCTACCCTACCGCTAAGCCCTCAACCAAGACCGAGACTCAGACCGTCACCAAGACCCAGACCGTCTCTACCTGCCCCCCCTCTTACCCCGTCCACCCCCCTTCTTACCCTACCAAGAAGCCTTAAGTGTCATGTCAAATAGCTTTTGAAAGGTTTGTATTAAATGTTGGTTGTACTGTGGAAATAAATTTTTTGTCGTTTTAGTTATACTTTTAGAAAATCGAAGCTTATAAACCATACTAATGTTGTGAATGATTTTTGAAGTAATTGTATGTTTTTATAAGTTATACATAAATAAAATCTATATTTTAAGATTATTTTACATCTATATATAGTTTTTTTTACTAGGTGTGGTTATATATATATATGCACAACCTAATAAAATCATTACTATATAGCTCTTTTACTTAAATATTTGGTAACTTGGCTTTATTCTGATTAGCAGGCTATTCCATATCCACCTTTATAAATTTAGAATAAAGTTAAAACAATCAGTTGGAATAAGATTAAGCTTCGCCATATATTTTGTCATGGAGTATAAATATCATATATAAAACGGTAATTCTATATAAATTAGTTATATCAAGTTTCTATAAGAATCCTCATTATAGCCTAGCATTAATTTAAACCAAAATTGATAGAAAATCCCGTTTTTATATATAAAATAGTGATATTTATAAGTTCAAGTAGGTTTATATAAATTATCAAGTACATATACATACATTAAGTTCCGTACAAACCCATATTTTCTGTAAACTTACTAAATATGGTATTTCAGTAATCCCATCTTGAAACCTATGATATAAAAATAGCAATTGGTAGCTTTGATCCTACTCAGCTATTTGGCAAAGTTGATCAGAGATAGTACCCATCAATATGTACATCTTGATAATAAATCATTGTCCTAAGCAAATCTATTAACTCCATATGATATATCACAGATCAATAGAAACAGCGTACTTTGTCCAATATACAAGTATACAAAGTACGCGATAAGTTACAAAGTTTTGGTTTTGAAATCCTAGCTTACCCAATAATAGCTACCTACCTAATTCAATGAAGTTCACTTTTATTACAATTATATACCTCACTTTAGCCAGTTCCACCTTAGCTCCCAACAAGCCCAAGACCTGTAAAACCGTCACTGAAACTGAGACCGAAATTGGCTAGATCATCAAGACCAAGACCCATACAATAACCCAGAACAACAGTTACAAATACCCTGTTACCAAGACTGTCGCCTCAGTCGCTACTTCCTAAGTAATCGATGGCATCACTAAGAGCAAAGTAGCTATCAAGACTGAGATCAGCACTCTAACTAGTATCGTCACCAGTCTGCTCATTGTAGGCTTCACCGTTACCAAGGCTAAAATCTCCATAAAGACAGACTTAGTTACTGCTACCGTAATCAAGCCCGTTATCGAGGTTTCTACCAAAACCCTCCCTCCCATTATCACTACTGTCACTGCCCCTGCTACTACCAAGACGGAGATCAAGATTGAAATTAAGACTGCCAGCTACATCCAGAGCTACCCAACTGCTAGACCTGCCATAAAAACCAAGGCTCAATTTTCTGCCAAGACCCGGATGCAGACCATCTTCACCTGTCCTCCTTCCTGTCCCGTCCACCCTCCTTACTCCACTAAAAAGCCTAAAGCTCTTTAGGTTTAAGTATCTTTTTAAGGATTTATAATAAATGCTTCTTGTATTATGGAAATTGATTAGTGCTTTAGCTCATATTTTTAGAATATTGAGGTTTATAATGCCATACTAGTGTTGTGAGCGAACGTCGGAATATTTATATACCTCCGAGAGATTCAAACTTATAATACCTGTAATTAAAGAAGACTTTACAACAAAAAATCCATTTTTAGTTATCGCTATAGATATAATTATATTCTAGTAAACTTATTATACTATATTGTTCCTTCAAGGACCATGGTGTAAACCTTATATGGATGTCTAATAATATAAGGTTTGATCAATAAGTTTAGGTAGATCTATCTGAAGTATCGAGCAAATATATATAGTAAACCCTATCAAACCCATACTCCACTACACACTCAATATATACAATGTTCCAGTAATCCTACCTTGGCTCCTTTGTGATTCAAAGAAAGCTCTTGATGACTTTCGATGTAAATAACATTTTAGGAATAAGCAATGTCAAAGTCAGAATTTCAATAGATTTTTGAGTGTAAATTATTTACCAACTCAAGCTATTTTTAAATAATTGATCAAAAGGGTACTACACAGTAATACGTATACCTTTTGAATCGATACGTATGCCTTTTAAATCAACCTTTACCCTAACTAAGCCCAATAACTTCATGTAAGATATCCCAAGTAAAAATAGAAATGTACATTTCGTCAGGTATATAAACCGATACGATAGGTCTTAACTTCCCAAGTCTTAGTTTCAAAACTTTAGTTCACCTAATTACAATTCCTTACCTAATATAAAATGAAGTTTGCCGCCATTGCCCTCGTATGTCTGGCCTTAGCTAGCCCCGCCTTAGCCCACAACAAGCCCAAGAGTGAAACCTGCAAGGCCGTCACTAAGACCGAAACTGACACTGTCACCAAGACCCAGGTAGCTACCAAGACCGAGTACTGCACCGTTACCAGCATTGTCACCAACCCCGTTACTATCACCAAGACCAAGACCAAGACGAAGACTGCTGACTGCAACCAGGGCTACCCCACTGCCGTACCTTCAACCAAGACCAAGACCAAGACCGTAACTAAGACCCAGGAAGTTACTAAGACTGAGACCGCTACCAAGACCCAGGAAGTCACCAAGACTAAAACTGTCTCCACTTGCCCTCCCTCCTACCCCGTAAACCCTCCTGCTTACCCTACCAATCCTCCTTCCTATCCCATCGACCCCCCTTCTTACCCCGTCAAGAAGCCTTAAGCTAGGTTGAAATAGCCTTTGAAGGGTCATATTAAATGCTGGTTGTACTGTGAAAATAAATTTTATTATTTTAATATATATAGTATTAAAGATTGTAAAGCTATGTTAGTGCTTTAGATGAATTTTTGAGTATACATATATTATATAGAATATACTTGTGTGCTCTAAACTTATATATGGTGTGGCAACGCTTTCCCAGACCTAACTGCCTATTTGTTCAATTGATTGGGTGGGTAGATGTAGGTCTATGTTATCTGCAATCAAAGTGGGTTTGACAATCAACAACTAATTTGATTTAGTCGTGATTGTAGATATATGTATATCCTAATAAATCACTATACCATATTGATCCTTAGCTGATCACTGCATAAGCTTTGGATGCGTGCCTTGGCCTAACATTCAAATGAAAGCATATATACTACGGCAATTTTATATAAAATTGGCTATATCAAACAAATTTATTAATGTATAATGGAGAAATAATCGATTATATCGTTTTGGTTACAGTCCAATTTATACGGTTTTTTAAATACAGGAATTAATGCATAGCTATTTAAAGATATATTACACTTATACCATTTATATATATCATGAAAGCTTTTCAGATCTATATTGTAATGTTGTAAATACATATATAAAACACTGATGACATAAGCTATAACTATACTAGGTTTAATGAGTACTATAATTCAATAGGCACGATCAAGTAGAAAATCAACTACAACTAAAACTCATTAGTGGCGTCCCTCTTTGATGATAGCCTCCATAGCAGTCATCTTCTCTTCCTCCTTGATGTCAATCTCAGCGAAAATGGTAGCGTCCTTCTCGATGTAGCTGGGTAAAATGTCTTCCTCAGTGGCCAAAGAATCGTAGGCGGGGGCAGCGTTGCGACGACGACGACGGATGAAGAGAGCAACTGGGACGTAGACAAGGATAGATAAGATCAAACCTATCAAGGCTCCAATAATACTGCCTCGTACCAAGGGATGGATGCGGGCCCAGGCCTTGGCACCACTGCAGGCGTATTTAGAGTTCAAGGCTAGAGACAAAAGGTTAAAATTGACAGCAAATAATAAAAAACTACCTTTAACAATCATAATAGACTCCAGTTTAGGCTCCGAAACCTTGCGAATGATAGTCCCGTTGGTGTAGAGGTCCAGTACCTGCTCTGAGAACTCGGTTTGGATGACATCTTTGCCTTCAACCTCCAAGATTTTCTCGTGGATGGAGATACGACGGCCCAGAGCAGCGTTTCCTTCCTCATCAACTAGGGCGAAATCTTCAACCGAAGTAGCGATGGCGACGTTGACTAAACCTTGATCAAAGTGCTTGACAAGACGCTTAGCACCATCTTCGCTGATGTTTTCACGAACATAAGTAGCGTTGACAACGGTCACGACAGCGTCATTACCGACTGGTGCTACTTTGTTACCATTGAGTAAAAGGTCTTCGCCTTCGACGTAGAAGTTCAAAGCGATGGAAATAATACGCTCAGGCTAATGGACTTCCTTCCTTAGTTACTAAGTCGTCAACTCGTTCAACAGTAACTAAAAAGTGGTCAGGGTTGGTTGGGTCACTAGCTAATTCTATTGAGGTTTTTCCTACATCCTCGACACGGTGTTTGTGATGACCGTGATGAGCTAAATTTCAATTATAAATTAGGACTTTGAACAATAAAACGGAAAATTACCTAAGGCGCCTAAAGCAAGAACTGAAGGTCAGTAGGGTAGATAATTGGAATTTCATGTCTGTTTGTTGTTACAGGCCTGTTGATGTTGAGGTTATTGTTGTTGGAGTTTGCTCTAAGCAGTAATAAATTGAAAGTATGTAAAAAACAAGAAATGAAAAAAGCTTTTACCTTGGCTTTGTGGTGGTGGATGGATATTGGAAGTCACAATAGATTGTAAGTTTGTACTGGGTTTCTACAATGCCCATTATTATTATGTTTGCTAGAGTAACAATTTGCTGAAATCAACGCTGAAATATACCATGCCCAATTGTAGGGGTAGTAAGCATATAAATTGCCTAATAAGTGATGTAAAGCCACCTTCGCTAAGCTTTCTAATTTATAGAATACCCTTATATCGGTTCAAATCCACAAAAAGAAATTACAATAGATGTTTCAATCAATTGTGGGCTTTGTACCAGCTGGCTAGATTAGTTTTTCAGCCAAGCATGGAATTAATTCAGGTAGGTGGTATAAAAGAACTTATTAGTAATAAGTGATAGTGAAAATATGTATAGCTTTATAGTTTGAATTTCAACCCTAATATTGTTAGATAAGCCTATAGATTCTGCTAAAGTACAATGACTGTTTAAAAGTATTGGAAGCTTTTCTACAAATCCAACTATGAAATTTCTCCCAACATTTCGGAACGCTGGAATCAGACTTACAGATCCGCCTAAAATCCTTCAAATTTTTTAGAGAACCCAAAATTTTCCATTCAATCCTCCAAACTCCAAGTATCATAAAGAATCAATGGAGTCTTCATTCAAACAAAACCAATGCTCTGCCAAATCGAATGCTGAGACCTTGAAAATGTAAAAATAACTTCAACGTCAATGCCAACATCAAAACATACAGTACAATGAGCTTAAAACCTAACTGGTGCCAAGTCACAAGGAGAACGTGATGACCAAACTACTAGAAAATACGTCACCATTCTTCTCGTCTGCATCTACAATTCTAGAAAATCTAGGGATCAGCCAAAGATCCAACAACATAATGCAAAGCACTCAACCAACATCCCAAATTATTGGCACATTTTGATGATCGATATAAAGCCTTTAGCCCTCAACTCAAATTAATATCAGACCTAAATCGAGTATTTAAGGTGGGGAAGGTAAGTTGGTGTGCTAAGTCGAAGACTAAAACCGAAACCTACAATCTGGGGGAAATTGGATCGAGGGTCACCTTATAGAAAGTGTATTTAACGACAAATTCTAGCTGCAAATCTAGCTTTAATATTAACCATCCCAACTACAAGACTTTACAACGATGACAGAGCGATTGATCAACAGCAGTATGTACGATACCTTCCACCAACTCTTCACCAAATTCTTCCCACCAAAGGCATCCCCATCCCCACCTCCATCCACAACATCAACAACTTCCCCGTTGAAAGGCAATGAGGAAATCAAAACGAACCACATATTACGAAGTTTTAGTCTACACATAAAGGATTGCAAGTCTTCAAAGAGCAACTTGAAAAGTAGGTTCATTTCGTTGAAGATACGTCCTAGTACTGTAGTTACCAACGAAGTAAGTAATCACCCCTACTACCACAAAGGTACAATTAGTTCGCTGCGATCTATGTCCAGTCTAATGTCATTTACCGATGTACGCAACTCGTTTACCTTACCCGATGAGGATGGCGCCATGTTGGAGAAGGCAGGGATAAAAAAGGATGGGTCAGAACCTTACTTACAGTTAGTGGATATTGAAGATGACTTGTATGTAACTTCGTCCAACTAGAAACTTAGTTTTTGTAAATAAAAATAAAAGCATATGAGCACATTCAACCTTGGATTTTATTGAGAGCACTATATATATCAAGATGAATTTTTATGATTAACTTCCACTATCTCAGACTCTACACATCGAACTTCATCGTCAGGAGAGTTACCCGCCTCGACATCGAAGTCCTTTATGGAATTAGCCCGTTGCTTCTCCTCCAAACTAACTTCACCACGCGCCATAGCATAATCGAGATCCCCGTTCCAAGCTGACATAGGCTATAGTAGCTACACAATTCCCCGTCAAGTTAACGGCCTGTCCTACCCATATCCATCAGTGCATCGACGCCCATGATCAGCCCTACCGCCTCGAGGGGTAACTTGAAACTAGTTACAGTACCCGATAGCACTACTAAACTAGCTCTCGGTACAGCAGCTACTCCTTTAGAACTCAACATCAACGAGAACATCATGACGATCTGCTGTGAAATAGACATATCTATACCCCCAGCTTGAGCGCAGAAGACGGAAGCTAGAGCTAGGTACAACGTCGTACCATCCAAGTTGAACGAGTAACCAGTCGGTAATACAAACCCAACTATTGATTGCGGGCACCCAAACTTTTCCAAATTCTCCATAGCTATAGGTAATGCCGCTTCCGAAGATGCCGTTGAAAAGGCAATTAAAGCTGGCTTGCCGATAATCTTCAAGCACTTCAACAATGGAACTTTACTCAACACCAAAACTGGTAACAATACCACAATCACGTAGATTACCAAGGAGACATATAAAGTGGCAACCAACTTGGATAAGTTGACTAGAACCTGTAAACCGTTCTTACCGATTGTATAAGCTAAGGCAGCACCAATACCTACGGGGGCGAAGTTCATAACTAACTCGGTAACTTTGAACATGATTTGAGACAACGAATTTAAGAAATCCAACATGGGTTTACGGTACTTGATATCGGTCTTGATGATAGCTACAGCAAACATAATAGAACAAAATACAATTTGTAAAATTTCATTTTCAGTTGCTGCCTTGAAAAAACTTTGGGGTATAATCTTGTAGAGTTCGTTGTGCCACGTTAACTTTTCACTCGTCTTGACTAAATCTTTAGTACTATCTACACTATCTTCGTTTAAAGTTACCCCGACTCCAGGTTGAACTACGTTAACGGCTATGAGGCCTATTATCAGAGCTAAGGTTGTTACTACTTCGAAGTAGATAATTGTTTTGATAGCGAGTTTCCCTACCTTTTTAAGATCTTCACCGTGTCCAGCTATACCGATGACTAAGGTGCTAAATATGAGGGGAGTAATTAGACATTTGACCATGTAGAGGAAGGCGTTGGATACGTGTACCAGTTCCAAACTGAAACTCTGGGGGGCAAGTAGGCCGATCAAGAATCCAATTATCATGAAGATAATGATCCAGAAGGTTATGTTGGTCTTCTTCAAAAGGCGATGAAGGAGTTGAAAAGGTATGGCTAGTACTTGGAGGAACTTTTTGATATTTTGGTGCATCTTCAATGTACTTGTTGAAAATTTCGATAGGTATATATTATTAAGAGGTAGGTCTTTTCTTTGTTGGGATCGGAAGTCTTTTTGTAAAGTTAAAAGTGCTGTCAAATCTTTATAGTTATGAGAATTCGTTGCATTTTAGGAGCTGGTTATGTACATGATAAATTATGCCAATCCAAGTTTCATACTGATATCAATAGAAGGCCTAAGATAGCTGGGGGAATAGCTTAGTAAAGTTATTGAGCTGATGATTAAAATTCATATAATTAGATTTTGGACAAGTAGGGTTAATTATGGGGTGTAGGTTGGGTTTTTTTGATAGCTAAATGGAGTACTTACAGGATTTGATATTTATTGAGTATATCAACAAAAGATAAAATCAAAATAAGACTAGTATACAATTATTGTAAAGAGACGGTAAGAGGATGAATACTATATAGCAGATATAACTTGATTTGCTGTTAAAAGTCTTATACCACTATATATTTTGTATCTATAAGTGTTTTTCCTAACATTTACATCAAGGCACTTCTACTACATCAACGAAAATTATATTTTTAGATAAACAGGTATATTTACTACTCAACATTTCTATCAAAGCTTATCGGACGTTCCGTCAACATTTGTAATTTTACATTGACTAAAAATACCGTACTTGACGTTTATGATAAAATTTATCAACCATCTCGACAATATCTACAATTAGATGTAGGAAAATTGAGATATTGTATTGTATCTTTACTATCTCCAATAATTTAGCATTCCAAAATAATATATGCGTATTGAATACTAAAATATTATATACAGTTTTAATGAAAATACCAATTTTGTTTAAAATATAAGTATAACATATATACTTTACTTATAAATAGTAGAAAGGTATGGTGGTAAAATGAAAGCTATACCCTTGGGAGGGGACCAGCGGGAAGATCATCGGCATTCAACCTTCTAGATCCACTTTGCTGGTTGGGGTTGAACTCTTGATTGGAGATCTGTGCCCCAGTTGTAAAAGCAGTGTTGATGACATCAGTAGCTTCGTCCAAAGGTACGTACACCTTCTCCTGGCCCTTGGAGGTGATTGTTACCTGGTCGGGATGCTGGGTACTGGTAGTTTTGGCTGTGTCACCAACGATCGACGCGTTGCGCTTTTGTTCTTCATCGAGGCGGTTACCGGCAACTACGTTCCCACCGGGAGTATGGAACCCTCCAGCTATTCCGGAACTAGCTAACCCAGCCGTAACTCCAGCTGTGGTAGCAGATCCTAGACCTTGTCCCTGGCTAAAGTTGTTGCTGTTAAAGTTAGAGTCTCTTTCTACACGCATCGAATCTTGAAGGTGGCGTTTATCATCAAAGGCATAGCCGGTTGAGGTATCGGTTACGGGAAGAGCACCATGGCGCTGAGCTTCTAAGGTGGAGATATCTCTACCGATTGTGTTATCGAGGTTGGACCCGGTGGAAACTAGCTTACTGTGACCTTGATTGGTGCTGCTATGTAGGGCATTAGCTGCTAGACCCCCAACAGCGGCACCTGTGCCGAGCCTAGCCATATTTCCAGAGACACCACTATGTTCATACCCAGTACTGTTCAAGTTGTCAGTTGTACGATCTAGGTTGGTACTGACTCCATATTCAGGGCCCGAAGTGTTATGAATTTGATCGGTTCTCAGTCGATCAGAATCGTGATTATGCGAACCATTGTGTAAGGTATTAGCTGCAAGGCCTCCTACAGCAGCACCTGCACCAAGTTTAGCCATATTCCCAGTGATGTTGCTATGTCCATGACCCGTGTTATTCAAATTATTGGCAGCACGGTTCAGGTTGGCGCTGGTTCCATATTCAGGACCTGAAGTCAGGATCGGTCCATGGGAAGAACGGCCACTCATCCCAGCAGCGGCAGTTGGAGAAACACCCATTATAGCTTGATCAGCTGTAAGTTTACTATTAGGTGTAACTAAAGGAGCACTTTCAATTGGTAAGTTTTTCTCGTTAGTGAGATGTGTGCTAGGCTGGGAAGCGATAGTAGGGTTTACTGAAGGGTTGGCAGTTGGCATTCTATTGTCAGAATGAGAAGCATTAGCTGCAACTGCACTTGCACTTGCACCAGCGGCTGCGAGACCAACACCTGCAGCTAAAGGTGCAGTATGACCGTGACTATGTTCGGTACTAACGAATGCCTTTTCGGCTTTACTATTGATAGCACCAATCCAGTTGCCGAACTCTTCCTTGCTATTGGCTCGAAGTAGATAAGACTTCTCACTGCTGAACATGCCGCCAGCTGAATGATCGGTGATCTCGAATGCATAAGGCGAATCGCTATCCTTAGTATATTCGGTGAGGGTTGCCTTATGGAGTGGAATGCTGAACTCGGGTTCTTTATAGTTTACATAGTCTGAAGCTGGGAACGCATGAAGGAATCCACTTCCAGTGAGTACAAAGTAATAATCCTTCCACGACTTTAGCAAGCTGATTCCTGATTTTCTGCCCAGCATACCTTCCTTGGGAGTAGACAGAAGCTCCATGTTGGCATGAGGATTGACGAGATCTTCAACTTTCCTTGTAGGGACTTCACCAAGCGGCAGTACATCTGGATTTTTATTATGGAAGGCCTTCCACTCACAGTCGTCGGTGATCTTGTTGGAAAGATCCTTGACATACTCGGTATTTTTATCGATGGTACTAGCTTCCTTCTCCTTCGAAGTGTAGTAACTGTTGATGATGCGCTTAATATTGTGAAGGATGTTGGATTCAAAAGTGGTGATGTTGGTAATAGATGCTTGGATCGAGCGGTTATAGTTGTTCTCTTCGTTGACGTCTCTGTGGAGTTGACGCTGGAAGCTATGATTGACGAGCCATGGGTCCTTCTCAGGATCGGTGATAGGGTCTAGCTCAGAGGCTGCCTGAGATAGACTTCTGTAGTGGCTACGAGAGTTTTCACGAGTCTTGGCCAGCTTAGAGTTTAAAGTGTTATGTTCACTTTTAATGTCCTTAATTCTACGCTTGATATCGTCACGGAGCGCCTTAAGGTCCTTGATCGAAGTTTCTAAGACAGTGGTGTTGGCATTCTTATAGTAGTTTGAAAGCTGGACACTGTGCTCACGAAGCGCTAGGAACAGGTTTTGTACCCCAGGTTGATTTTGATCGATAAAGTAGTGGGCTTCTTTGAATGGAACTTCGAGTAAGGATGCCGATTTTTCATAGCCTCTACTGGCACTGATCTCGGTATCGGATATTTCCTCAAAGTAGTTGATAAGATCCTTTACAACGACACGCCAGGCTTCAAGGCGGTTCTCAAGGATATCGGTGTTTTCACTAGAGGCAGCTTTGAGGAATGAACCGGTTGAAAGTTCTTCGGACTGTGGTGGCGCAGTGCCAACCTTCATAGGATGTTGAGTATTGGTAGTTGGCGGAGTTGCTTTTATGATTTCTGGCATTTTGATTTGAACTGTTTGTAGGAAATAAGTTATCCACCATCAATTTATACTGCATCTTCATCACCCATTGAGATCATAATGCTTCAACTACGTAAGAGAAAAGTTCATTAAATGAAGTCACCAGATATCCTTTCCTTTCAGGTATTTGGTGGCTGTAAATTAACTTTGGATTTTTTACACTGTTTTTGCTACCATGTTCCTGATTAAAGGAACCATTTAGGAATATATATATAAGCCTACTTACTGATACTATGCATATATTCACTATATAATCTAGAACATATTAGAAGCTTTGCAATCTTTTAGATATAATTCTAGTGTAATTAGTACGTCAGCTTGAGTGAAATATTTGCATTGCCTACTAGTCTGCATTTCTGATCCAAGTTAATTTTGCAGAATCGCATTCATGTCCTAGCTTGAATCAACATAGAAACAGGTTTTCTAATTATAAATTTAATATATACCAGATAAACCCATACATATCTATGCTTCAATGCTACTATTATTAAAGTAGGTCATAATTGACATAAAGTTTGTCTATTTTTTTGCTATTAGTACAAGGTAATGTATGTATCTTTTGCTTGGACTTGCTTTTAAAAGCTACTCTCCAAGCTAAGTATAAAGGTAATTAATCAAGCTCAACATACTAAGACTTCAGACACCAAGCTGCTCTCTTTTATGAGGCTAGTTTATCAAGCCCCAGGTCTATAATGAACTCAACATTGGGCAACAATAAGCCTTAGAGACTATCCATTTTTCTAAATACAATCTATATTAGACTGGATCAAAACACATTCCTAGTTACTATTTCAAAGCGTCTACCACTAAAACTAAGCTTACTAATATACAAGTAGCTATTAATTAAATACTAACTATATATATCTTCTCAATCGTAGAATAAGCAATTTGCAATCTATTGATGGAAAAGTAGGTTGGATGGCAAGTTTAAAAAATTTGATGGCTTCCAACTCCAATAAAGTTCAAGGAATCGTTAAAACTGCATGGACTTGATTGGTTAATATGCCAACTAGCAAAGAATCTAGTATCAGCAGTTAGCTTTTGGTTAAAGTAAACAAATAAAACAAGCGTTAGTTTTGTAACGCCTTTGTAGAGAAATGGTCGCAATAGAAAACTTGAGGACTAAGAACAACTGTTTGAAGACAACTTTTCCACAAATTTGCAAATTTGGATAGTGCCGACATAAGTATGCAAGTGGATATCAACGAGCTCAAAAGAAGGCGATTCAATTATACGCGACATAGTTCCAACTTTACTTTAGATGCAACTTCAACTTCAGCCCAACCTAGTTCAACCTTCATAATGCCAATTGATGTTCCAATCCAAACGGAAAATAAATCGAGTTTGGAAGAAATTCAGTCTAACAAACTAGATTTACATTTCATAAGAGTTGGATTTTGGCTTGCAAGTGACCAAGCACACTTGGACCAATCGATTGGAGATCAGCTGGTAGGTCCTCCCATAAGCTTAATATTCTATCTACTATTTTTCATTGCACTTATTTTTATCTGGTTAACTGGTACATTGCGAAGAAGCCTGTACAGGAGATTGTATGTTAGCCGGTAGTTGTACTAGGGTAAGAAATTTTCATTATGTACCCCCTTGCAAGTCGAATTTGTGTTAAAACGATGCTATTCTTCCGAAATTTTATGCTGGCCTTGAATGGGATTGACGTTTTACTTAGATACTAAATTTTATAAACTATTGTTTTATTTAGCTTGATAATGGTTTTTTCAAATGCTTTTAGCTTTTATATAATCCCCTGAAGTTCATCAGCATGAGCAAATCTTTGTATCATTTTATTTTGTTATACACACGTCTTTAATATATTCTTTCTTTGATATAGATCCAAGTTTATTTTGAGCTTGAAGTATACTTTGGTAGCTAGAACACTATCTACTATATCAGCTGTTTAATATGTCGATAAAAGCTTGTTACCATGGCTTACTATTAGCTTTACTAACACCCAAATACAGCAATGGATCAGGTACTGATACAAGTCATCTCTGATGTTTTATCAAGCGCTTTGTTCATTCAATTGCGAGTACTTTAGTAAACTTCTAGTAACATTAAGCTTTGAAAGATATTACGTGAATGTTAACTGCTTCCATGGCTAAAACAAAATATACCAGTTAACTAATACTACTATTTTATATTTAGCAATACCTCAAGGATCAGTTTTTAAACAAGAAATATAACTACCAATATTTATATTATTAAGAAATGCCTTGAACATTACTTTTACTCTCTCAACTGTACTTTACAGCTATAGTGGCACCGAAAGTACTTGTGGAAATTGATAATGTCTATAGTCAAATTAATGTCTTCAAAATAATATAAAAACCTACAATACCTATATAGAATTTACCCCTTTTATAATGTCTAGAAACTCTGCAAGAGAACTGCCCTACTCCTATGATAAAACTTTCATCTGGTGACCTCCTATTAAGCTCCATATAAACTAGCACCGTCAGCTTCAATATTGGATGTCGGAAACCACGAAAGTAGGCAGGGTGAGCAAGGGGTTCGCAACTATTGTTGCTAAAAAGCTACAATAAGCTGTAAACCAATCATCTCCTTATCTATATATTCCCATTAGAACTTCCTGCCCACACTAGTTTCCAGGAGGATAGTATCCAAATTTCTATGATGAGATCAAGCGCTACACCTCGTCTAATTTATCAAGCTTAGCAGTCGAAATATAGGACGAGTAAGAACAATTGAAAAGGTACAAATCTCACTCTTCATTAGTTAGATTTAGCAAAGGGAGAGATAGCAAAGGCTAAAACTACCCTGTTTATCAAAACTGTATAACTTTTTACAAGTCCAATTGTAAAAAGGTACACAAATTATTGGAACAGGGTAGTGATAGAGATTTCTCGATCCTAATTAGGAAAGCTCTATTTTGTGGAGAAAGGAAGTTGAAAATAACAATAGATAATCCTACAAAGCCATAGTTTGGAAATGAAATATTCTATACTAAGCGTTATAAAAGGACAGAATTACACCTTTCAAAAGCTTTGTCTCTCAACTTATTTGTAAACTATTAACACGGCTTACGTCTAACTGTACAATACTTATTTATCTTCCTAACTTGTGTATATAAGAAGTTCAAAATCGTATTAACTAATATTATAAACTTAAACTATCTATCGACACCTTCCAATCCACAGCTTTTTATCCCTTTACTACAACACAAACGCTTATTTAATTAAATATATTTACAAGCCATGAAATTCCAAGTACCTTTGTTAACCTTATGGACATCCGTTATCTTAGGTAGTCCTGCCCAACGTATGGTCCATTTCACAACCAAAAACTCCATTTTCAACGATGTTGAGGCCTTTCCACAGCACTTTCGATTTCGACAGGTAAAAAGCATATTTCTAAAACAGGATTCCAGTCCAAATATTAACATGCTTGTAAAATAGGTAGCCGGTATGGTTCCTGTAGACAAAGTCAACAAGAAAGTGTTGATGGTTACTTCAAGAGCCCACCCTGACCGCTGGATCTTGGTAAACTTTATATTGTAGAAACAGAGATAACTAACTATAATCTTTAGCCTAAAGGTGGTGTAAAAGGTCGTGAACAAGCTTACCAAGCAGCTAAGCGAGAGACTTGGGAGGAAGGTACTGTATATTTTAAAACTGCAATCTAAATTTTGGTTACCAACAGCTGGAGTTATTGGCAACGTTAATACCAAGAAGTTGGGCGAGTGGTCCAAACGTACCATCAACCGCAAAGGAAAACGAGACTCTCAAATTTTATACTTTGAGATGGAGGTCGACCAAATATTTATCAACTGGCCCGAGAAGTTCGAACGTAAGCGGCAGTGGTTCGATATCGAAGAGGCTGTAAAACTTTGTTACCATGGGTACATGCGCAAAGCTTTGAGGAAATGTTCGTTGGCTAAGGAATCTAACTTGAGCTCTATCGATGTCGAGAAGGATGATGAGTATGAAGAGGTTGTAGATGTTGACGAAGATGACTAGCTATCAATATTTATCATAAATGTACTACTATGAAAATATGCTATTTTAGCTTTTTACAATTTCAAACGCTGAGTATCATACTTTCTCTTATATTTATTAGTATATATTTTTTATATAAAAAGGTGTTCAACTTTGTTATTATCTGATTAGGACAATAACTCAGCTGAAATAATCGACACAGGTGTCAGCTGCGAAGATTAGGTAGTTGGTAGTAAACCTAGTTCACTACAATTCCGTCCCTACCCGGGGGAGATGCCAATTATCTCTCCTCTTATATCAACGCAAAGCTCAATAAATTTTTGTTTCAAATTATTTATAATTGATTTTTTATTAAGTTTTATTGTGGGTTAAAATTAGGTTAGGTATTTCTATAGGCTCGTCTTAGTTGAATTGATAGGACTGATTGTAGGCTGTATAAAAGGATAAAGCTAGGTAAATTTTTAGTTCAAGGGATTGAGATATTTTATTAATGATGGAAGTTAGAAAATGTAGACATTTGAACTATACTAGTTTTTGACATACACTTAAGTATATATAGACTATCTTTTTGGCGAAATAGTCATCGCAATTTCTTATAAATAAGTAGGGATTTCCTAAAGGTTCAGATCATATACCATAGCCTCATCTTTGAATGTCAAATCAGCTGTAGTAAGTGATATACGATATCTAGCTGCCTATTATACTTGACAGGTTAAAATGTTGTGTAGATTTTGATGGGATACTTGATGGAGTTCGATTTCATTGTATAGTAGGGTAGCCACCAGTCGCTATACTGTTTATATATATCGACATGTGATCGATAGATAACAATATATATAAATATATTCGATTACTATTATTTATACAAATACTTTTTAATGTTTTAAAAATAGCATATAAATAGTAACTATAAAATTCATAATTATCTATTTCGATGATTTAGCTTTCCCAAATATTATATAGCGATATCAACCATCAGATACATTCAATTTTATTCTAAATCTGATGGTCCACCTTAATGTTTTAGTATCCGATTAGACATTGCACCAGGCCCAAAAACCTTAATTTATATTGTTACACCATCAAAGCTATCAAGCGTTTCAGAGTACGGTATAGCATAAGTAATAATAGATCTGAAGCTTCTCAGCTAGCTTAAATATACTGGAACAACCGTTTATTAGCGGCTAACGGTATCTGAAGAGCTGCCATTATGCCATGGGGACTCACTATTGCATAAGCATCCTAGTCACATGGACCAACATAGCTTTCGGGAAACTTCCTGATATGCAAGCTCACCCCCTTTTTGAAAATTAAGAATTCTCACTTGGTAATGGTTGGAAACAAGGCAACAAAATCCATGTTGAACTTGGATTATTTCTAAAAATAACTTTTGTTATTGACGTGACTGCCAATAGTTCTTTGATTACGATTCCAATGAAATCATGAGGTTCGATATTTTGAAGAATAGGTAGCAAATGAAAACATAGAGCTTGTCTAATTGCAAAAACTATCCAATGGCAGTCTCTCAGGCCTTCGGTTTAAGTTTAGCCTAGAATTGATGCGTAGTTGATGATGTCTTAGAAGTTAAGAACATTCCTGCAAGCAATTGAGTACATTATCGGATCGACGAGGTATATATAAGGACGGAAGATCGCTAAATATCGGGACATACACTTCTCTATATCTTAGTTTATTTATTTATTGAGCATTTAACTAAACTTGATACCAACTACTTTATACCATAAAAACAACAAGTAAACCAATCAAATTAAACTATTGCTAATCAATCTTTAATTTAGATATCTGACGAAAATTTATATATGGGATTTAAAACCAAAAATGAAACTAAGCAACAGACGGCAGTAGAGCCTAGCTACTTCCATACACAATCTCCGGAGGAGCTTGTACAATTCCTCTCATCGGACCTTGAAGAAGGGCTTTCTAGCGACCAAGTCAAAGGCTTGCACGAAAAGTTGGCCTGAACGAACTAAGTGGCAGTACTGGCGTTTCCCCACTGAAGATATTACTCCGACAAGTCGCCAACATGCTAACTATAATACTGCTGATAGCGACAGCAATAGCATTCGCCTTCCAGGACTGGATCGAAGGCGGGGTCATCGCTGCAATCATAGTATTCAATACTTTGGTCGGATTCTTCCAAGAATTTAGGGCCGAGAAGACGATGGAGTCGCTGCGGAGGCTTGCATCACCTACCACCAATGTAATAAGGGACGGTCATCGACAGAAGGTGCCTACCAACCAACTGGTTCCCGGAGACATCATCATACTGGAGAACGGAGACGTAGTTGGAGCTGACGCCCGCATCATCGAGCAGTTCAATCTGAGCATCGACGAAGCTCTGCTGACTGGTGAATCGGTACCCGTTGAAAAGTCCACCACTGTGATAACCGATAGGGACGTACCCGTCGGTGATCGCATCAACCTCTGCTTTTCAAGCACCACTGTAACTAAAGGTCGTGGAAAAGCCATCGTAGTAGCTACTGGGATGAAGACTGAAATCGGAAAGATCGCCACCACCTTGAACGATAGTGAAGGAAACCACAAGACTTCGTTACAACGCACCATGGATCGTATGGCCCTAGTTGTCTTTGCACTTGCTATTCTACTAGCCATCATCGTATTTTCCGTAAATAACTGGAAGATCGACAAGAACGTCGCTATCTACGCAGTTGCCGTCTCCATCGCCATGATCCCAGAAGGTCTTATTGCCGCTATAACTTTAACGATGGCAGCCGGTGTTCGAAACATGGCTAAGAACAAAGCCATCGTACGACAGTTGACAGCCCTGGAGACCTTAGGTTCAATTACCAACATCTGCTCCGACAAAACTGGTACCCTAACCCAAGCCAAGATGGTCTTGACTCGATTCTGGTTACCTGGAGACGGTTACTACACCGTAACCGGCATAGGCTACACGCCAGTAGGTGACGTTTTCAGGGAAGGTCCAACACCCGACGATAACTTGCACCGATCATACGCTGAAGATGGTCAAGACGTCGATAAAGTCGACTCCACTGATATGAGCGATCAAATATTAAGACTAACGCAAGTCGCTTCTCTCTGCAATGTTGCCAAGTTGAAGAAGGACAAGGCAACTGGAGATTGGATCGGCCTAGGTGACCCTACTGAGAATGCCATGCAGACTTTTGCCTACAAAATGAACATGGGCCAACCTACTTTAACCGACATGAACAACAGCTATCAGTTCGAGCTCCTCGCTGAATTCCCCTTCGACTCAACTATCAAGCTCATGTCGGTAGTCTACAAACATCGACCCAGCCAACGTAAATTTATCTTTACCAAGGGTGCCATGGAACGCGTGTTGGCCAAATGCACCGCAATCATCGAGAATAACCAAACTCGAACTCTAAAATCAGGCAACAGCCAAGAACTTTTCGAACTGACTACACCACACATGGAACACTTAGCTAGCCAAGGATTACGTACATTATGCACCGCCTACCGTGAGATCAATGATGACGATTTCAAAGGTTTAGATCCATCCAACTGGTCCCGTGAAGCCGTAGAATCTAACCTGACTATGATTGGTCTAGTTGGCATATACGACCCTCCACGACTGGAATCGCGACCTTCGGTCATGGCCTGCTATCAAGCCGGGATCCAGGTTCACATGCTTACTGGGGACCACCCTGCTACCGCCACTGCCATCGCTAGAGATGTTGGTATCATCCCTGAAAACACTCCCGCACCCGACCATACTGTCTTGAACCTTAGTGAAAATAACTTGGTGATGACGGCACAACAGTTCGACGCCCTTACCGACGAACAAATCGACAGTATGCAGGAGCTACCATATGTAATTGCGCGCTGTAGTCCCGACACTAAAGTTAAGATGATAAGAGCCTTACATCGTAGGAAACGGGTCGCTGCCATGACGGGTGATGGGGTCAATGACTCTCCATCCTTGAAGATCGCCAACGTAGGCATCGGCATGGGTCTCTCTGGTTCCGATGTCGCTAAACAAGCTTCCGACATTGTCCTAACCGACGACAACTTCGCTACCATCGTTAATGCCATCGAAGAAGGCCGTCGTATCTTTGAAAACATCGTCAAATTTGTATTACACCTCATGTCGACCAACTTTGCCGAAATCGTCGCCTTGGTGGTAGGTCTCTGCTTCACCGATTTAGAAGGCAAGTCAGTCTTTCCTATGTCCCCCATCCAGATCCTTTTTCTCAACATGGTAACATCATCGCCACCAGCTATGGGTTTAGGCCTGGAACCAGCTCAGAAGAAGTCCATGGCGGTACCTCCACGCCCCATAAGTGGTGGCCTCTTTACTTTCGAAGTTATGCTTGATATAATTTTCTACGGTCTGACTATGGGGCTTTTGACTTTTGCCAACTTTGTAATAGTTATCTTTGGCTTCGGGGACGGTAACTTACACCAGGGATGCAATGATAGCTTCATGGATGGTGACTGCCACGAAGTCTTTAGAGCCCGTGCCACCGCCTACGCCAGCTTAACATTACTCATCCTCATCCAAGGGTTCAATTGTAGGTCATTACGTAAGCCGGCTTGGTCCATCAAAGGTATTCGATCCATCTCCACCAACCGGTTTTTAGCTTGGTCGGCTGTAGTTGGAGTCCTACTCCTCTTCCCCGTCATCTACATTCCAGGGCTGAACCACACCGTCTTCAAGCATGAAGCTATATCTTGGGAATGGGGTTTAGTCCTCGCCTCCTGTGTCGTCTTCATAATCCTGTCCGAACTATTCAAAGGCTTGAAACGCCAGTTTATGAAGACTAATAGGATCGTTGTTGATGATGAGTAGATGTACAAAAGCTTTTACACTAACTTTAACTATTTTCAATAAATTTATGTTATTATCAACTATATCATCATTTAAAGTAATAGACTATTCAAATTTATTTTTTAAGCTTTTGAAATAGTATCGTATTAGTATTTTACCTAGCTTGTCTATAGCAATCTTTTAAGTTGTGAAAATTTATATCCTTATAGAGATGAATTTGACTTTATCCCTATAGTTTACGTTTTTCAAATCCAAAGAAAGCTTCCATGGATGTACATCACTTTGAATGCATCTTGTATATCTAAGGAAAGTACTGCAGCTTTGAATGTTCTACCTTTCTTTTGTTTCTTGGAGACAATTCCAATAGGAATCAAGTTGAAAATATGGAAAGTTTGAAACCATCATCATAAATGTAAGAGCCAGAAAATAGTATACTCTAATAAATATTGTTTTTAGAAAAAAGTTTATAATTCACTTTAAAAGGTTGTAGCCGACATAGCTCAGTTGGGAGAGCGTCAGACTGAAGATCTGAAGGTCCTGCGTTCAATCCGCAGTGTCGGCATTCTTTTTTGTAAAGTTGAAGGATCTTTTCTATCAGTTTTATTGTAACTAGCCTGGCACTTTATCTTTGTTGGAACAAACCTATAATACATATTAACTAACCCACCTTTGGATTTGATATATCTTTAAGTCTTTTTATCCAAGATGATACTCTGGAATTAATAAATTGAAGCTAGTAAATATGTTATTGATAAGTATATTTTGGTTAGTTTTGTGGCAAAGATAAACACTATAGTTTAGTTGGTAATCATGAATTAGCATCAAATTTGAGGTGATTTGAAGTTGAATTTAGATATTAAGATCCAAAAAAGTAGTTTACATCCTAAATGTCTGTAAAGTATAAATACATGTATTCTAGTAATCAACGACACTTGTCTTCCTTCAACCTTTGAATGATGGAAATATATAGCTGTTTGACTCCAACTTTGATTTGAATCGTATAGTTTCTATAGTTAACTGAGCCGAGATTCACTTAGATTTAGCATTGACTTGTCACTATAAAAGAGCTGATAGTCGTCTTGAGTCACTGCTTTTACAAAAACTTGAGTTGTCTTGAGATAGAACTGGGATGTAGTATTACTATAAAATATTATAAGCTCCAGTCCCAGACATAATTTTAAAAAGTCTCTGATATAACGGTGGCTGACAATTATATACTATAGCTTTGCTTTTATTCATTTTTACTCTTCAATTAAATATATTTAAATACGAATAGGATACTTCTAATGTATAACTAAATTTTACCATGAAGCTATTTATAAAATAGGTATAAAATATCGATTGAAAGGTACTTATTAGATATATTAGTAGGTACAACAAAATACTATATACATGAATGTGAAAAACATGTCCTATAAATTTATTCAACCAACTCTACGCTATAAAGTCCTTTACCTCTAAATCTTATAAGTCTGCGAAAGCAAAGGATCCTTGAAAGTGTCAGTCTTTGTGTCATCGGTTTCCAATGGGGAGTAGTAACCAGGTAAAAGATCCTTGTCCTCGTAGTCATTCAAGCCTATCTAATTTGTTGTTTGAATACCCAATGTATAATAGGAAGCTCAACACCAAAGCTAAAACAACTAGATGGGGTAGGTAATCCTACCATTATATAAGTACCCTCTACAATCGTTGCATACCAACCCAAGTCTGCATAAAGTTAGTAGGTATATTTTCAACATCATTACCTCTAACAACGTTCAAATCCAAAATCTTAATATCGCTACCATCCTGAGGGAGCAGTTGATTGATAGATCTAATGATTGTTCCATCCAAATAACAATCCAAGATGTTAAATTGGAAGTCAATCTGCTCAACTTTGTTGCCATCCAGCTCCAAAATGTTTTCATCGATTAAAATCCTACGGAAAGGTACTAAACCTCCATTGATGTTGTTGTCGTTGATACTTGAAAGGGAGTTTAAACTGACTAAGTCTTCAACTTGAGTCTTGATTTTGATCTTGACTATGCCAAAATTGTTCAATTTGGTGTTGAGTTGAGTTTGCTCCTTCAAGTTCAAGCTATTGTCAGTGTAAGTCGTGTTGAAGCTTAATATTTCACTGGTACCCAACTTAACTTCGTTGTCATTATAGATTAGCTATTGGAATTTTAGTACTGATGTGAATAAAGTTAGCTACCGAATCTTTAGTAAGTTTGAATTTAATAAATATGTCCATCTCTCGGTAGATGCTGGGATCGGCATTATAGTTACTATCGTTAAATACATTGTCCAGTCTACGTACTCTAATGGTGAATTGATTGGGATCGTAGTTGGAACTGGGAAGTAGGTCGGAGGTTGTGGTTACCTTATCTAAAAGTGTCTTTAGTATATTAACTTTGCATGTCTACTTACCTTGGTAACTTGCCGAGTATAAGCCAACTAGAAGTAATGAAATAGCTCTACTGAATAGCATTTAATTTTTTGAAAAATAGTATAAAAAGACAAAGGGCGTTCTTTATATAGGTAGGTAAAGTATAAAGATTTATTAGTGAGCTCTGCAAATCAAATGTCAAACCAATACTGATTATCATAACCAATGTTTTATACAAGCAGTCCAATTTCATACGAGTTTTATCTTTTGATCGGCGTATTAAGTAATAGTCATATAGGTTTGAAACATATTGTTAATAGATGGTTTTAAAACGTATGATAGATAATTTTGGAAACTTTTCATTTCCAATATAAGCTAAAGTTTCATCGTTGAATTCAGTAGGTTTTCATTAGATTCTACAATGATTAAATTGATAAGATTTGGTCAGTTAAATATTGGAAATAGTTCCTACCAATTAAAGTCTGTTAAATTTTAGGCAGTAGATGAAAGATCCGAGTACAAGTTCGTATTGTTAGTCTATGCCCAGCCAAAGCTACTACATGTAGTATTTATTGATTTCTTGATTCATATACCAGCATCTATTCTTTAAAGCTTATGAACATATATCACTTTTTACCCAACTTATCAATTAGTTACCTCTTATAAATAGTAGTAGTGACGACATCTTATATAGTTACAAGAGGTTACCAAATGCAAAAGATTCGTAAAGATAGACTTCCATTTGAACTGTGTTTAAACACATATGTCGACAACAGAATAAGATACATTGAAAGACAGATGAGATTCCAACAAAGAAGCAGGTTCTAATACAAGGAAACTATTCAAAGCATACATATATGTTCTATTATAAATAGAAGATCTAGAAATATAAGAATGAATGTAAGCTTGAAAGAAACCTTACTGCAAAAAAACAATTATCAAAATCTATTACAAGGGTTACCGAAGGGATCTAAGAGTAAAAACTAAAAAGGAATGCCGACACTGCGGATTGAACGCAGGACCTTCAGATCTTCAGTCTGACGCTCTCCCAACTGAGCTATGTCGGCTACAACTCTTTGAAACAAGTCATGTACTCTGTCAAAAAGAACTTATTTAATACAATAAAATTATTCAAAATCTTTTTAGATTGTTGAGTTTCAAAGTTTAGGCTTGAACTAGAGTTTTCTAATATTTCCATTATCATACCTATTGCTAGTACTATATATAATAGAATATCTACACTATATAGTGTAGTACAAATGTCCTTAAAGGTAGTAGTAGTTATTACTTGTGGTTGCATATTTTTATTATAAATATATAATCTTACAGTAAATTATTAGCTACATCCAACTCCCTTTCATCCTTTTGTTGATGTTGATGTTTAAATAGTGAGTACTTAAATACGAAATAGATAGATACCATAAATAGTGATCATAGATACATAAAAGCTTTTATAGTATCGTTTACTGCTACTGATAAAAACTTACATAAACTATAGTAGGTATACCCTGTATGAAATAGCCACTCGAAAAACTTTATTATTTATTTTTGATGTCAAGCTTTTTACATAGAAAAGGTTAGAATAAAATATTATAGATGGGTGATGTTAAACTGAAGGTAGGAGACACTAGCTTATCAATTGAAAATAAGAACCCTACTCGCGATAGAAATGGCGTAGATATGAGAATCATGCACACTGGTGATTTAACTTGGTAAGCTACTTTGAGATCAGATCGACAAAACCTAAAGAGAGAGGTATTTTAGTTTGTCAACATAATAGACTGGAGGTCGGGTGTCTATACTACCAAGCAACTTTAGGAGTCAATGAAATTTGCAGGGTGGGGACGTAACTCTTGCTTTCCTCATCAAAGTACCCGTTCTGTAGGATCTGATCGAACTGGTAGTCGTCCAACTTCTGGCTATTTAACTTTAAGTTGGGTTTCTTCTTACCCTTCTTCCGTAAGCTATCACAGTAACTAGGTTCTGAATTTAGATTGGAGAGTAGGGAAGTCTTTGAGGTAATGGATCGATTATAGGTACCTACCTTCAATCTGGAGTTGGAATCACTAGATAGCACTTGATTGATGGTCATCATCTCATTGTTTCGAAACTGATTCAAAGTAGAGGCATCGGCAAAGTCAAAGTGCTCCATCGAGACGCATATAGAAGATACCTCCATCAAGTCGATAGTCTCTTGGGAAAGGTCGTGCTGCGTACGTGGGCTTTGTTCGATATCGGACGGAGAAGCCTCCTCTGACGAGCTGTAATCTTTTGGTGAGGATTTGAAGAGCTTAGTAAACCTCGACAAAAAGTTGGTGGGACTAAGTAGCTTGTCTACCTTACTGGTACGTGTTTTGATCGATAAACTACCTCGTTTCGTCCTTGGTAACTGTGGCTGTGTAAATGGAAGGTCGGCTTTAAAAACACTCATACAAAATTTAATAGCCTACCACCTGCAGTTGAAACATCCAAATACAAAAGTTGGAGGGGAAGAGAAACTTGAACCGAAGTTGGTAGAGATGTAACTAATTAAAGGTGTAGAAAATAAGCTTGAAAAGTTTGGTAAGCAGGTTATAGGTGCCTGCCGGAAATTTAGCAATAAGGCCATTTTAGTTTATACTCGAATTGCTCCCTAAATTTTCAAGCATTCATTTGGTAGTGGTCAGCCCAAAAAGAAGTATAATTAAATCTTAATGAAATTTCAGCTTCAAGTCCCCATACAATTTAACATGGGAAATTAATTGGAATGAATCAAAGAATGTAACCGATATTTGATGTTCATTGGGGGATGGGCTTCCACATTCCAATAGCAACGTTGCTAAAATATAGATGTCGTTGCAAGCCACCTTGCAGCCCGCATTTTAGTCAAACTTCAAGGAAGTTGGTATTGAGTTACCTCTCTCTTATAAATTGAATTCCAAATTTCGATAACAAAGGTTGGTATCAACTGACCTTGATTGCTGATTATAAGCTGTAAGTATCCATCCTTATAGCTTGTCAAATGTCAATTTCTTATCCATTCCACCCAAAAGAGCTAAGTTCGAAAACCGGATAACTAATGGATGATCTGGTTGAGCGGATTTCAGCCAGATAATTTAGTTTTAATCCACCTAACAATTTATTCATCCCTTCATTTGGCAGTAAGGCGAATAATTTTACAACTTAAAAACTTGAACAAAGAAACTTTTGAATTTGGTAATTCACACGTGCCATAATGGCACTAATATTGATGATTCATTCGCTACTTCGGACATGGGTTCGATTACTGGATGCAAGTTTCGTCGGGTATAGTAACTTTTCAAATTGTAGACATCCACCGGTCCATGGCAGGCAGTAGTTTCCAAAGTTTAAACTTGAAGGTTGATGTATATCGGCTTTTGAATAAGCCTTGCCGAAATTTCGGAATAATAGTTGCCAATTCTTTGGGTATTTTGAATTGTACCAAAAATGTGGAAATTACAAAATCAATTTGAGTTGGATAAGAGTTGGGAGCTAAAGGAGTTGGATGTCGGATCCAGCTAGACAAAGGGAAGAACACAAGTAAATTAAAATTTTGATCTATAAATATAATTTCGGGGTCAAAATGGGAACATGCAATTGTACAGGTGAAAGATGAAGGGTAGTAAGTTTACAAATTCGAAGGCTCCTTTTACATTCCTTAGCCCGCTATGGCCTTCATGTATTTGGATTTGTACTATTCTTGATGATAAATGATATCTTTTACTATATGGTTAGTGAATGGAAGGAGCTTATTAAATGTCGTTCGTTTAAGGAATGTATATTCCCAGCCCAGTAAAGGACTTGGATATTAAGCGACAGAATTGATATCTGAGACAATAAAATATTCGCTGAATGCCTTTTTGTTATTGTCAATACCCATATACCCCTCATATTGATATATGTAAATTAGTAATCAGCGTGTAGTTCATTGGCTTAGATACAGGTTAGAAGTCCTTTCTCGGATATAATATGACCATCTCTTAAGCCTTGGTACACGATGGCGATGGAAAAGGAATGTGAAGATTGAAATAAATGGCTGGTATATATAATCAGAGCATGACCACTAATCATAATTGGAAATTAAAGGGCATGGGTACTTTGGAATATCTCGAAACATAATATATATTAATACATAAGTTAAAGATCTATATTATTGTCAATCTCAAATAGAGCCTATACTAAAGGTATATACAGTGGGGTCAAAATGATGATAGGTTCTTACCAACCAAGAGCAAAATACTAGTAATTTTTAAAGTATTTACTGATATAATCAGTTGAGTCTATTAGATAGCTTTCGTAAGTTATTAAAAGTAACATAGTGCAAAGCTCTATCACCAAATATAGCTATGCTAATAAAATATAAATCAAACAAAAACATATAGTTAGTCTTTCAATATCTATGGAAGCCAAAAGTTTAAATCAGTAGAGTATGAGACAAAGAAATTGGTACATTCACTATGTTTATTACTTGGAATATTAGCAATAAACTATACTTTTACATATAAAATAAACCTTTACTTACCTTTAAAATTCTATCAACCCTTCATTATACTATCTTCAAAGTACTTTTTGGTCTTCAGCCAATTCTTCTGAGCAAATTCCGGTATCTCGTCTATCTTCAATCGAAGTTCATCTAAAGTAAAACAGTCATCGACGAAAAAGGGACCTTGTCTCAGTCGTTCTAAGTAGGTGACATGGGCCAAACTGTTACAACTAATAGCCAAGTCATTGACCAAAGACCTTATGAAGAATCCCTTACCACAGTCGACTTTAAGTTGAAAGTATTTGGACTCTTCTTCAAAAAACTTTTCCAATTCTATTTGGTGGCAATCAACCTGTTGAAAAGGTATCTTAGCTTCCAACTCTTTGTAGTCAATTTCTTTGACAAGGTTGTATAGGCGTTCTCCGTTGATTCGTTTTGCTGAAAATCTACATATTGATATGTTAAAATAAAGGAGAGAAGGCTTTGGAAGGAACTTACACAGGTGGTTTTTGCTTGATAGTACCCAAGAAATTGGGAATCTTTTGCTGAATAAGTTCGTAGGTAACATGGCTAGCATCACTTCTATTTAGTATCTGACCTTGGCTGTCGTAAGAGTCGGTTGAAGAGCCTAGTTTTCCAATAGTTCTATATTGCTAAAGTGCAGTTAGTATAGACTCCGTACCAAAATTTTAAAATGTTTACTTTAGTCGAATTGAGAAACTTTACTAAAGTTTTAGTTGCATCGTTTAAAGCAATAACTATAGTGCAAAAATAATGAATAAAGAGTATAAAAAGATGAAAAGATATTTACCTAAAACCCCACAAGCCAAAGGATCTAACGTACCACCGTGCCCTACTTTGACTGATCTTTCAAACTTGTACTGTTTCTGTAGCTCCAAATTGATTTCACCAACTGGTTTGGGTAGAGGTATCTTGGATATATCCCATTTCTGGTCATGGTAAGCCAATACTTTTTTGACGAATCGAACAATATCGGTGGAAACTATACCGGTTGGTTTATAAATGGGTAGGATACCACTAGCTTTGATGTTGGTAAAGTTGCGTTTAGGTATCAATCGGAAACTGCTAGGCATTCTTGAAACTTTTGTGCTGGAGCTCAAGAAGTTGGAAGTTGAGATTTTGCTTTATAAAGCTCAAACTGACAAAAAGTTGAGCTAAACTAGATACAGAAAGTAACACATAGTTTAGTACTATTTCTTATCTTTCCTTTTGCCCAATAAACTATTTTTAAATTTAAGACCATAATCATCATTATATATATGGCTAAAATAAGCTTGAATATGAATATAGCTGAGATCAAAACGATAGCGAGTTTAATATAAAAGATCAAAAGTCGAATTTTATATGCTGCATACAACGTAAATGTAAGCTAAATTTAAAACAATACAGCAAATTTGTTTGCAGGTACTGCCAATACAAACATCATATACTTTAAGATTTTACTTAAACTTCATAATCGACAGCCATAGTTTCTAAAGAAATATCTAGTAAACATCTAGTTAAAAAAGAGCCTTACCTTCAGCTATGATACATTGCTTCCAGTTCTTGGCCAATTCGACGTGGTGGGGGTGCTCGATATATTTGCTAAGGTTCTAAAATAAAAGTAAAAAAGTAACTTAGTTTAGAATGGAAAAATAGAATAGGTGATTACATCCTTGTTGTCGATCTCTACAACTAAAGCTACATACAAGATATATTACTAGAAAATTGAAATGAAAAATTTACCGTGAGTGTAACCTCTACCACGCTCCGTTATGTTTTTACCAAAGGTACTCTTCTGGACGTGGGGGATATGTTGCGACATATTCTTGAACCCATTAGCTACGGATTCGAAGACAGTGAGGGGGTACTGGGGTTTGATCTTGAAGAGAACTATTTGATTTAGTTAGGATATCTATCAATTCAGAAATATGTGTATATTTACCTACGTGAACTAAAGTCATGTTTAGTGCTAGGTATTGTCAAAGAAAAATTGAATTTAGAGATCTCAAAAGTGTTTGTATTTATAATTGTCGTTTGCTATTAGTAATCAACATTATTTGGCAGGTGTAAACGTCATAGATCAAATAGCTCTAGATCTTTATTTCTTCAAAAGGTTTATTGTATAGCTACTATATTTCTTACTGGTCCTTAAATAGAGCAATTGTGTTTCAACTATTAACAGTTTTGTTTTGAATTATTTTTAAAAATTGTTATATTTTTGGACTTGCGAAACTCAGATACAGTAGAGAAATTACATTTTCAATGGAGATATCAAAGTATAAGAAATATCTCCAGTTTCTAACCTCATAGTCCATAGCCGAATTTCTAAAGGTTGTATATAGGTAGATAGGCTGATAAAAATAGCTTTGCCATCAGTTTCAATATACTACTTCTAATTGGTAGCCAAGGCTACATGTTACGAAAGGTTCAATGCTCCAAATTCTATTTTGAACTAGGTTGGTATTTTAGCAATAAAGTTTAGTTTACATCTTTGCCATCAATTTCTACACCACAAACTATACCAAGTCATTTAATAAAAGCTCAAACTAATAATTTACCATGAGTATATCCTCTACTACATTTCATCAGATTTTTACCAAAGGTACTCCATTTGATATAGAAGATAGTCTGGTGCATGCCCTTGAATCCATAGCTTACCGATTCAAAAATAGCGAGTGAGTATTTGGGCTTAAATTTGAACAGTACTGAGCGACACAGTTAGGATTGTCAACACTTTGGATGAGATCAATTGTCATGTGGATTGAAGGTTCTAGGATATAGTTGCACTACAAGGGATATGGGGCTTATGCAACAGAAAGGCTTTAGTAAAAGGTTATTGCTATAATGAAATAGTAAATTCTCACCATAAGTGGTTTTTTACATCATAACTCTTGATAATATATCCATTAATAGAAATATAAAAGTTAGCAATCAAGTATAGGCTATGGTTAAGGTACTAAGTTGTAAAATCAAAATAGTCATATTTTACTAGCGCCAAACTCAAACTCTATATACCTTTAAATATCCCCAACCCCTAACTCGTCATCCCTAGCTTTAAAAACTTTATCAGGTCGATGAGGCAAGTAGTCCATAGACTCTTTCTCATCCTTAGCAACTTTCGATCCGTTAGTGAGGTCTAGGTTGGTGTGATTGGTCGCATCGTTAGTAAAGTTCAGGTGATTTTCCTCCCTCTCACGCTTGATAGTAGAATCCTTCACCTCTTCCTTTTCTTCCTTAGCGTCGTTTGATGTCAGGTCAAGTTTCCTCAGGTCACTACTTATCCTCTGAGAATCAGACTGGTTTTGCTCCTCCAATTTCTCCATTTTGAGTTTGATATTAATTTTGGGACCTTCAGGACCTTCATCTTCAGTTTTATCATGATTTCTGGACTTGAGTTTGGTTAAATCGATACGGATACGTACGGGAGAAGGTGGATCCAATTCCATAGGGTTGCCAACGCTGATGGTTGAACTGGGAGTGAGGAGTCCTTGGCATGACTGGCAGACAAACTTGACCTGGTCGAACTTGCGTAACGGCCTACCACCTGGGCCGGTGAAGTTGTGACAGTCAATGTGCTGCCAGATCTGGCATCGCTCGCAGGCAATATGGGCTGTCCCGTCATTGAAGTTGGCTCCTTCGACTCCACATTCGCACTTGAAGTACCAGTTGATAACTTGTGGAGATTGAGCGGTTGGGTTGGTGGTATTGGGGATCGTCTCCTCGTTATATCCGTTTGATGGGGATTCAGTGCTCGAATTGGTGATGCTGGGGACTATTACCTCTTTGTGTAGATTTCGCAAAGCTAGCCTACGGGCACGTCGATCAACTCCCTGAGGCTGTGGCTAATAAAATAAAGTTAATTATACTGTGAGTATATAAATATACCGATTGGTTGAAGTTGGAGTCGATATCACTAGTTGATGCTTTAGTCAACTTTTCCAATCGCTCCTGCTCTAAGCGTTGTAATGCCTTCTCCTGAAGTCGTGAAGAACGTTTGGGAATTAAAGCAGCCAACTGTGCCAGCTTGGCTTGCTTACGTTGCTTAGCTTTGATATCAGAGGTGACCTGGGGGATGACATCTTGTAATGTCCCGTGCAATTCTTTCTCTACCTCGTACCTAGACTTTGCAAATTTGTTGGCGATATCTTCCCAATCTTTCAGGGTAATACAGACCTATTAAGTTTTAGTTGGGTTTTAAGCAATAAAGTTTACTGGCTCCCAGGTCGCATCGATGGATTCGCCTTCTCTTAGAGCAGTTTCCTTGATGCTTTGAAGTTTTTTGATTGCTTTTGTGTTGTTGGATTTGGGTTTATGAGCTTCTAGCTTCTTTATGTACATCCGATTATCTAAAATATTCAATCGAGATATCAAAGTTTATATTTACCATCTAGCAAAAAGTACTCATTTCCCTTTATATCTTCACCGATAGATTCCACTCTCTATTTAGGAAAATCAGCATTTATATATTATAGAAAATACCCAATTGGTAATCTCATCATCACTTGGAGCGCCGTTACGAACTTTTTCAGGGTAGTCTCGGAATTGAAGATTGGTCATGTAATGAATGCATACAACCTTACAAAATTAAATAAAAAAGTGAGTAAAAATTTACCTGTTGGAATAAAGTTAGCTCAAAAAAGGAGGTTTCCAGGTCTATTTCGATCGGTAGGTCAATCTCAGGGTCTGTCATCTCCTTCTTAAAAACTCTCTCCCAAGTCTCCAAACTTTTACCACGAAAATTTAAAAATATATTAATTTAAAAAATTACTTGGAAGTTTGTCCACCCCTTATCTTCTGACAGAGCTTGACCATCATGTTGCCTATATAAGTCTTATCCCCGATCATCAAGGCTCTTTCAAAAACCTTTAAACTGTCAGCAGAGTATAGCAAATTAAATATTACATCGCTATCAAAGTCTTCGAAATTGTAGGCGTCAAAAAATATCAAGAAAAACTGACAGATGTTGGCGAACTGCCAGTAGCTTCGCAACCTCTTTAATTTCGTTTCGTAGTCCATAGTTCGGTTTCGCCTGTAACTGGTATTAGGTGTATAATTTTGGTGAAGTTGGCAGGTCCAAGCTCAAATCTCGTAAAATTTCTAAAAGGTGCTTTTCTTCAAACCAATTCTTCAATTTTAAACTTTGGATAGTTAGTCTAACCAATAGTCAGGTCCGAATTAGAATGCGAGTCAAGGCTAGTTGAAAGGATAATTTCCTAAACTAAGAAATAGATAAAGCTATCTCAATAAATTCACCATTCAAGTTACCAATCTCATTAGTATTTGCTCACGGTTACTAATATAATTTATAGCATATAATATGGAAACATATTTACCGTTAACATTTACCGACAAGAACATCCAACATTTACTTCAGCAGCTGGAAAGTCAAGATAAATGGCAGAACAGTTTCCTAGAGCGTTACCTCAACAACCAGTTCCACTACCCATTCAAAAGAATGGAAAGTATTCGGTACAGCCTAGAAGCCATACTCAAAAGTGCCGATTTTACCAACTTCCTAGGTAGTTTGGACAACCTCATCCCAATTAACAGTAGCCAACCCTCCAAAAAGGCAAGTTTAGGACTTGACAGGAGTTTAACCATTTTAAATGGGTTAGCTACCATCTACCAGTTTAGCAAAAACAGTCAACCCACTATATCCAACTTTGGGAACGATTCAGTTTTTAATTCGGATTTTTTGACCAACTTTATATACTGCGTCGATCGACTGATGCTTACTCAGTATTTAGCAGATGATAGTTTAGCTAAGGCTGATAGTTTGTTCCCGACCTACTGTCTACAGATAGCGGTATTGGAGATTGTAAGAGCACTGGTGAGTAAGGTTAATGATAAGGAGAGATTAGTCCAGTTGGTAGTTAGCTTGGCGGGTGGTATAGATTACTTTGATACCGTAGTTTTGGAAAGATTGCTTCAACTTATCGCAACCACTAGTTTAAAAATTTTGTTGACCGACGAGTTCAACCAGACTAATTCAATGACAGCTGATGTCCCAGGATTGACTTTAAGTGGTGGTAAATTTTAAAATATTCAGTAGCTTTTTTTATTAATTGGATTTTAGTACCTTCATTGCGTATAGATATGGATTTCAGTGAGCCAAAGCCTGTCGACCTAATTGACGCCACCATCTTTCCAATCCTCTCGGGGTTGGCATCCCGATTCGAGACTTTGGAAGATGCAGTTCAAGCCTTTCCTCAGTTTTTCAATTGGTTCGAACTACTAATGACGCTACGGGACCAACCAACTCACTATGCCTTGAAGTCAGTATTAAGTAGTGACAGTGTTCATCTACCTTTTGCCATTCAACTAGCCTCTCAATCCAAACAAATCTACATGGGCCATTCAACAATAACAGCTTCGGAAGGTTTGTCGGGAGTTGAGTATGCTCACAACTGCAACTACACCCCTTATTTGTTCACTTCAAGTATGTACGTGACGTGTAAGGCTTGTCAAGGTAAGATCGACCGATGTGGAGTTAGATGTTTAGCGTGCCTTACCGACCTACATTTCGACTGTTACAAGCATAGCGGAAACGATCAAGAGACTGCCTGCAAAATTATAAACAGGGTCACCACTTTGAAACTAGAGGATTGTAAAGGGTGTAACCGACCTATTCTAGGTACTTATCAACAAGCTGTTCAAATCAACAATACCAACCTCCTCTACCACATACACTGTGCCAATCACGATGGAGATCTTATTCAGATAAATCCTATTGAGGAATTGGAAAGCATTGAAGATAAGCTTGCTTCTGCTTCCTTAATGGAAAAAGATGTTTTATCAAACTGGTTAGAAGTCAATTTAGTGCTAGCGATTCGGTCCCTGAAAGACGATGCGGAGAATGAGCTGATAGTACGACTGAAACAACTCAAAGCGTCCTTGAACCGAGATGCTGATCTCCTATCCAAGGCCAGTGAACCAATATCCCCATTGTACAGCCAGTCTAGCCTCTACAAACTGTGTGTCACTATGAAGCTGGCTGATGTACCGGTAATGGTCCCGGATTTCGTCGGTAAGATGAAGCAGAAGCTGAACCTACATACCGATTTGGCCGCCTACTCCATATTGAACCACATGGAGCTCCATGGGCTGGTAGCTTTAAGCCCAACTTTGAACCGGCCTTTGAATTTTTCTGGTTTCGATATAGTACTATCCCAACCGTTGTTGAGCATATCCTGCCATATAGACAAGTCCATTGATTTGCGTGTGGCTATGGCCTTACTCAGCAATGACGATCTGGCTATCAACGAGTTCGGTTTATTGTTAGTTACCGAACGATTACCTCCACTCGATCTGTTGTCCGAGGTTCTAAGGGCACCTACCATCCAACCGGTCTTGGGCTGGGTTTTAGATGGTGAAAACAAACTTACGAGGATGGCTTTGAAGTTGGCTCAGACTACAAATCCAACAAATTCAAACGTAAGTTTAAATGCATCTAAAAGGGAAGATATGCGGACCAGTTATCGGTTGACCCATGACAAGTTGGTTCGTAGATACTTTTTACCCTGGGTTAAATTATGCTGCGAAAGTCTAGGTACAAATGCGATAGGCCAACTGTTATTCGATTGCCTTATCAATTTGGAATCTGACATCGGAAACTTTAAGGATACTTCCGCTAATATGTTTGAGGATTTCAAATTGAATGCGCTGAACCTGTTACAGACAGCTGGGTTAGCCGAAGATCTGTGGTTCAGCCTAGCGAGTCGGTGGGTCCAGTCGGTCTTACCTGTATATCGAACCCAACGTCACAATCTGGATGAATTACCAAATCAGATACGAACCACTTTATCTACCAAGATCCAAGGTATAAGCTTTGAGGATCCGGGAACCGAGCTGTGGTTTCCCATAGCTGCACGATCATTCTTGATGGAAAATTGGCTAGAGTTGCTGAAAGTGGATGTCGTTGGTTTGGGCTACGCTTTGAGCTGGAGTGAATTTATGGCCATGGCCCAGTAATTTAAATTTCATTTACCAAGTAAAACTAATCATTTTGTTTAGAGCTAAGTTGCCAAGGTTTGTCGAGCTTACACCGGAGATTCTAACCCATCCTCAGTTGGATATTGAACTATTGAGCCAATATTTGACTACTTTGTTCTATCAGCTGGCAATTCAAAGCTTGAGGCAGGATGAAATGACAGCCATAAATCAAGCGTTGCAGGACTTATTATGTACTGATCGATTCCAAACTCTACTCAAGAGCTCTTCTCAAAGCCTATTAGAGCGCTGTGCAACATTAGTCACCGTCGTTGGGTTGATGATGACAAAACGACTCTACCATCAACAGGTCCACGAACAACCCAAGCTTCAAATCAGCCAGCCCTTATCAACTTTGCCCTTACACATCCTGTAATCTCAAAATTTACTTTGATTTCTAAATAAGTTCATATAGCGATCCGGTTAACTTTATATCAGAAGTTGTGCACCATGACAGCGAGATTGATCCCACAAGCCTCACCTTAGAACGTGGAGTAGCTACTACTCTAGTTAAACTAGCCAAACATCTACCGGCTAAAGTCACAATTGGAGTCCTGGAAGCACTACGTATCTTCCCACCCTACGCCCGTACTCATTTAGCTCAAGATCCCGACTACGTCGTTTGGTAACTTTAAATTATATTCCTCATAGATTTATTAATTTTTAATTAGGTTGTGGTTGTTAATGGTTTCCTCCCAACAGGTATACCGACCCCAGCCTTTGGATTTATTGTTCGAAGTAGGTACTACCTCCCCAGCCCTACTTTTAGATGGAATAAGCCCCGAAAATATCGTAAGATTCCGAAATTTAAAGCCAGGGTCGGAGTCTTTGGATGGGGGATGGCTGTGGTTGGATGCCGCCATCGGGATTCTTGAATCGATACACCGGTACCAAGTCGCGACAGTTCCCTGACGGGTGGAAGTTCGTCGGTCCCATCTTCAGTGCCTTTGTCGGCTTTAGCTTGTCCAACCAGAGTTCCTGAGGACGAAATTCGAAGTGTTAATAAGGAGTTTAGAACGTGATGTCGTTAATTTTTTGTTGTTAAGCTGGACGACCTATTTCGACAACTGTAGCCTGTATGACAAGGTAGTGACCGCAAAATTGATGTTGCATCTGGCTACGCTAGTACCCAAGATGCCGGTGCTGGCTTGGCGTTCGATCGTAGGTCACTTGACACTTTTCCAGAATGATCCTGACCTCCATCAACTAACTACATTTAGCAAAACGATCAATAAGTCACAATTTTACCATCCCAAAATCCAAGCCGACCCGTTGACTCTCAAGGTCTTGGTAATCAACCTGGCGTTCACATTAATGTCCAATCGTATCGTCATAAATTTACGCGAAGTCTACACCATCAAGTTCTTGTTGGCACGGACACTAGGGATCTCGGAGGCTCAACTGGATGCACGAGCCGACGGTGGGTATCGAGTCAATCTCCCCACAACCTTCACCTTAAATCTACAAGATCAGCAATCGGCCTTGTTGGTGCAGACGTTTTTATCCAAGTTCAAGGTAGTTTTAGATAGCTTGGCCACTGTTGACCAACCTACTTCTGACTTCAACCCAATTAACAACGACAACTTCGGTCTCAACGGTCTGACCAAAGATTTAGATTCCACAACACAGGTCAACGATGATGCTTCCAGCTTGGAGCACTGTATCGGCACCCATTTCATCGACCTTCTGTTCAAGATAATTACTGCTGCATTACTAAGTCAATCTGGCCATCCTACTGATCCCTTCCTGGTCGAGGTGGTCGAGTGCCTGCAGATATTGGTCTACAAGTACGATATTGACCACAGCCCTCATTTTGATGCCACCTTACCACTTCTTCAACGACTCAGCCGTCTGGTAGGCACTACTAGAGATGCTTCAGGTTCCGAACCCTTCTCTGAGAGCTTAGGATTGTCTATTCTCAACCTATTCCATACTATCCTAGCCAAGGCACCGCTACTTTCTCAGCATATACTTTCGGCCCAGGTCTTGGCGATGGTACAGTTGACTTCGAGGTTGGTTAGCGATGGAGCTGAGCCAAGCGAAGCAGATTCGTTGGCCTTGAAAGCTAAAGCCTTCCTGACTACCGCTTTCCGTACCTATGCCACCAACGGCTTATTCGTACTCACCTTCAAGGTATTTTTTACAACGATTTTCAATTAACCTATCAATTTAGAACTATGATTACGATAAGCACGGGGATATTTTGTTCAAAACATTAGGTTTGGTCTTAAATGAGGCAGCAGCATCCCGCCATCGCGCCAGTAACCTGGGTGGAGACTTTAGTCCCTTAGAACAGCCCATCATCGATGTGTTAAATCGACTTTTAACGTTACCAGTAAGTGAATCCAATCACTTTAATAATGTGCTATCCAACTTGACACGATACGTCATCTGCGTTTACAGCAGTGGGTTCTCCGATAGGTTATTGACCGAGCTGTTTGGTACTTTTATCCCCCAATTCCTGAAGCACGTTTCTGAGTGGCAGCCTACCCAGTTGGATGTTACTTCCATCTATATCCTATTAGCTCAAGTAATCACCAACCATTCTCTAGCACCTGAGGTAATTTATTCATTGTAAATACAACTAATTTTCGCGAAAGCACTTCCCACAGCAACTCAAAAGCCTGTTGAAGGTGACGGTAAGTAGATTTAGTTTCAAGGCACCAGCCCTAGGCATACTTTTGGAATCCATCAAAGGCTATTACGACGAAGCGGGGCAGGGTAGCGGTTTGGAAGATATCGTTGAATTTGGGTCCATCATCCTACAGGAGTTCAGCGCAGCTCTCTACCGCCAAAAACCCAAAATATTATCGAGCCATATTGTCGCCCTAGTTAAGACAGTGCTTTATGTGCCGGGTACCGAGCCCAAGTTAGATGGCAGTTTAGAGTCAACAAATTACTTCATGGGTATTTTGGATGGGAGTGATGACGTGGACAAAGTGGATTATCTAATTACTTTGAATGCACAGGCACCTCGGCTCTACCTCATGTTCCAAGATCTACCTGACAGCTTCGTCCCCAACCTAATTGGCTACTTGAACGACCCACACCACTTTACGAAGCGACATCCCACCTCCTTTGCCAGCGGTATCTATTTGAGTTACCTACTAGCCCACCTTTATTTGAGTAAAGAGGTGCTGCCCCAAGTCCTCCTCTCTCATTTCCAACCTTCCGAACCTCGTAAAGCTGCCTTGGCTCTAAGTTGGTTCCTGACTTCGGTGACGGCCCGTAGAGACATCGACTTCATCGTAGTTGCCAGCCGCCTCCAGCCCTACGTCCTGCGAGTAATCCGTGATGCAATTACCACTCCACTATCGGGAGAGTTGTCGTCAACTATGTACAGTAATATCTCAGATGATGCGTCCACCCACTCCAACCTAAATTTCCGATACCCCGGCCAGCTACAGTGTCTAGGTATGTTACTCATTAAGCTGTGGGTTCGAGTCTTACATCTGACTGATGACCATGATATCCACGTCCATAACCATAACCCCCAGGTAAATGTCGACTTAGATGATCCTTACCTCCCTTCAACCCTTCGATCGAGTTTCTGGTTCTCGGTGTGGCCTGTTCTACTTGGGGTTTTGATCCCAGGTCTATCGGTGGACGCTAACTCCAGTAGTAAGGAGAATAGGGATGGGTACAAGGATGTAGGTGGTAAAGGTTCAGTTGCGGTAGCTATGACTTCAGGATTGTTGGCTGAAGTTGTTACTTTACTTGCAGCTACCAACCAGTTGGTAACTTTACCCGGTTTAATTTTAGCTGAGCTGGTTGCCTTCTTCAGGGATTTTGCCAGCTTGGAGCCACAACTCGCTAGTGATCCTAGATTCCGACTGGCGCGAGCTACCTTGAACAAAGATGTCGTACAGTTGGGATTTGAGGACGATTCCAAAATTTTACAGAGTATGTGGAAGGAGCTGGCTAACGTTCTAGCACCTTAATTTTTGATAATAATCAAGCTAGATAAGTATATATATGATATAGTTAACTAATAAACCGTTACATTGGATACCTGATTTATAAAATAAAACTAAAGAAACAAAATTTTATTTTACAAAGTTTTATATTAAACACCGCCTAAATATACCTTTATGTTCTCTTGGTCGTAATCCAGGGTAACCCTATACTCCCCAACCTTGGCTTCAATACTCGCTTTGACGTCGAAGTTCAAGTTGTTGCTAGCGAATTTGTCAAAGACTCGTTTCAAAGTGCCGGGATCCAAATGAAGTCGCATGTTCAAGGCTTTGGTTACTGTCTGCTCCTTAGGTTTTAGCTCGATGGGATCAAGCGTCAAGTCGGTATCTACGTTCCCAATGGGCTGCCCATCCATCGAAGCCACCGCATCCAGCTTCAACAGAAATATGGAACACTTGAAGGGGTTTACCATCGTCAACTTGGCAGGTATAGCGCGATCCAGTAACCCAAACACCGAGTCAGTCAAGCTCAAACTCAAGTTGGCCTGTACAATCAAAGCATCTTGGATGCCATCCAACCTACAGTTTAACTTTAAACTACTTAACGCCGACTTCCAATATATGAATGGGGAGCTGTTGGGGTGATCACCGTCCACCGTTACTTGGGAAGGTCTCCTACAGCAGAAGTTACTCAGGAGTTGAGTACCGGCTTCGATACAGGCTTTGGAAGCGCTAGGTGGTATGATAAACTTACCTACAGTGGGTATTACGTTCCTTCCAGCTGAAAGCTTCATATCCTTAATCAGAACCTCCCCAATAGCGTGGTCTTTGTATTTTAATGTAAAGATCGTATCTCCTAAGTTAACTTCAACCTGACTGGGGTTGATTATTACGCAGATGATATCCATTTTTATAAAATCTGCCGTACCTTCCACTACATCTACCTTGACTATAGTCACATCGACCAGCTTATTCATACCTACCAACTGAGTCGACTTGTTCAAAGTTAAGCCTTGGATAGGTAAAATGTTGTAGGCGTAAGCACTGACCTTGGCATCTAATGTCAACTCCAAGTTGGGACTCTGTAAAAGACCAGTAGCAAAGTGTATGAAGTTGTCCATATCTGAAATCTTGACATTCAACTTAAATCCTAGCTGGTTGCAGGCGGTAGGTACGATTTGAAATGGTGGTAGACTAGTTACTCCAAACTCTTTAAGCTCTCCTTCTTCTGTTTTGTATCCCAAAGTCATTTTATCCTCCAACAAAATTAAACAAGGTAAAGGTCCAGTATCACTTAGCTTAAGATTAATGAACATTATTAAATTATCGGGTTGGCTTTCAAAGACTAAGATGGATTTAATACCTAGAGTTGACTTTTTCAGTAGGAGGTTACCAACTAGAGGTAGCATGCGCTTGTAGATGAGTTTGAATAATATTGAGTAAGAAAGTAACGCGTACACAATAAGATTGTAGATGAAACGTAGGTAAGCGTTGTCAGATAGATGTAACAGATTTAGCAGGTTGAGCCTTTTGACTAAAGCCAAAAATCCTTTGTTCTGCTTTGGTTGCTTGACCACTGTCTTTTCGGTATCCTTGTTGGTTTCACCCATCTCTAATAATTTGAATGCTATATTCCCTCTTGAGTAGCTTGTTTTATGTCGCCTTGTTGGTATAGTTCCTGGACTTGCACTTCTCTAAGTTGTTAGTGGATTCAATGGCTTAATTTCATTACTTTCAGTTTCAGCCAAAACTCAATTTAGTTTCCCAGTTGGTGTTGATCGCCTGAAAATTAAAGCGACTAATTTGGTGTAGCATGACGTTGCTTCTATAGTAATGGCTTGTTCTGAATTAGCTGTTACTATTTAAAAGAAAAAAAAATAGATATCAGACAATTAATATGAAATAGTTGTATAGGTTGTTTGGGGTTTGAAATTGGAATGTGGGCTTGATGTTGGCAGTTTTTTGAAGAGTTTCTACTATCTTATCTTGAGATCATATTTTATATATCGAAAATAAGTGCTTTACCAGATCGAAGTGACCACTTTATCGCCCAAGGTATGGTTGGTTTTAGCTATGGGACCTTGAGAATCCATTTTTCGATTACTATCAATTGAAACATAGCTGCTAATAATTGATATGAAGCTGTTCTACTTTAGATTCTAGTGAGATTTACGGATCTAAAGAAAGGATACATTAAAAGCAGTAGTCAGTATACTAGAAAAAATTGCTCAAAGATCCGCTACGTCTTCTAACCCGAAAACCATGTCCTTGCTTATAACAAATAAGTTAAAGTAGTTTATTTGTAGCGAACTAGAAGTTGCAATGTTTAAAGCTCCTTGGGTGGCAGCTGCAACTCTGAGCACGATTTAGGGGATGTATGGGATAATATTGATGAGAAGAGTGAGATCTGAAAATACAATATAGGTTACTGTACCTACATTGTAAAGCAAATAAATTCTAGCCTACAGGTGACTTTAGGTGCAAGTTAGTTTACCTCAATTGATATAAATATGAGGTAAAAAGCAAAAACAACAAATTTCTAAAGTTGCAAAGTTCAGTACAGACATGTCAGTCATTCAAAACATAGTGCTTCTAGGTGTTTCAGTAGCTGAATCATAGTTGTTGAAGATGATGAATAAAACCTTAACTAAGCTGAACTTGTATCTGAAAGACTTTTATGTAAAACGTAACTCATGATTTCAATGAAAAGCTTTTTGGCAATAGCGTCACCCATTCTAATGGTGACGAGTGAAAGAGGCATCGTAGAATTATCAACTCAGTGTTCCATTGCAAGTGCTCAACAATGTTCATTAACGAGTGTATAGAACAGGTGATCGAAGCTATCAACGGAACAAAAGAAAGTTCAAATATAAATTCCATATTTAAAAAAGTTCTATTCAACATCGATTTCAAAGCGAGTGAAAATCCAAAGGGATTGTTAGTTTGCACATTTGAGTGATGGAGGCAATTTTTTAACCCTCTTCGATTTTTTTACATTCCTAGAATACCTGTCAATTTCTTCACGGAGACGAAATTAAAGAGGTATCTGTGAGCTTTGTAACTTGCTGCATAGGATCATGATGGATAAAAGGAAGAGGTTGATAAAAAAGAAGGCTAATAGCAACAAAGGTGCTGGAAGGAGATAAGCTGATGATAATGGTCAAAGCAGCCGATATCTTGAATGAGGATGGGAATCTGATCCTAGCTACCGAAGAGCTAATCAACAGCGTGACTGCATTGTTTATTGCCAATCATGACATTACCTCCAACACTTTATCTTAAATCATATTTCACTTAGCAATTGGCCCAAGTATTCAAGATAAAGTATGCAAAGAGATTTTAACTTTATAGACTCTGACAACAAATGCCCTATCGGAGAGCGGTGTAAATATATGCTATACCTACTGGCCACAATCTATGAGCCCATGTGTATAAATTCTACCATTCAACATCTATGATATCTGATTACATAGCCAGTCCAGCCTAGAAGTGAGCACCAGCCTCTCTCTAGTCAAAATGTTATCTGTGACTTGCATACCTCTATGAACAATCAAGATTGATAGAAGGATCCAAAGAAATTCAACCTGGAACGGTTTTTTGTAGATTCAACTACCAACAAGATCGTACTCGATAAATCAAAGGTGCAATCCTGATTTCTGTTCGATAATGGTCTCAGATTGCGTATAGACATTGCATTCTCGATTTTAGAGCAGTAGTTGGTCCTTATTTTTATGCTAAGAAAGTGCAAAGCCAGCCTGCCAAAGAAAAGTCCTCATATCAATATCAAGACTGATAAGCCAAGGGTGATCTCCAACTTTTTCGAATTTACTCATTCTGAATACTTAATCACCAACTTCTAGAAATCATAGTTTGAGCTTGCTATTTTAGGTAGCCTTCTGAAGTAGCCTATACCCATCTAACTTACGCTGCATGTAAAGTTAAGTTTGTTTACGATATTATCATCAAATTTTACTCACTACACTTTATTATTTATATCGATAAAAAATGCTAGCTTGGAACTAGGCAACTTCCATACCTCTTATAATCACTCATCTTATCTAAATATCTAATAAAGTGCAAAATTTTAGTCTATTCTAAAATATTAGATAAATTATTAGTGGATTTTTAACTTATATAAATAGCGGTTGACAATAAGCATATATCATCGAGAAAGGCAAGTTAACATATGGTGGCCTAAATTATAATTCTGGATATATTCTATTTATTCTACAGTGAGTCTTAAAACCATGATTCAACTTGATAAGTTCTAAAACTTGTCCAAGTTCGCTTTAGCCTCAGCTTTGCTACTAAGGACAATATCGTCGACAAGTTTAATGGATTTGAAATTTTGTCGTGGGTAGGGGCACATGTATGGTCACTGTATGTTGATGTGAAGCTCAGTTTCATCTTTTAAATCCCTCGCCTCCAACTTGTTGGCCAATATTGGCATAGGTCACATGGTGGGGCAATAACAAATCCCAAATCGGATAACTATTAAGCTGATCTCTAGTAAAGTTAGGTATACCTAGAAAGAGTTATAAAGGTTTGATATAAAGCCAAGTATAAATATAATGAGACGAGAAATTTATTTCAAAGCGATTACTCCCAACTGCTACTTGGATGGTCTATATTATAGTAGAATAGTTATATCGCTTTAATATAAATTTTACTCTAATAGTAGATTATCTATTGATGCTTGATCGTATGAGGTTTTAAATTATTTTCACAGATATCAATAATTTGTAATGTTACACCATATATCATTTTTTGCTGTAAATGGAGATTTACATTTCAAGATTGAGGTAAAAGCTAAGTTTATTGGGTATCAAGTTATATAGTCAAAATTTTGGTATAGGAAGCTTGGAAAATGGCTTGCTATGTTTCTACTGCATGTAGTTTTAAAATTTTTATAGCAGTAGGGCTATATTTTAAACTGTGAGTCCAATATAGTTGATATCTCTTCAGTTTCAATACCAACTACTTACAGTAAAAGCTGCCGCTATATCGTAAAATAAGGTTTCCTATAGTGCGATAAACTACTTGCAATATGTGCGACAAATAGTATAAGTTCAAGTGTACTGCTTTTGAATGCATACCAAGTTTCATTTATAATTCTTTCGAAATTTGAAACTAGCAATCTAAGGCTTTCATCCCAATCAAATAAGGCAAGATGGCCGTTGAAAATTTTTGATACACTTGTAAATCTGTTTATATGTAAGGGATCGACGTTTCGAAAGTTATTAAACGACATCCAGTTTGAAACTGCAGTAAAGCTGCTTGCACTTGGTTTCAATTCGACCTAATAAAAAAATTTGAAACACAGATTCCAAAGGTTGTACGGGTGATGGAATAACAAAACAGAGCGGTAGGAACTTTTTTAGCAAGCAGATATCAAAATTTCAACCTTTCAACTATGCTAATCCACCTAATATTACTGCCCCTCCTCCTAAACCTAATGCTAGCAATCCATTTGGTTGACCTATCCCCCAAAAACAAAATCGAAGGTATAGTCTACTCACCCTATCGCCAAGATGGAAGCTGTCCGACCTACGCACACGTCTTAAAAGATCTAACCGTCCTATCCAAAGTTACTAAATCCATCCATTTGTACGGTATGGATTGTGATCAAGTAAGTCTCGTACTCGACGCCTTCAAGACTTTAAGGTTGGAGAAGAAGGGTATCAGCTTGATGTTTGGCATGTGGATTAGAGGTGAAGGCCAGTTCCAATCAGAGTTTTCCAAGTTGAAGTCAACATTGAGGCAGTACGACGGCTACTTGAAGAGCAACAATCTACTGGATAGTATATGCGTTGGAAACGAAGAGCTATTTACCAAATCTATGACGGAAGACGAGTTGATTGACAAATTGAACATAGTCAAGGAGCTCATCATCGCATTTGGTTACGACAAAGTCAAAGTCTTTACTACCGACGTACCTACCTACTGGTCTAAAGATTTAGTCAATAACAGCGACATAGTTGGATTGAATTTGCATCCCTACTTTGATCAATCTACTGAGGTAACTAGTTATCAAACTATCAACAAAGTGTTTTCACAGATCGAAAGTATAAAGAAAAAGTTTGGTTCCTACAACAAAAAGGTGATGGTAGCAGAGACAGGTTGGCCCTCTCAAACCAACAAAGTTCTGAAGGATACGGGGGATGCCAGTTTGAAGTATCAACTCAACTACCTCAACCAATTTGTGTGCAAAGCCAAGAAGGAGGGGGTGGGGTACTATCTGTTTGAAGCTTTCGATTCAGTGTGGAAAGACTTCAATAGGTTTGGGGATGTCGAACGCCACTTTGGGATATTTGATAAAGATCGCAACTTGAAGTTCGGCTTGGATAGATTGACATGTTAGGTGGGCATACTATTTGGTACATATATAGCTAATTAATAAATTAATTAATTTTTTCTTTTTGAGAGTGTTTGGTTCTCTACAAAACCTTTGTTATAGCTACTTTGAGGATAGGTCTAAGTAATATCCACATTGGTACGGCTGAGATTGGCTTGAATGGATGATTTGCTAAACTAAAAGTTAAGAGTAAAGTACCAAGTAAAAAGGTATTAAAATTTAATGGTAGAGCAGTACACACCTTTACATTGGTCGATTCCCTTGCCTTTGTAGCGTAGCTGACATTAGTTTTAGCAGATCCAAACCATATATACTACTATTTTTGCGGCTGGTACGCTACACCATACGTCTTTTTATACCTTGTTCAGCTTGCGTTACAATCTCAGAGATTGAGAAGGCTTTAATTTTAAATGCTATTTTACTCTAATGGGCAATTTACTCAATTTCCAAACCTAAATTAATATCTTAATATATCAAATGTAAGTAATTAAATCAATACTGATCAAATCAAGACACTAAAGGTCTTTAATAATATATATACTTCCATCAGCTGAGTCAGTATATTGATATAGCTAAATTTTATCGATAGAATGAAGTTAAAAAGTACTGAACTTTTCCATTTTTGTAGCGATGCTTAAACTTAAAGTAGCAACCTTTCAAATAAAGTAGGGCTATCGACATTCGAATCCAAATCAAACACTAACTTTAACCTATATGACATCCTGTTGTAAGTTGAGGCTATGTGCTTTATTAGATTAATAGCGAGAGTTTACAGTAAACGATTAATAGAGAGACTCAGTAAAGTCAAATGTGAGCTAGTGCTTTTTACCACTGTTTATAATAATTAATACACTGAGTGAATGTGTAGATAGTAAAAAATATAATTTTATAAGTAGGGTATGTATATACGGGTGTTATTTATCTCGGATAAATTATTTAAGACGATATACTTACTTTATAACCTTTCGAAGTTAACGACCAAATCCTTAGGATGGGAAAACCCGAAGGAGTTGGAGATTACTCTTGGCTTGCCGGTCTCATCATCAAAATGTGGGCTATCTTTTGGAAGGCTAACCTTGTATCTCCTCAATATAGCGATTAAGACCAACTTTTGCTCCAGCAGAGAGAATGACAAACCTACACACAACCTAGAGCCTCCACCAAATGGGTACCAAGACTTGAATTTAGATTTATCGAGTACGATCTCGTTGGTAATTGGATCTATAGTCAAGAATCGTTCCGGGTCGAACTTTTTAGGATTTTCCCACCTTTTTGAGTTGTTTAAGGAAGCGTACAGATGGCAGAATATACTTTGATTAGGAAAAAGTTGATAACCACCCTTAAGTTCAACTGATTCGGACGGTATACGGGGGATGCGCTGGATAGTGGGGTTTATACGCATGGATTCGTAGATGACAGCTAGCAGGTACACCATTTCTTTACACTGCTCTTCGGTAGGACACTTGTTATCGGAATCGATGTATTGTAGGATCTCCTTACGTACTTTGTCTTGGATATCCAGATTAGTAGCCAGGTAAAATATGATGTATGCTAGAGTGTTGGAAGTGGTGTCATGGCCGGCGGCAAACATTACGACAGCGTTGTCAATCAACTCTTTGGTTGTTAAAATTGAGTTGCCATTTTCATCCAAGGTGTCGGCTGCCTTGATGATCATCATCAGCAGGTCCTCTTCGACGTCTTTATTCTCGCTAACATTTTTCTCAGCCAGCTCCTTCCTCTTATCTAACATGACTTTATATAGCAAATCACGGAAATCTTTGACATCCTTCCAACTTTGTCTCCTAGAAGGTATGGGTAGAAATTCCAATATAGGAAATATGTTGAAAAGAGCTGAAAAGGCTGATTCCATGGATCGGGTATACAGGCTGGTTAAAGGTCCTTCTGGGTCTTCACTTGCCTTGAAGTCAACATCGAACAAAACCTTGCTCAACCCATCTAAAGCCATATTCTTAAATATAGGCTCTACATTCGAACTCCCTCCCGTTCTATCAATAGCTTCGATCATCTTATCTACACATTCATTGATGAGAATGGACGACCATTTTCGATGGAAAGCTGGGTTAACAACTTTACGATGCTTCTTCCACTCGTCGCCGCTGGTAAAGACGATATTACTACCAAGTAGTTTGGTAATGAGGCCGTGGGGGTTCTTTTTTACAAAGGAGTCCTTGGGATATATATTAGATTTGGCTAATATATCCTTCATTGTATCATCGTCTTCAATAAGTACAACCCAACCTCCTAGCCACATCTAGCAATAATTAGTATAGTTAAAACAAGATAAGAATACCTTAGCTACACCATGTTTATACAACAGTGGAGCAACATACTTTTCAATACGTTGGTTACTAGGCATCCCTTTTAAAACGGCCACTAAATTGGGGATTATTGGCACTGTCGGTATTGACCATAGGTTTTTTGATGGCATCAATCTGTACACTATTAAGCTTAGTAAGACGATTATGCCTATTGATACTACAGTTTGGATAGTTTCCATGCTTGGATTAACTTTGTAACTTTAAAAGTTTGATATTCAATGCGCCCTCCTTCTTATTTATAGTAAATGAAGTAAGCCAGCCCTCACCTAGGATCTATGATACGTTCAGAATATTCCTATATTTACTGCTTTTGGCACTAGTCCTTCCCACCACACTATTCTATAGATCTCCTAAACTGTGCTCATAGGGATGCAGCTACCACCCAATTTATTTTGAACAGTGGCTTTTAGTTTATTATAAAATTCAATTACCACTATTTGCCTATCGTAAACGAGTACATAGCTGGTAGATTGAAGGGTCTGTGTGGTATTTCGGGTAAATCATCTCCAATTTATTGGCTGTCGCTTCAAAGTCATAAATCCTTGATATATTCCAGTCTAGAAAACATCAACAGACATCCAAAACTACCTAATATCCAAACTTTTCAAAAGGTAAACGGTATTTTTTGGAAAGTTTGGGATGCACTCTCGAAGGATAACTTGTTAGTAGATGAAATTGCTATATTAGGTATTATTGTGCATATAGGATTTACGGACTAGCGCCCAGTATAGAAATTACATTTGCATCAAAATATCGACCAACATTAAGCACTATCTTTAACTTAGACATCTGTTTATCAATCCAATTATAGATAGCAGGTCCTAAAGATGTATGGTCGACTAGATAAAGCCCATTGAATATTCTAAATAAAAGGATCCAAAATCAAATTCTCAAGGTCCTGTAGCTGGCTTCAACTGTATCTTGGATGGTATGGTGATTGTTACTATCTGATAAAGTAGATATAGTCATTACATATATGTTATCAAGGTCCCATTATAAATAGTCTGAGTTTTTATATAGTATCAGTAGTTTATATCTGGCCTACACTTCAATTTCAATCTCTATATAATGTTATCGATTATTTTCAGGATTACTTGTATGAGACCTTTATGGTCTTTATTAGATATCAGATATTTAATTTAAAACATTACAATATTATTACAGCTACGTCATTCTATAACAAAAGAAACTTTCAGTCCTATGATAGTATTCTGATCAGAAACTGACCACCTATACTTACAAAAGAAAATTTGAGCTACGAGCAAATGGTTTTCGATCAGGGTTATATAGAGTTTACAGATGTATTTATAGCTTTATTGAAGTTAAAGGAAAGTGACAGGTATGTTAAATACACAGTTTATAAAATATAGCTTGTACTTTCGCAAGCATTTCAAAACTACCAGTGAGACAGATATTTCAAAGCCAACCTAAACTTCCTACATATAAATTTGATTCTACAGCTTGACGGTCAATCGGCCCATCCTACGTTTCAATATTAAAATGCAAATCTTTGACTTTAGCAAGAATGCTATATGGAGTAGCTAACTACAAGTGGGTTAGTATCCGTGTAAAAAGATGAAAGCCGTATATGATCGAATATCTAAGGATGATATACTATTGATACAAAACCTATATTTAAGCGATATAGCAGACTACTATAAATTTAAATGATTGAACTATTCACTTGAAATAAAATTTATAGCCAATATGCTTTATCTCATTGCATTTGTAACCTATCTTATATCCAATTTTCTAATTATACCTTTAGATATACTTATATTTACTGTCAAAGACAAGTTCTATTATGATTCGTCCTATATTCTGCCACTGTCCCATCATGCGACCCATGCCAGTGCTTGCTAACAAGTTGGAGGCAAAAAATCAAAGAGATGAAGCTGAACTCAATACTAACATATATTGCCCATATTTATGTTACAATTCGAGACAAGTCTTAGATTCCATTGAGCCCGTTGATGATGCCGTCCCCAGCCAGGGTAAAGATATAGATGACTTGAAAAAGAAGTTTTTGAATAAGTCCTTTAGTTTCGACGAAGCTTCAAAAACTAAGAATGATGAAAAGGTAAAATATTTCGTATACCAATATTAATGAAAATTATGTAGGTTTATGACTCCGACTTTAGCTTTGCCAAGCGGCATAGAATTATTAAACCCCATACTGCCGTTACTATGGATTATATTGCTGATAGATTGAACGTCCACTTGGACGAGGCTCAGAACATTGTCGGGTTGACTTATGGTTAAAAGATCCATTACATAGAATAAATAGAATATCTTTGCCTTTACTATTTAATTTACTATGCATAAATTTAGTAATTTAAATAGAACCTATATAAAAGTCAGGTTGAAAAAATTTTATACAGGTAAATATCAAAATTACCAACAGTTATAAAAAATTGCTCAAACTAATGAACTAAATCTATTTGGTTTTAGTACTAACTTTAATTTTAAATCTGACAGTAATAAGCACCTTCAAGTGTCCAAAAGATAGGCCCTTTGTTATGCAAAATTCAAAAGAAATGTGAGCAGCAAAGTTTCAAAGTGTAGGCATAGTTTTGTCAATAGTAGTATTTGTACGGGGAAATGTCCTGCAAGTGGAATGATATCCATAAATACAAGTTTAGAAGTTGAATACAATCAAACATTGACAAAAGATCTGCTATTGAAATAAGACACGATACTTACATTAAAGCGATATAAAAATATTATAAATAGACAACAAGTACAAATTTATAAAATAACATGCTTCGTTATATCGTACTTGTAATTTACCTTTTATCATTTATTTCTAATTCTAATTATAGGTTTATATATTCTTACTGTTGGCTATAAGTCAAGTAGCAGCTCGACCTGCATTCTGCATGTGTCCATACCTAGATGCGATGCCCCTTTTAGATAACAAATTAAAAGCACGGGATATCAAAGACACGAATGAGCTTAGCTACAACATTTTCTGTCCATGTTGGAAACCACATCCGAAACTTTTGTCAAATCCATCAATCCATAAAGATAATATCAACAGTAAAGATATAAACAAAGATAAGAATAGCTCCATTTTTAACGACAGGGATCTAGCTATTGAATATCTGAATACAAAGTTTTTGGGTAAAATCTTCAGTTTCAATGAAAGTTTGAAAATTAAAGATGCTACGAAGGTAGGTCGTTCATTACATTTTATTAACATAGCTTATATAGATTTACGACTCTGATTTCAATTTTGCCAAGAAGCATCGAATTATTAAGTCAAACTCAGCTGTCACCGACGACCTTGTCAAGGATCGACTTAACGTTTACTTGGACGAGACATACAAGATTATCAAATTGACATATGGTTAGAATGGCCATTATAAAATAAATAGAATGCTATTTGTATCGTTATTCTGTTCATTGTGGTTGAATTTGTCGCTTTTGATAGTATACATCCATCGAAAAGGATTTCATTGGAGCTTGTAAAGAATTTAATGACCTGTATTCCTATAGAAATTGCTCAAGTTTATGAATTAAATTCGCTTAGCTTTCGGTAATCCAAATTAGAAAGGGATGCAAGGCAATGGCTTCATCAAAGCTAGAGGAACCAAACTGTGCAATAGCTAAATTTGGGATATTTGTAAAATGCTGGGCACTTATCAGTAGGAGATATATAGAGTTGGTAAGGATCTACAGTCTACCTAAGTTTACTATCAAATCATATAGCAAAACGATAAAAAGAAGCAGCTATAAATATAGACTGCAAAGCTATCAACTGAAAATAAAAGTATATAAATAAATATTTCATTCAATTCTATCCATAACTAATTAAAGCATCAACTCGATTAATGATCTTTGATACTTTTAACCTTAGCTTTGACCTCGAATGCTATGATGGCTCAACCTACCATTGATATGCTTCCAACTGTCAATACCACGTCGATATTAACTAGCAAATTGGAAGCTAGGGATACAAAGGGCGTAACTAAAGCTAATTCCGGAAAATGTACAACTAAAGGTAATGGAATCTCCGACAGTAGAGAAAAACATTAGAAAACTTGAGCTATAAGTTTGTAGAGAGAATTTACGTTGAAGACGAAGCCCTTAGAGTTCAAGATCTCAGTTTGATAAGTTTACTTATAATGTTAGTGATACTTTATGTAGATATACTATTCCGACTTTGGTATCGATGATTTTATTATATTATCCTCCGACTCAGTAACTACTCTCAGCTTTGATAAAAATAGGCTTAGAATTTACTTGGATAAATGCACTGATATTGTCGAGTTAATTTATGGTTAGCCGTTCATCATTTAATGAATACAATGCTTTATCACTATTTTCACACTTTTACACATAAATTTTCTTTATCGATAGTAAAAATCCACCAAGATATATTTTTATTGAAACTTATAGGAGCAGTCAAGTCAACCTACACTTCAAAAATTGTACACCTTTCAAATTTCGATCCACCAGTATACAGTAAACTTTAGATAGCTTCACGGACAATAATTTCAGCTATAAAGTGAATATATTTCTAGAATAAATATTCCTAGGTCAGAAGTAATCTAGAAAAATCATTTAGTATGCTATTCTTATATACTTAATGTACTTTCATAAGTTCAAATGCAAAAAATTGGTAAAATTTTTAGAACAATATAGTTGACTTGCAGCGTTCATTTCGATTATAATAATATATCAAATAAACATTTCCATAACTCATACTTTCTATACTCGATGGCCTTTCTTATTATATGCTTCACTAAAAGCTTGTGTGGCTTGCCTTTGTACTATATATGGACTTATTGTACTTTAAATCTATCCAAAATTACAAAGCTCAAGGCATCCAACCACTGGACCGATCATGTTCCACTTGTGAATTCATATATTTTCCCGATTGGTGCTTTTCACTCGAAAGCACTGTTCCTTCTATGAGATATAAAATATATAGGAACATATGCTCCTTTGAATATGCAGCATTTCGGATAGAAATAAAGAAATTTGGCTTCTTTCGGTAGCAATTTTACTATTTAACTTATTCTTATATCCAGAAGCCAACAATTCTTGGGGATGGATACGACTTATCTATTTAAAATCCATTGTCCAAATACTATAAATATAATGAATACACCTTAATTTAAAGTTTCTTTAAAGTTTAAAATGTCTGCATCACCACAAACTGCCGGCCTAGTATATGGATTTTCAACTCTTATCCAAGTTTCAAAGTACGTTAGTATTGCGTTATCTTTGGTGCCTCTCATCCTGATGAGTCTCCTATGTAATGTATTTTTATACAACCCATGCTGATTATTATAGTTCTTCACAACAGAAGCCTGGTAAACCGGATCACTTTGCGCCTCCAAGCTGGAATATCTTTTGTAGATTTTGCTAATCATCTCATTCTCAATTACTACTATGTTGTTCCAGAAGGGTCCACTTGTACCTTCATTGGCTTTTACTTATTTTTTGGCCGGATCATTTATTGCTTTTTGAATATTTCCATTGCCCTCAACCTTCAGCTAGTATACTTGCAGAATATATCCTTTAGATCTAAGTGGGAGAACTATTACTGGAGCACTTCGTTAGCTCTTTCGCTTTTAATGTCAGTTCCACTTTATGGTAGGTTGTGTGCTATTCTTTACTAATGTTTGTAGCATCGGGTTTCTTTGGGAGAAACAAGGATAACCTTTGCTATATTAACTATTCGCACCCTGAATCCAAACTCCTAAATTTTTTCCTCGTGGTCCTTGTTATGCTTTTCACAATGACCTACTGCTTTTTCATAGCTCTTCTTGTCATTTTCAAGTTACAGAAGAATGTTGGTGCTCTTACTGATGTAAGCGAATTTTCAGAAGGAAATTTCGAAGCCACCGCATCCTTGCAGCATAAATTTATTAAGAAGCTTATACTTAGAATGTATATATTTTATTTTGAATGTCACTAATTATCATAGATCTTTTTATCCTCTAGTTTGCTTCATCTGCCTTAGTGGATTCGTTGTGAAAAGCATATGCAACATTGGTGGCTTTGATACTGCGTTCCTGAATACTTGGTCTGCACTTGGATCCGGTAATATATCTACCTATAACTAAACTAACATTTTAAGCCCTTACCGGTACTTTCAACTGTTTGGCCTTCCTTTTGGATCCAACTTTACATCTTTCTATAAAGCAGTGTCTTCGAGAAGTTAGAGATATATTTCCCAGCTCTGTTACTCAAAAAGCTGCTGAAAATAGTAGGCCTTTCTTCTATTATTTGTTACTAATCAAAATAGTTGAAATTGGAAACATTGATAAAGGATCACAGAATGGTAGTGATGGAAATAATGATGGTAAAAAGGATGGAAAGAAAGAAAATGATCCCTATGCTACTACCACCATATTGTTGAATGATACCAAGATTTTCTAAATAAATCATTTTAGTCGGCTTTTGAGCAGCTTTTTTGTAGTTTCTTTGGTTTAATGGAGTATTCCAGGTTCTAATCACTAAGAAGAATGATTTTAGTAGCATAAGGATCGGATTTAAAAGTGCCAGAACGACTATGAAGCTATAATTCTGAAAAGCAGTGAAAGCTGTGCCAGATAAATGTTTATATAAATGTAGTATCCCCACTTTGGGCTGCTGAGGTTGTAGCAAAGCCATCCCTATCATACCCCACTGGGTATCCATATTCTTGGATGAAGTGCAAATGATTATTGGGTTCAGTTATTACTAGTGCATTAATTGTAGAATAAAAGGGTTTTGAAACCATTTTTACATAGCACACATGCACAAAACGACTTTTAAAAATACAAATGGTACATAGCCTTGAGGATAAAATTTTATAAGAGCTTATAGCTAAGGAATAAAAGAATTTAAAATTTGCAAGTACTTGCTCAGCTTTAAAAACGAACTTTGCTTTGTTCAATAGTGAAGGTTGGTAAGGAACTCAAATGTTATTTCCATTTGAAAATTGAACTATTTTTGCAAGTTTGATTGTAAAAGTTTACAAAGGGGTGGGATCGGTACAAGTGTAAAAGTTCTAAACTACAAGTCTAGAGGCTAAATATATAATCATACTACTATATAATAGACTCTTAATTTCGATAGAACCTTATAAATCGGATAGCATTACTTCAAAATGTAAGTAAATTTCAGCTTTTACAAAAAACATTAAGTAACTATACATATGAGCTATTATTTACATACTTTGTTAACATATCGTATATTTGTTTAAAATTCGGACTTTACATTTGTCAATAAGTATTGAATTATCAAGCTAAATTATGTTTTAACTGGTAACTTTGCTAAGGATAGATCTAGCCTTACATTTGGAAGAGTCCTGATATTAAAGTAGAAGGCTAAGTGTTTTGCTTTAGTGAGTCAAATCGTAAGAAAAGAACAATTTGATGTTTGAAGCCAGTCCTCATAGTTCAGGACTATTCAAGACAAAACCGGTACCACCATGAAGCTGTACACCTGGCAATAGTCATTGGTATATTAAATTTTGATTTAATGTCTATAGACAGGAGCTATTAAACCTAGAACCTGGACCATAGAGCTTATAAGAAGATTATATATGAAAGTTAAAATAATTTTCATTTCCTTGAAAACTTGCCTAGTTTTATAAGCTTAAAATCAAAAGGATGAGACACCAGTGTTTGAAAACGGGCCTAAAATGTAGGTAGATAGCTATCTGTAACGTAGAGCTTGGGGAATTCAAAAGAATAAATAGCCATTAAGAGTAACTATCGTCACTACAATGTAATTGATACTTTCGATTTAGCCTAAGTCTTGGACAGTTGCAATATCCTTGACAAAGTTGAAGTTAATTAGTCAGATGTATTCCCACAAATATTATACCATCGTGTTCAGATGTATGATAAAATTTTCCTTAAGTTATATTTAATTTACTCCATCCTTTCCTGGGCAACCACCTTTACAAATGTGAAAGAGCGAAGCAATGCAATAATAGATATAAAGTCCCAATATATAAGCAGATGGCTATCTATTTAAAAACATATTGATATATGACATACTATTCAAACAAGACTTTCATTAAAATAGTATAAAACCAAACAAACTGTTGGGTCAACATATATCAAACCCAATACAATTTTGTAGAAACGATAGTTTGTACCACTTCACTCATAATTTATTAAAAACTTATCGATATTGATTGTACTACGTGCTTTTATCTTTAATTATGACTGTAAATTCTAAGGTAGTTTGATCTATCTCCGACATGGGTTCAACCGTTGCTAATGTTAACCAATAAGTTGGAAACTAGGGATGATAAACTGGTAAACAAACTCGACTCTAACAACAAAGTAGCTAAAGGCAAAGGGGTCATGAACAACGAGTATATGCCTATAGAAACCTTGAACAAAATATTTTTAAGCAAAATCCTCATATATAAGGAAGCTCTAAAAGTCCGCGATCCTACCAAGGTAAGCTCCAATTTTATATGCTTAATGAACATATATAAATCTACAAGTCCGATTTCAGCTTTTTTAAACGACTTTTTATCAAGGAATATAATGATTATCTTCACAATGGTTGATTCTTAAAGACTTGGCGTGCATTTAAACAGGAACATAGAGATCATCTCATTGCACTACGCTTAAGAAAATTATTAGGAAATAAAATGCGTATTTTTGACATATTTTCTTTTACTTTAGTTACATTTAACTTGGCATAATAACGTTACCTAGCTTTAAGTTCAGGCTCGCGAAACCTGTGAGTAAAACCAAAGGTACGTATGTTTACAAAGAATTGCTCCAATTTAATAGCTAAGAGATCTTAATTTCTAATTAATTCTTCAAACAAGAGCCATTGACAACATCTCATTATACTCTAAAATGAGCCTTTATATGAGAGTAAATGATGTCAATTAGATATTGGGAAACGTATATCTGAAAATGGAATCTGCAATTCAAAATGTGAGGGAGATGTAAATAGCAAAGGTTTAATTTGTAGGTAGATTTAGTCTAAAGTAGAAATATATATGAAATTGATGAATACGAGTGGGTTGCTAATTTCTTGAATTTTGTAATGTATGCAGTATAGCATCTATAGATGATCTATTATTAAACTGAGACATACTCAATACACCAAACCAATTTAACACTCCTATAAAGATGAATACAAAGGCTTCAATTCAAACTAAAAATTTATAAAAACAATGGTGTCTTCTATTTTACTTGTAATTTTTAAAATACTGCATTAAGTTAACGCTCTCAGATATGCTTGTCCTTAACACCAATGGTAAGTTCCATGCCCATCCAACCTATATTCTGCCACTGCTCCATTATCGAGCTGATTCTGGCCAATAAATTGGAAATAGGGTATCCCAAAGAGACTAACGAGCTAAATTTCAACATATTTTGCCCCTGTTGGAATTTACGTCCAAGGTCAACTTTAAATTTCATCACCTACCCATCTAATGGTAAGAATAGAGCTGTTGCTGACGAATAGGATACTATCGTAATCAACTTGAAAAAAAAGTGCTTGAGCAGAAGATTCAGCTTCGACGAAGGTGCAAAAGATAAAGATAATACCAAGGTGAATTTAGCTTTGATGATGAATAATAGAAATATGTATGTCTACAAGTCGGATTAAGTTCGTCCATAAAATTTGCAATGTTGAACCAAATACGCCGGCTACTAATTATTTCGATTCAGAAAGGTTGAGCGTGTGCCTGGATAGAGATTGGAAAATCATCTGGCTCTTTTACGATTAGGATGCTTAATATAAAATAAGGTTTTCTAGTACTAATTACAGGCTCTATGTTAGTTTTTAATAAGTTTTACCACTACTGATGCTATATAATTTTGAAAACGAGCTTTTAAAAAGCTATAGGTATGGGGCGAACCAATTTCTATCTCAAATAACATTGCACAGCTTTAAAAGTTAAATTGGTTCTACTTTAGTACTCGAAATTCAAAGGAAACGTATCCGAAATTACAGATTTCCCACATATTACCTGTAATGGAAATTATACTGTTGTATAAGTAATTTGAAATTTCGATATGCCTATCTGGATTGGAAAATTTCCATATCAAATTTCAAATGGTAGACAGAACTTCATCTCTAGCAAAAAATCATTCAAACTAAATACAAGTGGATTGTTATCCGTGGTAATTTTAGAAAGGTTGTTTACTATCAAACACCTATAAATGATCAACTATTAGAATAAGACATCTATTAAAGCGAGTAAGAAAGGGTAGTATAAATACAAATTATCAAGGTACTAACTTGGAATAAATTTTTATAAAAGAAATGTTTCGTCTCATTACCTTTGTAATTCAACAACTCTATCACTTCTAACCTATTTCTAGATATACCTCTCGTTGCTGCTGGCTATTAATTCCACAGTAGTTCATCCTATTATTTGTCACTGTCCTACCATACAATCCAACCCAATACTTGCCGACAAGTCGGAAGCAAAGGATTTAAAAGATAACACCGAACTTAACATCAATATCTACTGTCGATTTGTATGTTACCATCCCAAACCCATGTTAAGTTCCTCAGCCCATAAAGAAAAAGGGAGCAGCAACGATATATACAAAGATAAAGATAGTGCCCTATTTAACAACAAGGATTTGGCTATAGAAAACTTGAACAAAAAGTTTTTGGGTAAAATATTTAGCTATGATCAAGATTCAAAAGTTAAAGATGATTCGAAGGTAGATAGTATTTTTATGGGTATATTAATAAAATGTATTTAGATTTACGACTTTGACTTTGGTTCCATCAATCATAGGGTCATCCCACCTAATACTATGGTTACCATGGAGTATGTACCTAATAGACTTAACGTTCATTTAGATGAGGAACATAGAATTATCAAGCTGACTTTTGGATAGGATATCTATTATAAAATAAATAAAATGTGTCTATAAGTATGCTTTTGATATGTAGTGCTTAAGTTTTAGTTATTGGTGGCTTAAAGCTTATAGCAGCTACCTTTGATATCGGCTCATAAATAGATCAAGCTCAAATCATTTTTTGATAGAATTGCATAGTTTGATAAGTCTAATTTGCTCGATCTAGTTAACCCAAAACAAAATTCACAATTGTTATTTTTGTGCTACTACGGCCTTGGGCTTGAAAATAATTGGGTTGACAGCATTAATTGATATCAAAATAATGATGTGAGAAACACTGACTAAAGTCCAACTTATAGATGTTGGTGTTGTAAAACTTGCAATGACTTTAGGGGTCATTTCATACTCTCGAAAATGTAGGAATGATTTGAATGCACTTACACCACACTATAAAATATTTTGAGGTACATCGCCAATACTTATCTGATAAATAGCCTCATCTTCAACTTATTTTACAGCATATATGAAATACAAAATCAAAGCATTGCTAGCAATAGTCAAAAACGGTTTCATTTAGCTTTCCAGGGTTGATGGAGTATACCTGTTTGGCATGCTTTCAAAATTTTACTAAGAGTCTAAAGTAAACATGCAAATATTTTACATATTTATAAGGCTATCCTGATCCAGAAGGGGAAGGGTATATAATTTTATTTCAATGCCCGATACTAGCTTGAATTGATAACTTTGAACGTATTATTCAAATAAACTAAGCTATCTATCTAGATAAATTCGTACATTTATCTTTGAGTCTCCCTAACACCATTAGTTTTCAGGTTAAGCCTGTATCACCTAAACACCTACACAGTACAGATCGATCCAACATTCCTACACTAACATTTATATCTAGTTGCAACGATTTCGTAATTTAATCTCGTAAAAATATCTTTAATCGTAACTTTTATAACAAGCTTTGGGTAAAGGGTATTCAAATTAGACCTATTCCAGCTAGCCTATATTAAAAATATCTCTCTCTAACCTACTTTACTTTGAAATCGTAAATTTTGAAAATATAGGGATAGGACCTGATACCTGCTCTAACTATTTCCCAGCTCTAGTGCAAAAAGCTACAACCCTGAACTTTATAAACAATCGGTGCAATAGTATACACCTCATCTAGAACTAATTGGGGAGTATACCCCGATCGAACTTGCATATGAGACTAGATCAAATTTAGTATTGGAGTAATTTGTTACGGAAGTTACACCATTAAAGTGATAAACGTCATTTACTTTGTTAAACTCTACTAAACTTATCAAAACCCACAAGTTAATAGCTAATTTTCCAATGTTTTTAAACTAATTAAATTCGAGTTTGAGCCCAACTATTTCCCGTAAAACTTTATTCAAGTTTGCATAATCGATTCCCACCACAGCTTTCTATACATTTTGATCAAACTGATGGAATTTAGAGTTTACCCAACCCAACTTTATAGAAATGGATCAGACAACGAGCTTATTGAGTTTGTATGGCACAAAGGTTATGGAGTATAGGTCCAAAATCGGCTTTTCAAATCGATTGTATGGGTAATCGTTTGGGTAGTTCAATTCGACTATATAAATGAAAGCCTTAGCACATAAAAGTTTAACTTTAATATCAACAAACTTATACCTTTAATCGACAGTTACCAACACTTCACTTGTAACTAACATCATCATACAAAAGTTATTTACTACAGGATGGGTTTCAAACGACCAGCCAAATCAGATACTAAACTTAAGGAAGGAGAACCCGAAAAGCCACAAGCCAAACCCATAAGTTTCGGCCAGCTCTTCCGGTACATAACCTCAACTCAAATACTCATGCTGATAATCGGGGGTCTAGCAGCCGCCGCCTCAGGTGCTGCTTTACCGGCCACCTCCATCTTCTTTGGCAAAATGGTAGACGCTTTCACTAATTTCCAACTGCGCAAGATTAATGCCGACCAGTTCCAAGATGTCGTGAACGAGAACGCCTTATACTTCCTTTACCTAGCCATCGGTGTCTTTTTATGCACCTACATCTACATGTCCACTTACATCTACGTAGGTGGTAGGCAGACTTTCATGATCCGTAAGAATTACTTACAAGCAACTATGCGCCAAGAGATCGGGTGGTTCGATACCTTGGGAGCGGGAGAAGTGGCTACTAGAATTACAACTGATACCAATCTCGTCCAGGATGGTATAAGTGAGAAGATCGCCCTCTTTATTCAGGATATTACCACTTTCATCTCGGGCTTCGTCATCGCCTTTACAGCCGATTGGAGGTTGACGCTAGTCGTCCTATGCATAATACCTGCCTTGGTAATTACTATCGGCTTTTTGACATTCTTTGCCACCAAGTTCACGACTCAAGCTTTAGACTTCTACAGCGATGCTGGTACTCTAGCTGAGGAGACGATATCCTCTATCCGTACCGCAATTGCCTTCAACAAGCAGTCCAAGTTGGTCAAGCTGTACGACGACAACCTAGGCAAGGCCGAGAAAGCCGGTGTCAAAAAGGCATTTTCGGTCGGGGTAGGAGTAGCCGCCATCTTCTTCTTCATTTACTGTGGGTACTCGTTAGCTTTCTATTACGGTGGGACCTTGCTAATCGAAGGCTTGGTCCAGAGCGGTAAAGTTGTCAACGTGTTCTTCGCCATACTCATCGGTGCCTTTTCATTGTCCAACGTAGCACCCAACATCCAGGCCCTGTCAGTTGCAAAAGGTGCTGGAGCTAAACTATTCGAAACTATTGATAACCAGCCCAAGATTGACATTTATGACGAAGGTGGTAAGAAGTTGGAGAAAGTAAGTGGTAAATTGGAACTGCGCAACGTCAAATTTAGTTATCCTTCCAGACCCGACGTCTCTATATTCGAAGACTACTCGTTGACCGTTGAGCCAGGAACTACAGTAGCGCTGGTAGGTTCATCGGGGTCTGGAAAATCCAGTGTAGTTCAACTTTTAGAACGGTTCTACGATCCTTTGGCAGGCTCTGTTTACCTCGATGGAACCGATCTCAAGGATCTCAATTTGAAGTGGTTGCGTCAGCAGATCGGTTTAGTAGCTCAGGAACCTACTTTGTTCAGTGGAACTATAGCTACCAACGTAGCTTTAGGACTTATTGGTACGAAACATGAGTTTCTACCGTTGGAACAACAGATGCCTTTGATTGAGGAAGCTTGTAGACTAGCCAACGCCCACGAATTTATTTGTACTCTCCCGGATCAGTACCAGACTCAAGTCGGTGAACGCGGATTCCTCTTATCGGGTGGTCAAAAGCAGCGTATTGCCATAGCTCGAGCCGTAGTCAAGGACCCCAAGATTTTACTCTTAGACGAGGCCACCTCAGCTTTGGATACAAGATCGGAAAGTGTGGTCCAGGATGCGTTAGATAAAGCTAGTAAAAACCGTACTACCGTCACTATTGCCCATCGACTCAGTACCATCAAAGATGCCAATCTCATAGTTGTTATGGAACGTGGAAAGGTTATCGAACAAGGTACCCATAGGGAGCTTATCGAATTAGATGAAGTTTATGCAAGATTGACCAAGCTTCAGGACGTCAACTATCAGGAGTCTCAAAGCGATACACCGATCGAAGAAACTATTATCAGGAAACTCGATACCTATCATTCGTTGGACCCTGAAAGCAACAACTTGCAAACTATTGAGGAGCGTAAGATCAACACATCAGGGCTCAAACTCTCCTTGAAGGTGTTTGCCATTAACAAAAGCGAGATGCATCTCTACATCATGGGAACTTTGGGTGCAATCGCTTTAGGCCTAATCTACCCCATCTTCGCCATCATCTTTTCCAACATCTTGACCGTATTCCTTAAGACTGGACAAGAACTTAGAGATGGTACCAACTTTTGGTCTCTCATGTTCCTTTTAATCGCCTTGGGGGCTGGTATTGCCACTTTCGCCCAAATCGGGTTCTTTGGTATAGCAGCCGAGAAGCTGACGACACGCCTACGCATAAAGGCCTTTGCCGCCATCCTAGAACAAGAACCGGGCTGGTTTGATAGATCGGAGAACACAACTGGCTCTCTAACTTCCAAAATGTCGACTGACGCTCAAGATATCCAAGGATTATCTGGTGTCACGTTAGGTACTTTAGCTCAAACCTTCACCAACTTGATAGGATCTATTATAGTAGGTCTAATTTACGGTTGGAAGCTAGCTTTAGTTATATGCGCCACCTTACCTTTACTTATCGGTGCCGGATATTTACAGATTGTCATGTCGACGCTGTTCCAAGAGTCCAACAAAAAGTCCTATGGTCAATCAGCCGAAGTAGCGTGTGAGGCAACGGCGGCTATAAAGACGGTCAACTCGTTAACTAGAGAAAGGCAGGTCGTCGAGCACTATACCGCAACTATGGCCGGTCCCTTGAAAGCTAGCTATCATAACGCCTTCTTCGCCTCGTTAGCTTTTGCAGCGGCCCAGTCCATCAACTTTTTGGTCAACGGCCTTGGATTCTGGTATGGTGCCTACTTTGTTTAGACAGGGCGAGTACGACTACACACAGTTCTTTGCCGTGTTCGTGGCTTTAGTTATAGGAGCTGGTGGCATCGGTAGATCTTTCGCCTACGGTCCAGATATCTCCAAAGCCAAGGCAGCTGCCATCTCTTTGTTCTCGCTTTTGGAACGTCGACCACTTATCGATACCAAACCTAGCCAGGATGCCAAACGACCCAAAGATATCAAAGGTCGGGTAGAATTCTCTGAAGTTGATTTCAGATATCCAACCCGCCAAGAAAATAGAGTTTTGAAGGGAGTCTCCTTCACAGTAGAACCAGGTCAGTTTGTAGCTCTAGTAGGACCTAGTGGTTGTGGTAAATCGACGACAGTTTCCTTAATCGAAAGATTCTACGATGCATTCCGAGGTCAAGTTAAAGTAGACGGTGTAGATGTTCGAGATTACTCATTACCCCATCTCCGAGACCATATGGCCCTAGTAAGCCAGGAACCTTCCTTATACAACTTGACTATAGGCGAGAACATTGCCTTTGGAGCTCGATTGGAAGATGGTAACCCAACCCAACAGCGGATTGAAGATGCTGCCAAAGCAGCCAACATCCATGACTTTATCATGTCGTTACCCGATCAGTACAACACCAAAGTCGGTGGCAAAGGTAGTCAGCTTTCAGGAGGTCAGAAGCAGCGTGTCGCCATAGCTCGTGCGTTGTTACGAAACCCCAAAATTTTACTTTTGGATGAAGCTACTTCAGCTTTAGATGCCGATAGTGAGAAGGTAGTACAGTTGGCGTTAGATGCCGCTAAGTTAGGTAGAACTACTATAGCGGTTGCCCATAGATTGAGTACCATCCAGAACGCTGATTTGATCTTAGTATTCAAGGATGGTAGGATCGTGGAACGGGGTACCCACAAGCAGCTGGTCGAGTTACGTGGCCAATATTATCAGATGGTTGGTGAACAGGTTTTAGCTATCTAATGTTAAACTTTTAAAAATAAATCAGTTTTTTTGTTTATGAAAATATTATTAGTATATCAGCAATTTTATTTCCATGTTTCTATACACAAATATATTAAAATAAGATAAACAAGGTATCTTTATAAAAAATGAAGTATTTAATTAAAACGGCGTATTTACACTACAACCTTTCAAAGTTAATAACCAAATCCTTGGGATGGGAAAGACCAAAGGCATTGGAAATAACTCTAGGTTTGCCAGTCTCAGCATCAATATGAGGACTGTCTTTGGGCAAACTAACCTTATACCTGCGCAAAATAGCAATAAGAACCAACTTCTGCTCCAAAAGGGAGAACGACATACCTACACACAACCTGGAACCTCCACCAAATGGATACCATGACTTGACTTTTGATTTATCAAGCACCTGCTTATTAGTAACTGGGTCTAAAGTCAAAAATCGGTCTGGGTTGAACTGGTTAGGGTTCTCCCATCGGGCCGGATTCTTCAAGGAGGCATGCAAATTACAGAACATGCTTTGATCGGCATTTAGTTGGTGACCACTCTTCAACTGTACAGGTTCAGCTAATAGGCGGGGTAGGCGCTGGACGGTCGAGTTGATACGCATGGATTCGTGGATAACGGCTAGCAAATACAACATATCTTTGCACTGCTCTTCAGTAGGGCACTTGTTGTCAGCATCGATAAATTCGAAGATCTCTTTACGTACCTTATCTTGGACATCAGGGTTGGTAGCTAAGTAGAATATGGTGTAAGCCAAGGTGTTAGAGGTAGTGTCGTGACCGGCGGCAAATAAAACAGCTGCATCGTTAATCAACTCCTCAGTCGTCAAAATGGGATTACCATCCTCATCCAATGTATCAGCTGCCTTGACCATCATCATGAGTAGATCTTCTTCGACCCCTTCGTTACCGTTAGCCTTCTTCATAGCTAACTCGGACCGCTTGTCTTTGAGGACGTCGTGCAGCAGATCGCGGAACTCTCCTACATCCTTCCAACTTCTTTTACGAGAGGGAATAGGGAAGAATTCCAAAAAAGGGAAGAGGAAATAAAAGGCCGAGTTGACCGAATCCATGGATCTAGTGTACAAACTGGTTAAAGGACCTTCAGGGTCCTCACTAGCCTTGAAATCAACGTCGAAAATAACTTTGCCCAGGCCATCTAGGGCCATGTTCTTGAATATGGGTTCGACATCTGAACTTCCACCGGTTCGATCGATGGCCTCAATCATCTTGTCAATACATTCGTTGATGAGTACCGTCGACCACTTGCGGTGGAAGGCCGGGTTGACGACTTTACGATGCTTCTTCCAGTCATCCCCGCTGGTGAAGACAATATTGTTGCCAAAGAGTTTAGTGACAAGGCCGTGGGGGTTACGTTTTACTAGAGGATCTTTGAGGTAGAGGTTGGGCTTAGCTAAAATGTCCTTGATCTGGTCGACATCCTCGATAGTTACGACCCAACTACCGAACCACATCTTACATATACCGTGCTCATAAAGTAGAGGTGCCACGTATTTTTCGATACGTTGGTCGCTGGGCATACCTCGTAAGGCAGCTACTATGTTGGGGATTATGGGTACGGTTGGTAGTGAGCGTATGTTCTTTGGTGGAATTAACTTGTATACAGCTAGGCCTATCAAGGCCACGATACCTAAGGTTACTATTGCTTGAATTGTTGACATGAAGTTTTAATCCCGTAACTATAAAAATTTTAATGCTTCATCTCGTATCTCCCTCTGAATATATAATACAGAGGGTAAACTAGCCTCCACCTGGATGTTTTGTAGGTTTACGATATTCCTAACTTCGTTATAGCTATAAATAGACACCCTATTAATTTCAGCTTCTATCTTCCCCGCTGACACTGTTTTATACAGCTATTAAATTGTACTCCAAAAGGAGCGGTTTATATCCAATGAATTTTAGACATTACACCTTTCAATTGGTCTCAAGTAATCTAGAGGCCAAGACTTCAAAACTTTTACAAACAAATACACGATCATTGAGCTGCAAAAGTGGAATGGGTTATAACTTCGGGTAAAGCACTACCAAAAGATCGAAAATCGCTTTAAACCCCTCTATTCTTTAGATCAAAATTGCTCACATCTGTTTTTCATAGCACAACATCGCTGAATTCCAACAGTAAACCTTACTTTCCTATCAAACATAAACGTGATTTACGCTGAAGCTGATGCTAAATTGGGTTACAGGAAACTGATTCAAACCGTCGTCCAGAAAATACTATTAAACAACCGAAGTTATCGGCTATCCAAACTTTTGGGTAGGCAAAGAGCTGCCATTACTTTCTTTAGCTTAGTCATCTGTTTACCTCATGAAATAAGGATCGTGTATTTGTATAAGTAATTTTATAAATTCGAAAAAGGTATGAGGCGCTGCATGTGAGAAAGGATAGATCTTTGTAGGTGTAGGATTTATCCATTACAAATATCTATAGGCTGAATCTATTCAAATCTTCCTTGGTCTCATTTTATTATTATTTGTAGCCAGGCTTAGCATATCTAAATTGATATTTTCTAGGGCAAAAGGCTCTTACAATAAACGCCTACAGATGTGAGTACTTATAAGTATAGTTGTATATATAGACTAGGCCAAGTTACAAAAGGTAAAGCTCACTATGTTAGGAACGAAAAAACTCCTTATCATCAAATAAAAACAGCTATAGCATATATATATTGAAATTAAAGATCAATATAAATGAAGGTATATTTATTTCATCTCTTCACCATCCTTTATCCTAAGTGCATAATTCAAAATCCAAATTGAAATTGATTTGAGTGGTTGAAGAGAAGGTATGCAATTTAGATATGGATTTGAGAACCTTATACTTTATCAGGATCAGAGAGAGCCACCTTATGTCTCAATAGAGAGAAGTTCATCCCCAGATATAGTCGAGCACCTCCACCGAATAGTACCCGACCAACTAGATTCTCATCTTAATACGATATAAATTAACGTGAGATGAACCTTTCCAGATCCTTGAGCCTATCGAGTCTATGGTACATGTTGTAAATGCCTTTTATAAACTTTGGAAAGCCTATAGCTATGCTTGTTGAGATCAGGAATTATATTTTGGTCTTTGTAGCTGTAGTTTACTCTATTCATACTTTTCTTTTTAGTTTTAATGCTCCTGTCAGAAAAGTAGATGTGTATTTATCATGCGAATAGTAGACAAGTATGGATAGGCTAGATTTCAGTATATATTAAATGAAATTGCAATACTGTATTTTTGAAATTATATAAGCGAAAGATTAAATCTTAGCTTGTGCTACAATAATATATCTCTTTAATGAATAGCCTCAGTAAACTTATATTCCTATAGCGGAAATGTAAAGTTTGTCAATTTTCATAGATGAAAATTTGTAAAGTAGTTAAAAGGCAAAGAATGGTAGTGAAGAAATATATATTGCTATGTTCTAATAAATTTAAAGTATAGTGCTAAAATAAAACAGTATTTTACGATAATAATATAAACAGGTAATATTGATTCCTAACGTTCATCAAGGTATTTATATATATTACTCATCATCGGCGTTCGTACATAGTTACCTTTCTTTGCAATATTCACAACATTTACTAAAGTTAACAACAACATCTTTCGATCGCCTTTGAATCCACTCAATAAACCTAACTTCATCCTTTGGGAGAGTAACGAACTGTAAACCCAAGCTCCCATTATTATCAATCATATCGAAATCCATACCGTTTACCACGTCGTATATATGACAGTCACACCGGATAGTAAAGTTGACAAGGCAAGGTAGCTGAAATAGCAACACTCTAAAAAAGCTGATACCTAATTTAACTCTACCCAGCAATTTTAATCGAATAACTGAGCTAGTACCCACTATATTTTCGAATAAATCATCTTTTATATAGCCACTTAAGTCTACTTGCGTTAGCTTAGGTAAAGAAAGCAAAAGTTGCATCGACAGGTTATCAAAAGTTCTATAGAGGAATAAGTTGACATGTCGAAGGCCTTCAAACTTCTGATAGAAATCAAACGCTAATGGTCCAATAATCAATCCCAAACTTTGTAGCTTATCAAAAGCATACTTACTAAAATGGTTGTAGGCATCCAAGTTGATGTAAGCCTGCCACCGAAAGCAAAAGGATTCAAGCCGAGGGAAACAGACCAGTGGAAATCTCGGGATATCTTCTTGATATAGAATGCTTAAAGTCAATTTTCTCAAATTTAAAAATTGGCTGGGTATTATATCAATTTCAAACTCATAAATGTTAATATCTAGATTTAACACCTTCAAGTTGGGAAAGCTGGTATTGATGCGAACTAGAAGCTGCGGGTCACTATTGGCTACTTGCAGATGTAAAGAACGAAGCTGTGGTATACAAAATAGATCCAGCACCTTAGTATCTAATAAGCTATAGTTTTTTATTACTAAATTGAGATGGTCGAGCATTTCGATAACATTGTAAAAGTCAATAGTTGTTGGAAAGGGTTCATACAGGGTAAATTCAAGTTGCTTTAAACTCTTATCTAAGGTATGTAGTTGATATATTACTTTTCTACCTACATCACTCCAAAATATACGAAGGCTTTGCAAGTTTGGAAGCTGGGTCCTTTACTTTGAAAAGGTTGGGATGGATACCTTTAAATTCTTTGATAAATTTACCATACCTCGGTATCAAATTTGAAAACTCATTCCAAACTTCTGGGTTACCAAGATCATCTTTATCTAACACTTTGTAGATGTTGGCCAGCAGTATATTGTTGAATTGTCGATTGCAGTAACGTAACTCTAACCACTGTGAAAGCTCCAAATTAACTACGATATTTTCGATTATAAGGTCAGGTAAAGTGCTAAAGTTGATGCGCATCTCATATGTTCTTTTACTAATAGAAAGGAGATGTTTAGCTTTGAAGTACAGCTTATATGCTGTTCTTTTGGACTGGGTAAATAGGAATCTATCGGTAATTCTTATTACCTAATTTTATTGAAAATAATGTTTTTTACTCAATTAATAAGCTATACGTAAGAAATCCAATTAAAAATTATGCAAGGGGTTTTAGTATAAACCACTTTTAATCCAAATATCTTGGTAAACCCACTATAAAAACATCCTATAGATCTGAATGTTAGTGATAGATATCACAATGTGAAATATTCCATCAAAAAACCCACCATACCCTAAAGTTCAAATATCGTTAAGATATGCTTAACCTAAAATGAAGTAGTACACTTCCTTAAGCTATATTCCCATGTTGAAAACAAAGTTGGTTGTAAAGAATCTGGCCAAATCTCACTAAAATAGAGATATTTCGATGTTAATACCATATGAGTATATTTACTACATATTCAACAAACTAAATAAGAAAACCAAACCTTCAAATGCTATTAATTCGATCGAGCTTACAATTGTAAAATACTATATATTTCAAGTGCAAATAGAAGCCTTATCAGAGACCCCCATACTCTTGAGAGCAGTAAACTGAAAAAGCTCACTGCTATGTTGGATGCAATGGTATTAATATTTAAAATCCGAAATCAACGTCTTGGACAGAGAAGAGTTTGTACCTTCGCCAAGGTACTTGAGCTAATAGTTACCACCAGAGTCGAAGTGAAAGTGAACATTATCAACTCAAACTACTTCAGGATACCTACTATTGGATATAAAATTGAGTGTTGAGGATTCAGCCGTAAATTTAAAAATACTATTTGTGACAAGATTATAAATAGTAGTCTCGCTGTTGGATTTTCAACATATAAGGCCAATGCTATGTCCTCCTAAAGCTAGCACTACACATCTATACAAAGTAATGGCACTATAGCTTTGTTGAAATGTATATAGCTTCTCTTTAGGATGAATAATACTCTACTTTTAGGTTAACAATTAACAGCATTATTCAGGTCAACTGCTAACTCCAATATTTATTTTATAAAAGATGTATTGCTTAGTGCTTAGAAATTATATTCTAACTTAAAAGGCCAAGGTTTAAAATGTTTATTGTTAAACGACATCTATATACTTGAGTTTTTTACATTATTGAAATAATTATAAATTCATAGTGATCTTTTAGTTGTATAAACGATAATTCTTCTTTATCTAGATGCTTAGATAAGTGATACTGTTTCCTTAAAAACACACTATATTGAGGGCTATTTCCCAGATAAGAACTTACTAGAAGTCTATAAGCAAAATTTTAACTACCAGGGATATATTCTTATAAGGGATAAAAGTATATTTATATAGCCCTTTGTTTAAAATTCATACCTGATGATTCGATATAGCAAATATAAGTTATTTAGGTTTGTAATCGAGACAATGTAAACATTTGCTGAGCAAACATGCCTTTTGAGTATACAGTATCAGAAATGGGGCGAAGGAAAGATAACAGGGTGGAAATTCCGCTATCACAACCATACCTGGAGTAATATAGCTCGTTAAAGAGCAATATAGATGGTATAATCATAAAATATGTCTTTGAATAGAGTATAAATAATTCCAATACATATATGCAAGTTATTCAATCAATTCCAAAACATTAAGTTGTCCATAAACACTATATTTTGTTAGATAAGCATCCCCCTTTACCAATATACTTTTGCGGAATTTCTAGATCACAACATCAGGGATTCAAGTTGGTATTTCAATGGTAGAAAAAATATGACGTTGCAAGGATATGAATCTTTTCAAGACAGGTTATATAGCAAATAAATGATTGCTACAATGCCAGATTTAACAAAAATTAATCCCTTAAAATAGGTTGATATATCTCCAATAGCCTTTTATGTTTCCATAAGTCGTGAAAGCTTTATTTGATTGCACAGAGTCTCCATTCCCTTATTTTCCAACCTAAGGGATAGGTAAGTTACATACTAACTCCTTTTACCACTATCAAGCCTGTTTACTTTGAGTTTGACAGAAACTCAATATTGTATACGTAAGCATTTAATCCCTACCAGTTTTAGCACATCGAAAAATATAAATAGCAGTCAAAGTACCTTTGGAATCAATAAACAACAAGAAAAAATGTACTCCCAATACCAGACTTCTCCTCTCTCCCAGTTCCAGACTGTCGACCGTTTCGCCAGCCCCTACGGCCAGTACGACCCCACCTGCAACCAGCAGGATCAGCCCCTATACATGGTTGACATGATCCTTAACAAGATCCGTGACAGCTGCCAGCACGAGCAGTTCAACCCCAACCCCATGGTCGTCCAGCAGGTCACTGAATTGTTGCGCAACAAGGCCGATATGTCCCGCCAGTTGATCCAGCAGGCTATCCAGTTCTGCCAGATCCGTGAGCAGCAGTGCCAGAACCCCGTTGAGCGCCAGATGTGCCAGCAGAAGCAGCACAACTTGGTCCAGCTCCTTCAGATCAAGGATCAGATCCGCCAATTGGTTCAGCAGCGTGTTATGTGCCAGAGCCCCCAGCAGTGCCAGCAGATCGGTCAACAGATCCTCCAGTTGGCTACTCGTGCCCAGATGCTCAACCAGCAGTTGTTGTGCCAGAACGAACAGATTTTGGGTCAATACAACCGCACCCAGCCCTGGGGTCAGCAGTCCCTTTTCGGACAGCAGTACTCTCCCATGACTCAGGGTGTCTTTGGCCAGCAGACTTCCCCCTTCTCCCAGGGTCTCTTTGGTCACCAGGTCTCCCCCTTCCAGAGATTCTAAGTGTAGCGTATTGAATAAAGGATTTAGCGTTAATTATATATTTGAATCTATATTAAAGTTTTGTAAAATACAAGGTATTAATATATATGTACGTATATTTTGAACTATGGAGTTCAATATAGGTAAATAAATAATGTCAAAGTAAATAACTTGATATATTATAGAGGTTTTAGAATCCAGTTTAATTATCGCTCGAAAGAAATTGCACTTTTTAAATTGGACCAATACTGCCATTAGCTTGAAGGAAGCTTCTCATTTTATATATTTGAAGGTATCCATCTGAAATTACCAAGTTTAAACTGTAAATATCTGTTCTTTACTCAGTGTGTAGTGTATCCTCTTCAGTACTAGATCTGAGGATGGGCAGAGTATTGAAACTCTACACTCTTAAACCCAATACAACCTTCCGTTTTTTCAGGCTGCTTCGCGTGGTTGTCTAATTGGGTGTTGATCTGAGACTTCTGTTCCAAAAACGCGAACAGTGGTAGGGCAGTCGATTTAGCTTTAGGTGAATCCAACTCAAACAAGAAGAACCTACCGATGTTACTAGCACCGATTACAATAACAATGAGTACGGTAAAGAACTGGGTGAAAGTGTACTCCTTGGTCAATGAATAATCGTATCAGAAACCTAATCCATTATCAAAGAAGCCATGGATTAAGCTAAGGCAAAGGCAAGAGATACCTTGAAAGTGCTGTAGTAGTTGAATTTAAAGGGATCATCCATTATTAAAATAAATTATCTCAAGATGTGATCTTCATAAATCAATGAGCTCGCTGTTTTGATAGCAGCAGCCACTTTATTTGCAATTTTGACTGAATTGAGGTAGGATTTTTGGATAGCTTTTTGAGCCAACCTCATCATCACAGCTTGGAGGTAATTAGCTCCGATAAGTAGAAGTAAGGCGACATATTCCACCAAAGTAAGCTTCTAATCGTATATCATACTTGCTATTACAGATCCCATCAAAATTTTAAAAGCCTGAACTAAGAGATTTAAGATAGTTTCCGACAATCCTTGAATATTCTGAGTTTCATTGCTTAATTTGGAAGTTGGTTTGCTGGTGGAATTATTTGTGCAGTTGAAGCAGTCCGATTCCTGGTCTAGGATGCCTTGAAAGGTCCGGATACGTAGCTTGAACGTTATTTCTACAGCTGCTAGGTTGAAATAGTAAGTTTGAAAGAATATGGCTACATCGGCATCGATTATTATAAAAAAACATCAGGGACCAGAAGCTGATGCCTTAATTAAGGGATTTGCCAGTCTTCAAAAACATGGTTAGGATCTGGGAGAAAGCCAAAGCAAAAAAAGAGTAGGTTAAACATAGGTTTATGGCACCTAAAGCTCCTAGGATACATAGGTATAGTTCACTAAAGCTTACAGCAAACACTTTTAACGCCAACCTAAACCCAAATGTAATATGCTAGTTCCCATGATCTGCACCAAAATCCATACTTTCTGAATCAAACGTAGGATATATATCCAACTTCTTAATAATTCACACATCAATTTTAGCAGAATTCAATGATTGTTGGTAGTTGACATCCTGCAGTTGAGTCATCTTTGCATACACTCCATCCAGCTCGACAAGCCTATTTAGGTGCCTTATTCCACAGCTCTAGTCTAGTTCATTATTGTAATTAGGTTGACATCTTTTATGGCACTGAGCCGGTACGCCACTATAATTATGATATAGTTTGAACTCGCCTTGTCTAAAGCATCCTGAATTATATTCTCAGACCTTGTATCCAAAAATGAAGCAGTCTCATCTAAAAGTAAATCTTGGAGTATTTAACTACGGCTCGGGCTATAGTGATACATTGTTTCTGCCTATCCGATAAGAGAAAACTTTGCTCACTAACGAAAAGCCTTTAAATTCAGAAACATTGAGTCAAGAGGGATAACTGAATCGAATGCTCTTGAGTTCCAACCTACCTTGGAAGCCATTTAGCTGTAAATCTTTCACATTGTAGATATCAATTGAAGGCTGACCGTCAATAACCCCATACAGTTTTGCACCAACCTTTTTGGAATTGAACATGGCCTGATGTAAGGTACCAAATTTGACAAAACAAAAGTTTTCATCAAAGTTGCGAGCAGGGCGTTGGTCACCTTGCCATTCTTACTCAAACCATATATAATCAGTGTAATACTAAAGTAGAAATTTAGAGCGTAGCTACAGTAGAGGAAAAATAAGACAAGCTCGATACTGATCCCCATCATAACTGCCTTTTGAAATCCAACTTTCTTGGCCTTTACTAAGTTGGATCAATAGAGTTTGGCTAACTCGAACTGGTTATTAAAGACAGCTATCATCCTTATCGAAGCTATAGATTTCTCAAAGATATCGATATCTATGCAATTCTTCAATGTCCCACTATAGATTTGGAATTTAGGAAGACAGTCAGACATATAGCGATTATAACGCCTGTTCTTAACCTGTTGAATCAACTTTTATCTTAGTTTAAGATAGTTTTCAAATACCTTTTACAGAGGTGGAAGGCAAGTATACCAGTTATGTAAGTGAAGGTGGATATAAATATAAGGGTACAGAAGAGGATTATTAAGGAAGGAGATAAAAAGTACAATGTGTTGGAGTTGACTACAGCTTAAAATTGGGAAGGTGAGATGTTGTTCAATTAGAAATTGATAAAGGTATCTATCATGTACTTAAAGAGGTCAGTCTCTATTGATAAAGCTGAGCCAGCGATCAAAGCTGATAAACTATAAATTGTCAGTAGGAAGGTTTAAAATGAAATTATAAACCGGTAAATTGATGGAAAGAAGTTGGTTTGGATAGATTTAGTTGCAGCTTGTCATACCTTTAGAATGTTTTATGGATTTTTTAAATAGCATATTGGCTTTAAATATGTAATTTAAAGTTATATCAATTATAAATGAAAAGTTGGATAAAAGGAATGAAGATATACCGAGCAAAAAATTAAAAGTATTCTTAAACTATACTACAGAAACAGGAGAAATAAAACATTGACTTTATTTTACTTTGACAACTCTAAAAATGTTTCCCAATTCATTAAATACTTGGGGTAAAATTAGAATTCCTAATTGGCTTGGATGAATACCCTTCAAACTTGTGGGGTGAAGTAATTTCGTTTAAGCCATTGGCACTTTGAAATAAGCTTAATTTGAAAGCTATTGTGCTGTATTGCAAGATTGAGACCTATATTGTACTGCTAGAAATTTTCAAGTTAGTAGATATTTGCTTGAGATTTTGGATGCTTTAGCAAGCTTACATTTCACAATAAATCAAGCTTCGTATTCAATTTAGTAAACTAAGCTTATGAAATTATGGCAACTTTTGACTGTTGGTAGTAGAAGCTAACTAAAGAAAAGTGAAGGTTGCTTTCCATTACCATAGTTCCAACCGTTGTTTGATGGGCTGTGTTGAACTATCTTTTGGCTTTTGTTATTCCAATTTAAAGAATATGTATTTTTTATCTACAGGGTATTCGGCAACAAGCCTTTACCGGCAACCTTCATCCAAGAACAAGTACTGATCGATAACTAAAGCGATAGATCAAGCTTTTTGAAATAGTTTCTATCACAGAATAGGATGACGAAGGAGAGAAGTTTCGGAGAATAGAGTAAAGTTTAAGTAGCAGTATTGGAGCGAGTACGCAATAAATGAAGTAAATGTTAATCTATAATTAGGTTGGGTACATGTTGGGACAATGTACTTTGTTAATGGCAGCTCTAAGTAAAGTAAAGGCTTGCTTCTAGTGAAAGGCTTTAGCCTATTTTGTAGCGATTGTAGGTATAAATTAGTTGAGTTGGAGTAAAAACCCTTTATTTTAATCGATTTGCCGACTGTTACATCGGCTTTTGATTGTAGTTATAGAGGCTTTTATCCAGGCAGGTCTGTAGAAGTTTATGGCTGTCTACAAGAAACAGTATAAAGCTGTGCGAAATAGGTGAAGTCATAATTTCCTATGATATAATAGTCACTGTATATAAGCCAATGAAATCATGTACATTATACTTTGGTTGGATGTCTAAGCTGCAGTTCAATTTGAATTATTTGATGCGCTTTGGCACCTCAATCTTTGACAAATCTAAAAAACGTTAAACTTGATATTGGATTCAAGATGAATCATTTAAAATGAAATGAATTATGGTCAAATTTTAGCAATGTTTTAGTGAGGGAGGAATCTTGAAAAGAGAGGTGATGGTATATTTTGAAACGATTAATGGCTATCACTACTATCAAATCCCAATTACTACTGTGCTGATGTAGAAACTAATCCAAAGATAGCCGCTACACAGATAGTTACCACAATGTTCCCATACAACCTAAACTATCAAAACATTGATAGATTGAAAAGTAGCACACCCCATGTTTATATACGTTTCCTATTTTTACCTGCACTACAATACTTACTTTTAACCGTTAACCGACCTGCCCTTTCCAATCTAAAAAAACATTGCATAGCTATTAATACATTCTCCTAACATCCCAAAAAGAATACATAGTACGTTTGATAGCTAATTAGAGATACAACTCATATGTCCACTTCAAGCCCAAATTTCCTAGCCTTGAAGAGGGTAGGACTAAAATATAGCGACAACAGTTGATTTCGAAAGAGCTTCGCAACCTTGTACAGGTTAGCTAGTGGATCTACGGTTAGGATCGGACTAGTGGGCCCTCTCAAATAAGCTTAAACTAGATTGAGACTTGATAGAGGTTGTACGACATAGCGGGAAGTTTCTGAGAAGCAAGGTGAAAACAAAAAGCTGCAGAATTAGTTTAAACTAAAGTGCTGGGTGCAATGATTTCATATAAGCCAAAATTAAGCTTGGGAAGGGCGATGAAAAGGTTTGTATGGACCTGCAGTTCTCATCAGAAATAATATTGACAAAAACAAGTGGAAAATCCTAATTCAATTAGGGAAGCTGGTCCAATTAGTCAGGTATAGCCTATCGCTTATATTTCATCTCCAAAATTTCATGTAGCGTTACTTTGGATAAAGTTTTCAAACCAAGTTGGATGAAAACATAGTATTTAGGTGTAAAGATAGGTTCCATCATTAGATGTTTTAAAAAGTTTTCATTTACAACTATGCTGATTATGATTAATAATTTCCATTGATCGAGCTTTTCTCACTATTTCTTTTATTTATAGCTTAGCGAAGCCAACTTTTAGCTCTTGCTTAATTCACATTGTACCAACATACCAACAACACCAACAGCAACTGCGATTAAATGGTCTTGACAGCATCGAGGGAGCACTTCCGACCATCGCCTTTACTCCCATCAGCAATCTCACTCGACAACCACGACTTAGATAGAGGGTTCCTTTTAAAGGACCTGTTCAAGCCTTTCACCAAGGAAGGCAACTACTGAGCATTGGCGAGCTACCACCACTTACAGCCACGATGCCCTCACCAAAATACTGGAGCGGAATTATTCGACCGCCTACTTCAAGGACTCGGGATACAGCCAGATACTCGACCAATTCTTCGACGACAACGGCAAAATAATACAAGATCAGATGCCCGATCTAGTGGACGCGTACAGGAAGCTACCGCTGTCCTCTTACGACAGCTACAAACCGTACATCGACTGTATGTATTTGACTGGCGAAAGTGGTCTACTATCGAACGAAACCCCAGAGACATGGATAAGTACTAGGGGATATAATGGTTCTACACCAAAGCTGCTCCCTTTCTACAAGACGGAAGGGTTCCCTGAGCAGTGGTCGGATTTTCCCAACAGACATATTGTTGGGACGGTACATGCTCTATCAACATTCAAATCCTTCAATGTCCGTTCAAGGGGCATCGACCTACTATCGAAATGCAGTATAAGCACCTCAACATCCGAACCTAACAAGGTAGGCTACATAGACAACCTACTAAGCCCATCCAACAACGATATTGAACCGGTGGAAGCCAAATATATCGAATGTCTGAGGGACCGGCTAAGGGTCGCCCTTATATTTTCTTTATGTGAAACCAACCTAGAGTACATACGTGCCGTATTTCTAAGTACGTTGGTAGATTTCTTCAAGGTAATGGAGACCGACTGGGATCTATTGCTGACGATAATCGAAAGGGGTAAACTGACAAATGAGCTACAGCTGGATTCCAAACTACGCGACTACATCAATACACTGCTAGAACCGAGGCCGTCGCGGGCAGCATACCTACGTAACATATACGAGACGAGTCAGACATTCGAAAACATAGTACCCCATATATGGCCCAAGTTAGCTCTAATAGTAGGAGCTTACTCCTGTTCCTACATGGTACATCGACGTAGCTGCCAGTACTACACGTCGAGGTCTCCCTTCTACATGGAATCGGGCTACCTGAGTTCCGAAGGCAACCTCGGCATACCTTTAGGACTACTCCCCAACCACCACATCCTCAATTTGGAGAACAATTATTTGGAGTTTCTCCCCATCGCCAATGAAGGCAACTACGACGGTACGGTAATTCCTAGTGAGCTGCAAGTCGGTAGAGAGTACGAACCTATACTAACCTCCTTCCAATCCTGCCTCATGAAGTATAGGATGGGAGACATCATTCGAATGATGGGCTGGTATAAGAACCTTCCCGTCATCCAAATCGTACGACGGAGGTTGGACATCATCCCAGTACGCGGTATTAACCTGTATGAAGAGGATCTAGTACGAGCTTTAGATCAGACTAAACTCAAGAAAGCCCATTTTTACTGCTACGAAGATTTTAGTTCAAGTCCCTCCAAGCTAGGCTTCTATATCGAACTTCAACCTAGCTACTACCAACGTATTGGGTACGAAAGTCGGTGGAGGCTGAAGGATGTGTCAGAAGCCAACATCATTGAAGCTACTGGCTCCATCCATAGGTTCTTAGAGTCCAAGTTGATGAGCTACCGCAAAAATTTCGGAAGCTTGGACCCTACCACCTCCATATCTTTAAAATTAGTTACCCCCGACGCCTTCAAGTGTATTACCAACAAGAGTAACAATCCTAAGATTGACGTCCATAAGCTACCCCTCAAAGTTTCCTGATAACTCGCTGTTGATTTCTCTCAACGAAGAACACCGTAAACTACTACATTACTGATTCTATAGTTTTAAAATATTAATTTGATGTGTATTAACCTTTCTTGACACTTGTCCTACTCCGCTACCTCCCCCTCTGTATCTGTTCTTAAGTTCCTTTTTTCAGCCTGTGTATCTAACTTTATTGGCTGGAAAATTAAAATTCATTTCATATTTCACTAGATATTCCATGTATATGTTTACTTTTACTTTAGTCTATAGTATAGATTTTGGATATATAGTATAGATATTTCTAAAGTGCAATTTATTGGATCCTAAAGATAAACTAGTAAAGATGGAGCTAAAAATTCCAAATTACATGCACTGTACCTTAAACTTTGTACTTGGTTCTAACGCAACCAATTCGGAATTTCAGAGTTCCTTTTTTGTGGATTATATCTAAATAAATGCACTATATGTAACTTTTAGGGTACTGTACTACTGCATAAATACTAATAAACAAGACTTATACTTTTCAAAAAGTGAACCCATTACTTCTTGCTAGTTGTAATGACTTACAACATTCAAAAGCTTCACACCCCTTTAATCTTTGAGATGATATCAAGCTTTTATAAGGGAAATTCCAATCGAATGTAGAAGTATATAGAATTGGTATAGTCATGGTACCTACATAAACCTACATAACGATATTTATAAATATGTACCATTACATATAGATGCAAGGCTTGTCATATAGATTTAAGGAGACATACTTGATAAACAAAGAATATTCTGCCGATATTCTAGTTTGTTAATTTGGCTTGATATTTAAAATCATGATATGAACAAAGCTTACTTAAATATGGCAAAGTATTGAAATATCAATTGCTTATACACATATAAAGGCTTGTTTTACATAAGTGCTGTACATCGTTTGTAAAATTATTGAAAAACATAAGAAATCATAATGAAGTTGCATATGTAAGCTTATCATAATTAAAAAGTTAGGCCAATACCAAGCACTATCGATTTCATAACTATATACTTTAAACTTAGCTTAATTCATTTTCTAGAAAATTTCAACATAAGGTTAACATCTGGTAGTATATATTGCTAATTTAACACGGTACATCCCTAAAGCTCAAACCAATAGAGTTAAAGTTGTCATAGCATACGTTGCATCAACTCTAACCTACTTTTCAAATGACTACTTGCAGTAAAGACTTTGTGTTGGATTTTGAACGATCAGAAGTCCAAAATAACGTGACTATCAATTCTAGGGTACTTGGGGTAGCACTGCTGAGTTGACTACAAGGGATTTACTTGCAAGATGGTTAGCTTTAAAAAGATAAACTCAAATCTATAAGTTTCAAATCAATATATTGGTTTAGAAGCATCGGTTTTCAAGGATCTTGAAGTTACGAGAACGGAGGGTAAGGTATTACAGTACACGGAGATCCAAAGTTACCAAGACAAAATATATTTTACCTAACACAAAAATACAAAAGCTGATGCCTACCATTTCAATGTAAAAGTCAAGTTTTGTGTAGCTCTGGCTGGGTTTTAAATTTTAAATCGCTTTGAAGGAGCTTTTGTTAGGTTGTATTGAAAAGAAGCTTATAGCAGCCATTTGTAGATCCAGTTGATATGATATTTCTTAATAATAAGGGTACAAATATAACACTTCATATCAATGTTTGAATTTTAAATTGAAATTTAATTGATTTTATAGATGCCTTTATTTAGGAAAAGCCTACCAAGTTAGATATATTTGCAAAAAACTTTTAATTGATACTAATTTATTCAAATAATTTAAGCCAATATTTATACTACTTTATTAGGTCATTTAATATAGAATACTTACCAATTATTTTTAAAGTTTCGATCGAATTCTAACGAATGTGATCCATTTTTAATGAGCTGTGCAGTCTTTATAATCGATTAGTTTAATGCAATTTGAAAGCAAAATTAGCTATACTATATATACCGATTTTATTCATAAAAATGTGCGATAGTTTATTTGAAAAGTGCTAGAATACTATATTTAAAAACTCTAGTACAAATCCAGTCTTACTATTCCTACTTAGCGAGCTATGTAAGAGGGAGGCTACACTATTAAAGTTAACATTAGGACGAATATACGCGTATGTAATGATAAAATTTTTGATTTAATAAAACAATCTATATATAAATGTTTATTCACCCGTATACAAGTACGTAGCGCTATTGACATCCTAAAATGACAGGGTGAAACCAGGGCATTTGGTGACATCGTAATGATTATCATAGTTGTCGCATTTCTTTTGCTCCCCTTTGAAGTAGCAGAGCGGTGTACCCTTCTCCTTGACCCAGCATTCCGGTGTATGATGTCTTCCAAAATCAAAGGCCATATCCCCGCCCATTAAGCACATGGTACCTACACTAGGGCAGTAGCTATCCTTTTTTGAGGGTTTAGGAGTAATTGGCTTAAATCCGGGACACTTAGAGACATCGTAGTGGTTATCGTATTCGTCACATTTTCCTTCGGTGCCTTTAAAGTAGCAGGACGGAGTACCTTTACCTTTGACCCAACAGTTAGGTGTAACAGGCCCTCCAAAGTTAAAAGCCATATCCCCACCCATTAAACACATATTTCCTATAGTTGGACAGAACGGCTCCTTCTTCGAACCATTGCAAGTGGAAATGTCGATACCTCCACTTCCATCACTAGCTTCGTGGCAGTTGCCGTTCTTAGGCTTGATATCGCACAACCACTTGCCACCGACTTTGGCCCAACATTGTGGCTTTTCACTCTTAGTATAAGGTATGTTGAATTGGCCTTTAAATCTACATACATCCTTGTCAGGTAGGGCAAGTCGGAGTTTCTTTAGGTACGTAACCTGGGCAGGATGAAATGTCGACACTTCCATCGTTATTTTTACAGGCTCCGTTAGGTGGCTTGTTATAACAGGTTGTACGACTTGATGTCCTAATCCAACACTCGGGTGCTCCTATCTCCTTTATTGAAAAGTTGATTCCCTGAGTAATATAAACAAAGTTCATTTGGTTTGGGACATTTAGAGCTACTTAGGTTTGGTTTACTGGATACTAGTTCCAACACAAATAGAAGGACAAAGGTTGTAAGTTTCATTCTATAAAATAATTGTTTGGTGTTGATGAAACTCACTTTATATACATATTTTCATTTCAAAATAGTTTTACAGGTGTCAAGACTATCTTAGCGGCGATGAAGTTTCATACACATCAATAAAGCTGATTTTATAGCATGGGCTAAATGTACTGTTAGGATCAACGTTAATTGATTAACAATGCTTCATCTTTTTGAAAATCGGAGCTCTGCAGTAGCCAAGCTAGCGCTTTGTTAGAGCGGACTTAATAGAAGAGTAAATAATAAGCGAATAGCATAATTAATCGAGATCACAGAAGATAACTGTCAAAAGAGACGGCGAAAACTCTGGTAAACCATTTATTTTAGCATTACCTGATAGAACTGTTAGTTCTTTAGTGAATTTGATATCACTTTTTAATCATTTTATCAGTATGGAAAATATGTATTAATGCGATATCTAGTTAAAGATAATAGAAGAAAGGATTTTAAATTAAATATGAGATTCAATTACCCTACTTATTATCAACGATAGGAAACTATGTATTTGAAGCCCAGCCTAATAGTCAAGCTGTATAGAATTGCATTTGATACAGATAGAAATCGGAGTTGGTATTTATAGTGGGAATATATATTGGTATCTATAAATAAAATGGGCTTAACAAATCATACACTACTTTAATATTGAATATTTGTGATGAAGATTCCAATAGTATCTCTAGCTGAATATAAGTAGGATTGAGTAATATTATTGAATCTCAAAATTGGTAATCAACAAGTATCGAGAAAACCAACATAAACCAATATTTCCTTCTATGGGTATGAGTTTAGTACCTCGTAGAAGGAAAGCAAGTAGAATAAGGCTGAGGGCAGTTAGATATGTGAAAGGTATAATCGGAGATCTATACCCAAGTAAAATATATTGAAACTCTAGTATATGACAAAACTAAGCCGCACTCAATACAATTCGATATACTTAATAACTATATTACTTCTATTGATAACTTAATAGTTTAAATTCTATATGAATGAAAGTATCGGATATAACATAAAAAGAATACACTAAATATCAAAGTTTATTAAATCAAACCTCTACTTATCTAGATCCCAATTCATTAGTTGTATCGTTTACAAACTCAAACTCCTCTTTAGGTAACCTTTCCGCCCTTTTATCTTCACCATCACAACTCTCCTCCTCAACAATCTCTTCAGCCTTAGATTCCTTAACCTCACCTTTAGCTTCATTTTTATTCTCGACACTCTTCAAGTTGGTGTTATGAGCTTCAGTAACTACTTGGACACCCATCTTACTCGCCGACTCGGGACTTTTGATTTCTTCTTTGTTTTCATGGTCACCTTTAGGCTCATTAGGTTTGATGGTGACACTCTCTACGACTGGCTTGGGTTCTTGAGCACCTTGGAGTTTAGATTCAATGGAAGCTGTCTTGGACCTCAGTTGGTTTTTCGGATTCTACCTTGGGCTGGGCGTTATCTTGGATAATTTTCTTGGGACCGAGTTCAGAATTCAAATTACTTTGATCTTTGACTTTCTCTTCGACCTTTGGGGTGTTTGGTATATCGGCTTTTTCTTCTACCTTTGGGGCGTTCTGAGCGTTTTCCTCAGGCTTCGGAGTAGTTTGTACGTTGGCCTTCTCTTCAGCTTTTGGAGCGCCTTGTTGGTCAACCTTCTCTTCAGGCTTAGGAGCATTTTGATCCTTAGGCTTCTCTTCCTGTTTTGGGATATTCTGTGCACCAGCTTTCACTTCGGTTTTGGGGGCATTCGGTTCGTTTGTCTTTTCCTCGGCTTTAGGGGCGCCCTGTTCTTTGGCTTTCTCCTCAGGTTTTGGAGTATTTTGATCCTTAGACTTATTCTCTTGTTTTGGAGCGTTCTGCACGTTGACTTTCTCTTCGGGTTTTAGTTCGGCTTGCTCCTTGGTTTTCTCTTCGGTTCTGGGGACGTTGGGCTCGTTAATTTTTTCCTCAGGCTTTGGAGCACCTTGCTCCTTTGGCTTCTCTTCTTGCTTTGGGATGTTCTGTACGTCGACTTTTTCCTCTGGTTTTAGAATGTTTTCTTGCTTAGCCTTCTCTTCGAGCTTAGGGGCAGCTTCTGCGATCGGCTTAGAATTCGAGTTTGCCATTTTGTCTTCCTTCTTAGATTCAGGACTCGGCTTTAGGAGGGGCGTTGGGAGCTTGGTTCTCCTCCTCAAGGTTTTGGTATGTTCTCACTGTTGGGCTTGGACTCCACTTTCTCTAACTTGCTTTCCTTGTTTTGACTATCAGCTTCAGATTTCGAAGCTACATTAGATCCTTCCTTTTTCATTTCAGCTTGCTTGTCATCAGGTTTGGGAACGGTCTTCTCTTCGAGTTTGGAAGTGTTCTTGATTGGCTTAATGGCTGCGTTTGCTGACTCGGGTTTGAGTGCATTGTCTAAATGTACTGATTCCTTAGCCTGGGAGTCCTTCGCCTTATGCTCGTGAGGGGTGGCTTCCTTTTGAGTGGCATTAGGTTGTTCCTTCGGGGTCGAATTTGGAGCTTCCTCTGGATTGGGTTTATTTTGTGACTCTACACCAGCTGGTACATTCCCTTTACCTATTATCCTTTGGAGTATTATTGATCTTCTCATTGTGGACAGCTCCTTCAGCAGCTGTTTTTTCATCTGCCTTTGGCGCTGATGCTTCGTTCTTCGGTTCAGTTGGTTTATTGATAGCACCTGTCAAATCAGATTTGGGTTGTTCGGGTTGGTTCTCTTTAGCCTTATGAGAATCGGCTCCATTTGCGGTTGCAGGATTGGCTTTATTGTCAGTCTTTTCGTTCTGATTAGGTTGACTCTTGGCATCGTTCACGTTTTCTATGATTCCGAATAGGCCGTTGAGGATCACTTTGATATTATTTATTTGCTCCAAGTTGTTGCTTTCGTGAGCGTTAGCTTCTTTAGGTGGAGTTGAAGCCTTTCCTACGGCCTTTGCGTCGTTTACATCTCTTGGAGCTAAGTTTAGAGGGGTTGCAGTTACACTCGATAGCACTACGCCAATGATTAGATATACAGCTTTTACCATTTTAATTTATTAATTAGTTTGTTTTAATAGTTGGTATTTATTTATATTTATTATAAATTTGTATATTTACATTCGGTATCTGAAGCCCTTTATATATACTATCAAGGCTTGTATAAGTTTGATTAAAAATCTAAAGCACTCTATAGCGTGTCTGGAAACGCCCAAGTTGCAAGCCATCATTTGAAAAATTAATGAAACGTAATAAGATTGACTTACGCAGAAACTTCCTAATCCAGCTAGACAAATTTTGATTTACTTTTATTTCCACTAAAAAAGCTACACATACTAAAGTTTACTATACTATTTAAAAATAGTGCTATAGTCGCAATAGAATAATGTATTTGTTAAAGCCATCGATAGAAAAGGTTAAATAAGCCATAAGATAATGAATAGAGGAATCAAAATAGCTCCACATAATCAAATGGCAGATATCGAATAGTAGTTTATACTATGCAGATGTCTTATATTTCAAAAGTAGTATTGTATTATTTATAAGATACGAACTTTGTTCCAATATTACTATCCCACTAAAAATATGTGATTGAAAGAGTAATGATAAATATAACTGCCATAACTAAACTGTATATATAAAACTGAGAACTAAATTTATTACTCCAACCTTTGTTTCAGTTGTTCAATGGTGGCGACCTGGGCTTCCTGACCCCACTCATTGAGCTTTTCATAGAGGTGCTTGATGTGATGAAGTTCTGTAGAGTGAGACCCAACTGCAACGCGCAGCACGTACCAACTTTTGAACGTGGATGGAGTGACGGCGATGGTATGATCCTTACTAGCCAATTTAACTACCAATTTGGTTCTCAGGTTGGTAGTTTGGATGTCTTCATCATTGGTTAGCGGCTTAACGTTGAGAACGACTAAAGAAAACTTGAACGGAACCGTCAGTTCAAATATCTGATCCGTCTTGATCTGCTGGACCAACCAGTCGGCCAAATAGATGTTTTTGCCAATGGACTGCTTAAGGCCACGCTTACCGAAGCTACGCATGACAAAGTAGAGCTTCAAGCTTCGGAAACTACGACCTAGAGGGATCTGCATATCCTTGTAGTCGACCTGTTGGGTCCCGTCCCCTCGCTTAGTCTTGGAGTAATAAGAGGCGTGGGAGGATAGAGCGTCAATAACTTCGAATCGATCCTTTACGAATAAAGTTGAGCAATCGAAGGTGACTCGCAGCCACTTGTGGGGGTTAAAGCAGAAACTATCGACGAGATCCAAACCACCACCGTATCTCTTAGCATAGTCTTCAAATATAAAAGTAGATCCAGCAAAGGCAGCATCGATGTGAACCCAGATCGGCAGGGCATTTAGACCGGCTTGTAGGTCCTGGCAGGCCTCGACAATCGATTTGACATCATCGACCGAGCAGACGCTAGTGGATCCGATGGTCGTAGTGACGTGGAAGGGGATGAGTCCCAATTCGATATCTGCCTTTAGCTGTTTGTAGACGTGGCCACCGTTCAACGACCCTTGGTGATCTGATTCAATAACGGTGATTTTCAAGTTGAGAATTTTAGCCGCCTTCTGGACTGAGACGTGAGTCATGTCGGAACAGTACATAATTAACTTGCTAGACAGTTCACGCTGCTTTTCTGCCTTGACTTCTGGATCGACGATAGCTTCAGTTAACTGACTCAACATTCGGTTACGAGCAGCGATAGCTGAGACTAAGGTAGCTTCGGAAGCGGTGGCTTGAATAGTACCGCAACCGATACCGGAAGTGGTCAAAAAGTGCTTGGGTAGATGAAGCAGATCTACCAACCAGTCGCACATCTTGGATTCTAACTCGGTCATCGAAGGGCAGGTGGACCAAGCAAACCCTTGGCTGTCAATCATGTGGCTGTACATATCTGCTAACATGGATGGCAACGAGTTGGAGCAGGGGAAATACCCGAAGAAGTTAGGGTTTTGCCAGTGCAATACTCCCGGCAAGATCTTTTCTTGGACATCTTTGTCGATGGCGGCAAAAGTTTCGGGCTCTAAGTTCTATAGTTTACAATAATTCAGCATGCATAAATATTACCTTCAGGGGGGTGATCTTCAAATTGGTCATTCAGGAAACCGGGTTGAACATCCGGTACAACTTTATCGAATTAATTTTTGAATAGTTTAAATAATTACCTTTGTTAGCCTGCATGTTGTTGAAGTAGTCGACTATGTTGTCAACCATCTTGTAACCGTTCTTTCTAAATTCTTCCAAGTCGTACCCTAAATTTGGTACTGGATTTGGATGTCCAAGTATAGATTCCAGCTCTAAAGGTAAAATTTCATCGTTATCACGTACTAAGCTGGCTTCTGTTTCAGGCTTGATAGATTCGAATTTCGAAGTAAAGGTCTTTGGTCCTTTGTTGTCCACTACGTTTTCACCATTAACTATTGTCATATTTGCTAAAATCCTTAGGCTGATGCTAACTTTATTTCTAAAAACCGGGGTAGTTGGATATTTATATCTCTTTCGAAAGTCTAAGGTTGATTATTATTAGAAACTTGGTCATGCTGCACCAGCAAGTTCCTAGCACATTTACTCCTCTGTTTGAAAAAACTGCAAGGGATAAATTAAATTTCATTTCTGGCCTTATGCAAGGCTATTCATTGGCTAAAGTAGTTTGGCAAGAGTAATTTGCTAGTTTGAGAAGATGGCAGTCGCAAAAAGTATACTATTGTAGCAAGAAATAGCTATTCCATCAGATAGAAGCGCAGAGTCCAAGTAAAGATGTACAAATCTGTCTGTTCATTACTAACTATCGCCTAAATATATTGCCGTATTACATCTGTATTTTTTGATGGGATGGTTTTAGCACTACTAGCATATTTAATAATTTGGCTAAATAACATATAACATATAAATTTAGATCTACTATGTTCGAAAGAATATTACTTGTTTATTAAAGCTCGGCTATGAAAGCGGATCGCTTATTTCTGAATAGAAATGACTAATTTATGATACCAAAGTTCAAATTCTAGTAAACTGCGCCTTTTTACAGTAAGTATTCGAACACATTTATGAAAAGTATTCGTACTAGTCGAAATTTATATTTTCAAAGTTGTTGTAGTAAAGCCTTCCTTGTCTTTAGAATTGAGCAAATATTAGATAAAGCCATCTCAGAAGGCAAATAACTACGGCAGCTTAGTATATTCCATCCAAACATCAAACAGAATCACAGAAAATGAAACTAATCATTGGCTCATTAACTTAATCACAGTTCTCTATCCAATAAACTTACACATCAAAAAAATTTAAAATTTACATCCTTATACTCATCTTTTAACTTTAAAGCCACCCATACGACCAAACTCTATTCAATGGATTGTTGTGGAGTATGTTACTTTACTTACCGACCTTACAAGGAAGGGTTCAAGATAATTGAGGATTCTGAATACGCTCCAAGTATCTTGTATAGGAAAGGTACCGATACCATTGGCTACGACGACGACAAAGTGATTAAAGATTGTAAACGGTTCCTCCAAAGAGAGTTTCCTGACGAAGATAGTCTATGTGTAGCCTATGTGATTGACAAACAAAGCTTCCAAGATAACTCAATTAAGGTTTTATATTACAATGAAGATGAGACCATATTTCACAAGCTGAGGGCCACCACCAAAGGGATAGTTATGTTTATGGTAAACATACCAATCGGGAACATGGGAGTTGAGGAATTGGAAGACATGGCTGAAGATAATGATGAGATATTGGATGTATTGGATGATGAGTATGAGGATTGGGGGTACAAGTATAAGACTGTTAGAGAGCAGTACGGTGAGGGAAACCAGTAAAATTTACATTTGCAGTTTATGCCTTTTACTATACACAATTTACTGGCTGAAAGTTATGTATCAATTCCATTGCTTTTGCAAACTATTTCTATCGATGCTGAGGCTGTTTATGCTACTAAAGCTAACTAATTGAAGTCCATCAGCTCAGATCAGCTATTGAGTCTTTTTTGGAGATATAAGTACAAAATCCAACTAGATCATGTCCTAACTTTTAATTTTGAGTGGTATATAAAGGAATTTGGAACTTTTGTTCCCAAGTTCATAGAATATTTTTAGATACCTTTATTTACGAAGCAAATTTGAGGTAACTTATTGCAAATAAGTAATATATATGAAGGTTTTGGTTGAGGGGGAAGCCATGGAAGGCAAAAATAGGATTCTATCGTTAACTATACTATCCCTCTTGGTACTTTTTATATTTGTCACTGGAATCAAAACTATAGTTTTTCCTATTTGACACCTTCCCCCAACCCTATACAACTAAACTAGCTTTATTTCTATACAATAAACCTTAAAAACAAGTATAATTGGATACATTTGTAAGGTTTAATGTTGAGCTATAGCTGATATTTATCAGTTCTAGTTATTAGTGATATTTCCATATTATATTACTATCTGTAGCTCTATAAAGTAAACTTTCCAAGCTTTCGAGAGTGATCTAAACCAAATACTCTTCATCTTCCCAAATGCTCCACTGTCCATTATCAATAGAATAAATAGAGATGTAGTATGTCGAGGATGTGCACCTTGAAGGACTTGAGTTACCAAGATATATGCTTCTTGCTTCTATTATCTTTCTTTGAAACTAGGAAGCAATTGAGACACAAACGACAGTAATTTCAAATTTTCGTTTATGAAGATTTATTCCAAAGGAAGGAGTATTGGATACATGCTCTTTATAGATATCACGATCAATTCGTAGGTCATGAATACGTGTACTCAGTTGCCAAACATCGCTAAAGCTCTCGGAGTTTCGTGCTATCCCGACATTCTAGTAAAGAAGGTTGGGATCGGCAGGGTTGTAGTCAACCTCTACCCAAAATTAAACTTAACTAGATTTTTAGCCGCTTTTGACGTTACTACTCAAACTATCCAATTAAGCATTGTAGATTCCAAAATTTCCATCCACCACTATGTAATTTTAATATGTATAGGGTGTCACTTGAACTTGGCTTAAAAACCTGGGTTAAAATGGACGACCTAAGCTCGATCTCTAAGTTAACAGAAAAGGTAGGAGCCGAATATGGACAAAGAAACCAACCTAAACAATCCGGCTGAAGAAAACAACGAAGTTGAAAGTCAACAAGAGGAGAGTGAAGAGGCGCAGACTCCTGAAACCAAAGTTATAAAGCGAGCTTGTGACAATTGTCATTCCAAAAAACACAAATGTATAAAGCTATCTACCCAGTCACCCATAACTTGTAAACGATGTAAGCAATTAAAAATTGAATGTACCTTCAAGATCAACTTTTTGAAACGGGGAAGGAGGAAGTTAAAGCCTATCGACATATTCGATAAAGATACTAGCACTAAAGATTTAAACTTAGTCAACAGTTCGATCGATGCCAACAACCTATTTAACAGTTTGTCCGACAACGTAGTAGGCAACGGCAACCTTTTCTTAAAGTTTGTATACAAATTTGAGCAAGGTTTAAATTTCGATACTTTGTTAACCAACTTTAACAATAGTTTTAACTTGAATGTACTGCCAACCGAATCTTCAACTACAGGCTTGGAGCTCCAATTGCCTTTACCTTTGATTAGCTTGGAGCTGGAGTTGAAGCTGATAGACTTGTTTTTTATCCATGTCCAACCTTTCTATCCCATAGTCTCTTACACAAACTTCATGACCAACTTGCTGAATAACACAACGGACGATCAAACTCAACTGCTGAAAAACGTCGTAAAGCTATTAGCCTGCCCGTACTTAGCCTTGGATGACGGCATACAGTTTGGTTGTTCACGGTATACCTTACAGAACTATTATTTGCAACTTACTGGACAACAGTTTAGGATGGTAAGCAAGAACTCCAGTCTAATTTTCCTACAGTGTCTACTGCTGCTGTTGCTCTACGACCAGAAGGATAAGACCAAGATTCTAAATTACATATTTGAGACCTGTATCCAGCTTCAACTCAATGAAATCTTCCTACAGCTGGATTTCCTAATCAATGGGACTGACGTTGAAGAAAGTTTCATGGAGAAATTGGTATGCTGGGGGTTGGCCTACTATTTTGATTTGCAGTACTCCATAGTTGAGAACCGGAATTCCAAATTTATATTGGTGGTGGCACCCGACTATAACCAATTATTAAAGTACATTAGCGTCAACCTATACTTCTACCCCTTGGGTAATATCCACCTTGATCTAGGCTCCAAATACAAGATGTTCATCTTCTTGGATGGATCAGTTGCCCTACACTTCTTTGTCAGTTGGCTGAACTTGACTTCGATATTGAAAGAGATCCTTTCGACTCAACAACTTAAACTTTCCAACAGCAATTTCTACCTAGACCCCAGCATCATCCAAAAGGTACAACTGACTTGCACCAATTTACAAGTTTGGCTGGAGACCTGTTTAAATTCGAACCCCACTATCAACAACAACCATCCCAACCAGATCCTATTATTGACTATGTTGCGCTTGATGTATTACACGGTACTCCTACAGAACTTTTTGGCCGTCATCATAAGTTTTCAGATTGACTTCAAGAATATCAACCTGGAGTTCCAGAACCAAGTCATCAGGCTAAGTCGCACCACCATCAACCAGATCCTACTGCTGAGTTTGAGTCTGAAAGACTACTATGTTGTATCCAGCAACCAGTTTTTGAACTTTAACAGGTTGCTAACTTATTTGATTGACAAATTGTTGTTCCAATTCAATATTAATCAGACTTACACCTACATCAATAGTTGCAAGATTATTAACTTGGGGTTATTGAGGTTGAAGTTCAAGTTCCAAATCGATATAAGCTTTGATCGGCTATGCCTGAGCTACAACAGCTACTGCAAGACTATATTGGAGAATCTGAAGGTTGGTGATCGGATCGACATTTGAATTGTATAGATGATGTATGTAATCGTGTTTTCTGTTGCTGTATTTGTATCAGTAAACTTTTGGAACTTCATTTTTATACATTATATAATACATTTTAAACTTTGTATTTATATTTGATTCTCAGCTAGTATATTTTATACAGAATGTTGTTAGATGAAAATGATTTTCTTTATTAATATTATTGTATCCAATGTCGAACCTGTATATATAAGCTGTGGCCATACTTCCAAGTGCAAAAGTATTAAACTAACACTACATATAAGTGTACAGCAATAAATACTATTATCGAGATTTTCAAATACAACTCAAACTGGTAGTCAGGCATGTTCTTGGGATACTTCAGGGTAAGAGGATGGATTCAAGATTGGGGAAAAGGGTAGTTCCATGAGAAGAGGCCAGATATCGACGTAGCTAGGCTATTTAAAGAACTAGATACCATGCTAAAGTGAGGAAAGGTAATAAGCCACTTATCCAAGGCTAGCAGCATTATAAAAGCATGCTAATATGTTCAAATAGATAATCAATTTTTTCATACCCATATTTACTAGTCAAATTTTATTTGAAAAGGATGTTGGTCAACAATTACCAACCAAGAGAGTACTTTGTTGGGTAGACTAAATTCGCCAACTCTGACATCTTGTGATCACTGAAACGCGGTACCGGTATAAAGTATTACCACCGTCACAGAAATTCCTATACCTCCATGAAGATAGTAGAAGTTGTCAAGACTACAACAGGCAGAACGTTAAAACTTTTCTTCCTCCATATATCAGCAAAATACAAGATCTTTAATTATTTTCCGTCTATATAGCGAACTATTACTCTTTATAGTGGAGATTTATAAACTATATGATTAGTAAAGCCAGCTACATCGTAGTAATCTACCACCTACTCAGACCAAGTGGGAAAATAGCTACCTAATTATCCAGTCTAGGCTTCTAGATCTGATGGATAAACACTGGCTATTATAATTACTTTGTCAGATCTCTATGGCTGTAGTGCCGCTTTGCAAAGAGTATATGGATAAATGTAACAATGTAGTCTAAAAATAGTATATTCTATCCATTGTATAGTTTTCTAACTATAAATGAAGAAATTTTAGCCAGCTTTCACAACCTTTGATTCATCAGGTAATGGAAGGACACATTACTAAAATTGCTTTTAATTTAAGCTAAACGTAGGCTAATTAGGATCTGTCCTCCTGTACCTGCATCCAAAAATGACTACTAGATATATAACGAAAGTCAAAACTACTTGCTAATTTAGGCAAAGAAGCTTCTCCATAAATGTATATATTTTGTGTTTGGATGCTATGGTCAATACTCCATAAGGTAGAAAATTTGGAAGCCTACTTCAATTAGTAAACCTATATCTACTGTGCCCAATTGGATTTTATATCTCGGAAATAATACATATAGCTTATTATTCTACTCGGTATAGGTGAAAGCATGACTAATAAGCATCTGGGAAATACATTTGGTAATTGTATATTGGCATCAGCCTGCTCAAACTGGAGTTAAGACCCATGTGTAATAGCTAACATCAAATGAAATGTATACCTTGCTAAATTTTAGCCTATGTATGGAATTGACCAAGTCTAGTTGCGAGAAAGTCATTTAGTAATGGGCTAGGATAACCCATAGTACCGTTTAGGCTGATCTTCAATAGCACAGGTACAAATTTCCGCTCCTGAAATGACGTTTAGACTTACTTCAAAAGTAACTAATGAAAATAGCTTTCCTTACTTATTAGGCAACTTCCACAGAGCATATCTTATTTGAGCCGAGCTTATACTATATCAATTACGAGATTAGTATTAATCTAATACGTATTTAGGTGACTCTGGAACGGATTCTACCTTACTAATGAAATGGTAAAGGTACGTCACATAAAATCTCAATTTGTAAAATTTAGTAATAAGCTCCCCAAACTACCTGATTGGCTAATTGGATAAGGTTCAAAGTTTATACCCTCTCAAAAGCTCAAAAGTTGAATACACTATAGTTAGCCATTACATGTCTGAATCCATAAATTTCCAAGGGGAAGGCACCAGTTCCTCTCAAGCCTTTCCAGAAGATAAGTCAAATTCGAAGGTACCACTACTACACAGAGACGCCTCCCCAACTTTATCCAACTACTATTCCAATTCTGACCTTGTGCTTCCAGAGGGAAATTTGAACAGCCCAGCTACCAACCTAACTTTGGAGGAAAGCTTCAAGAATGAGAAAACTGAAGTCTACTGTACGTTTTATCTGCTTGGGATAACGATGCTTCTACCTTGGAACGGTAACTTTTGAACTTGAAGCTTTATTTTAATTTTGAACCTTTAGTTTTCATTACAGCTGTTGACTTTTTCGCTTACAAGTTCAAGGGTAGTAAGTACGAATCCTCGTTCCAAAATTACTTTGCTATTGTTGGTACAACTTCCCAGGTCCTATGTCTATTTTATGCGCTGGCTACTCAGAAAAAGGTATTGACATTATATTTAAGAATGTCATGTAATTTCTTTAAAATTTCAATTTTTCCAGTTCAACTATATGTTCAATTAACTAATCAATAAATTTAGGATAACTTATATACTCGCTCGTTCAACTCCTTAAAAGTAGTTGTATTTGTGTTTGCCTTCACCTTAATCTTAGCCCAATTTACTACCCTCAGTCCCGAAGCCAACTTCTTACTTTACTTGACCCTTTTAGGGCTGGGGTCCTGCTTTTACCGCCATAATCAGCAGCGACGCCTTAGCTCTAGCAGCATTGATTAATCCGGCCTACGTTCAATCATCAGTAGCCGGCCAAGCTTTTGCTGGGTTAGCGATATCCATTCTTCAGATCTTACTCACCTGGAACAGTGGAGAAATTTCTTCTCAGGATCCCAACTTTGGGACTTGGATCATTTCATCAGCTAGCTGGTATTTCCTTGCTGCCTTCTTCACTTCCTTCGCGTCGTTGATCCTGTATAAATATTTGGACTTTAACCAGAGTAACCAAGGTGAAGCTCCTAAGGATATGGAGCCGTTAACTCAGGTTGAAGAAGGATCCAAGCACGATGAAGTCTCTGTTTATAACCAAGTCGTCGACCAACTTAAGCTGTGTAAAAGCCTGTATCAGGAACTCCCCACATGGGCATCGAACATCTTCAACACGTTTATACTTACTTTGGCTGTCTTTCCTGCTATTACGGCATTGACTCGATCCACCTCCTCTACTGGATTCATTTCCAACCACTTTGTCGTCATACATTTTATAATCTTCAATCTTGGCGACCTCGTTGGTAGGATGCTACCCGCCTACCCCAAGCTTACCATCACCGATATCGACACCATAAGTAAATTGACTTGGTTGCGGTGGGGTTTAATTCCCATATTCCTGCTAAGCAACCTTTACTTTGGCGAATCAGCTAGCCCACCCGCACTGCCGTCCTGGTTCGCCTCCGACTTTGTATTTTTTATGGCAATGGTGGTGATGTCGGTTTCCAACGGATACTTGGCATCTTGTATCCTGACCGTAGGTCCTACTAAAGTTATTGACCCACAATCTAGGGGTACTATGGCCAGTCTCTTGGTCCTTATGATGGTAGCTGGGTTATCAATAGGTTCCTTTGTCTCCTTCCCGTTACGTGCTGTGACCTGCCTATGTAACCCCTTCTAGTTTATTTATTTCTTTTATCTATAACCCTTCTATTCTTATCCGTCTACCATTGTATCTTATATAAATTAATGTGTAATTTAATTACTTTTTACCTATTATTATTATTCGATATATAATATTTATGGTATTTAACTATATGTTCAATGTTACTATATTTGCCATCTAGCTCTTCGACTCTAAGTATAAGTTATATCATAAACAAAGTTCAAGGCTGGTAACTCAAGTAACATCCCTGCAAGATTAAATTACGACAACTTGCCCAATATAAGACTTTTAGTAATCGTTTGGACAATTTCATACCATCTCTCTTTACCAACTCAACTTTATTCTTAGGCTCAAGTATAAAGAAAAGCAGATTTTGTGTTAAGTAATGATCCCATATCCCTGACATGGACTTGTACCATCTTGATAATTTTTGAAATTAATTGTCGAGCTACTCCTTCGTGCTGAAGACCCATGTACTACTGAAGATATGAAGTATGCAAGCAATGTCAACCCATTGACCCAATCGATGAAAAGCAAAGATGGCATCACAGCACCTGACCCATACTCCCAAATTTGTATTGACTGTTCCACAGCATCCACCTAAATTAATCCCTTCGACTATATCCCTACTTGTTACTAATACTCTGCTTGGATATGCCTGTTCAAAAGTTATACTATATTAGTAATTATTAGTAAAAAACGATACGGTATTAGCTCTAGACTCAAATTGAGGCTAAGTATCCAAGTAGTTTAAAGCTAATCTCATCTTGAGTTACCAAAAAAGAACCACCATCTTTCAGTAGTACAAAACTGTTCAAAGCTGATACTTGCTAACCAACTATAAGTTCTATGCACTAATTACACAAATATATCGTTGACTAACATTAGCTACAATTAGCCGAAGGACCTTTCTTACTGAAACAAAAGGCTAAATTGCCATTAGTGATTTGGGCATATTTCTATCTTTGTCTATTAGATAATCAATATAGCGTAGAGGTATCCATAATTTTGAAGGGCTGGTGACTTGAAATATCTTGAGGCAGTTCAAGAACTTGATTTTGACTAGTAGAAATGTATGTAAACATACATCTTGGAAGTCAAAAGTATAACATCATCGTATTTACATTTATATGCAGATATTGAGCGAACCAATCCAATTATAGGTTGAAAATATGAAAGCCATTTAATAATAGGTTACTATAGGTAAAAATACAGATTTCATAGGATTTTATTAGTGAAAAGATAGTAAGAACTTTTAAGTTTTATTATGAAGAAATCGAAAAGATGTGAGATAGCATTAAAGTTGAAAGGTACATGAATGGTGCGAAAGAGATTCTGAATTTTGGTTGGAAGGTGGTGGTGAATAAATAGGTCTATTGAAGCAAAAAGTCAATGGCCATACGGTTAGTAATAGTAGGTACGGATATTTCTTCGACGCAGTGATAGTCACCCACATCGGAAGAGGCACTCTTGGGTGTAGACGAGAAGGACATACTGCTGAGTTCAGCAGTTGGTGTCAAAAAGCTAGCTATGTCGCTCGTCTTGCTATCTTCGGTCGACGTTATAGGTAGGGTCCACTGCAAGGCTTGATTCATAGGTTTCTTGTGGAACTTGGCCTTGGACCTGGCCCTTCGATTCTGGAACCAGATCTGTACCGATCGTAAAGGCATGTCAAGTTCTTCGGCTAAGCTACGCTTCAGCTCGGAGCAGGGTAAGGGATAGATAGAAAAGATCGATTCTAACCTTTTGACTTTGAAGCTCTGCTTGGCCTTGCTGGATTCCATTGTTAAAAGATAAGGTTGGTAAATAGTATAAGAAATTTAATGCTAGTTAAAAGAAGCGAGACGAGGTCCTTTTATAGTTTTCTATACGAGTTTGTAAAAGTAACTGTTAAGGAAAGGTATAAACTAAGAACCGGTTTAAATAATTATAGCCTAAAAAAGTATTTTTAAGTTGGAGTTGTAGACTTACTTGTGCTACAGTGGATACTTAATTTGGAGTGGATGTTAGTCAGCTTTTGGTAACTTTAATATAGAATTAGGTTATGAGCAAGGGTGAACTTTGGAGGGATACTAAATACTTCGGTAAAATGATATAGGGTAAATTGGTTTTCAAAAGCTAGGATGTTGGATTTCTTAGGACTTTGTAAATGAATTTAATTAGCCAGCTGATTGAAATTGAACATGCAAAAATACACTACATTTGTAAAGAAATCCATCGCTTAAATAGCCTATCAATTGAATAACAAGAGGTGCCCATTGGTTAAAAGTAAAGTAGAGGATTATAGTAATACAGCAAGGTGAAGTTTTGATTTGAAATAATTACTAAACGCATTATTCTAAAATGAATGTAGCTCAAGAAAATATATTGATTTCTCGATATACAAAATCCTATTGGTTATTTGATATTATTAGTAAAAATTATTAATGAAAGTTCGTTATGGTATCCGAACCAGGTTACATTTTAATCAAGTAGGTCGTAAATCGGAAAAGTGTGAATTTATATACCTATGGGTTAAATTTTTAAAGTGTACAGTTTCCAGATATAAAAATAGATATTCTAAACAGCAAATATTTAGCAGCCTTTCGAAGCTATAAGTTTCAAGTAGCTAGTATAGAAGCACCTAATAGGACTTACATAGCAGCGATATTCTACTATGAGCATTAGCAAGGCATATAGTAACCTAGCTACAACTACCATTTACTTGGGATACCAAACCCAGTAACTGTAACGATTTATTTACATCTGGCCTCCATAACAAGCTTTTTACTAATAAACTAATTTATCCGACGTCTTATTAACTATTAAATAGGATACAAGTCTGTCAATCGAATTAATATAGCCCAGTGTAGCCATTTCAGCCGACCTTGAATTGATACTTTTAGCCTATATTGCCTTTAAAAGGACTTTTCGAATCAATCTATACCCTCAATTTACTAACTCCTATTTAACCGATCCTGAGTTCATCCGAATTACTTTGTTAGATCGGATTGAACGACACCCTTATCATCACAAGTTATATGAAACTCCCTTTTGTCGTAATTTTGAGCAACTTTTCTAAGGTATATAGTTATACTTTTAGTTAAGGCGACTGCCCGGTAGTCGAGTAAAGCGGATTCCTACCGGTAAAACGGTTAGCTTGAATTGCGTAAAAGTATGTTGGAAACTTGACTTACCAAAAATATAAGTTTTCAAGTTATTCAAAAACCTTTCTATATTTGGTACTGTAGTATGGGCGGTACTACTAGTATATGGTTAAACTTGGCGGTAGTATTTCTTGAGGCTGTAGTAAAGTTAGTAATACGGAGTGGATCCAAGTGTTTGGTACAAGGCCGTTTACATACCTCCGATCCAATGACTCATACCTTTCTAATTTAAATGGATGTTAGCTGGCTAAATATTATAGATATGAAACTTGTGTATATAAAACTTTCAAAATACTTCATTTATCAATTGGCAAACCGTGAGTTTAGGCAACTGAACATTACTTTATATCTAAAGATAGTGCCGATTTGTAAATAAAACCCAATTTTAAATATACTGCCTATTAGTAATCTATATAGACAGTACTTTAAGCTTACAACAAACCTCGCATGCAGATATAGTTACATTTTATCAGAAAATGTATGGAAGGGATAAGTCGTTTAGAATTACAATAAGTTCGATAGCTATTAAGATCTAGCCTTACCTTTCCTTCAAATAGTAGGCAGTAAGTACATCCCTACTATTAAGCTATCACCTGAATCCTACACAATCCATAAGAGAAACTATATATTAGGGAAGAGCTTATAAACCCACTATCCAAATCTACTACATTTAGCTTCATTACTTTCTTACTACTTTAGGTACCACCTCCCGCCTAAAAGTAACTCCTCCTTTGTAAAAATGTGATGGATGTACGTATAAACTATCCTTATATACGAACAAAAGAGGCAAGAGGTTATTTTTACATTTGATACCGGTTAATAACATTCATGCTCATCATAAGCATCCGTATATTAGTTATATATTTGTAAAATTTGTAATCGCAGCCATCCCTATTTCTAATCGAATTACTATGAAGATTGGCTTCCATTTGAATATACCTTTAGTTCTGATAAGCTGGATTAGCCTGCAACGCCAATGTCTAGTATCTAGACCTTAAGGGGTAGGAGGTCACTGGATATGACTGACGGGACTTTATAGTAAAATTTTGTAACTATTTCTGTCGTTACTAATAGTATAAGTAGTTTAAGTGGATGGCACTAGAATATCGGTATAACTGAACTGTTTAGTAGTGTGTATACATATATTTAGCTCTAATCCGACAACACTAATTATACATATAAGCCTTTCTAAATATGGATTATGTGTAATAGCAACACCCCTCTCACTAAGGTTGAGTAATGAGCAACCAAAAGGCTGATTAGACTTTTTAACAAGTGTCTTTCTCATCTGAAAAGTATGAATTGAACTGCCAATACCAAAAATTACACAGTGAAAATCCTTTTTACCATAGGATGGACAAAGGGACTGCCATTTACATTAAGTAATTTTCATTTTCAAATCCTAGTTTAGTCCACCAAATTTGACCCAATTCCGCGAGCAACTCTCAAAGAAACTTCAAGCTTTTACATTCCTTTCCAGATTTGCGATCCATTTAGGCTAAATCTATGGTCCAAAATTAAAATTACTAAAAATGACTTGCCAAACTAAGATAATATTTAATCGTTCCACCATGTCTCTACAAAACTAATCGCTTGCCAAAGTTGGTAACTGTAGGATGTTAAGCGCAATCTATTTGAAAAAGTCGAGATTATTATACTTGAGAATTTTTATACAGAGAGGTACCACTTTAATAAATTGGCTTAGTATACTACTTTTAGGACAAAGTGCTTGGGATCTAATCAGCTTACTAGTGGCACTAGATAGTGACGAGAAGGTAATCGGGTTCTTATATTTCGAGGTAATTTAATTTATGTAGACTAGTAGCCATATACGATCTATTCCGATTGAGTTATTTAGATTGTAGACGATGTATCATACTCATATTTATGTTTCTATACCTTTTGATAAATACCTAGCCAAGTAGTTTTCAAATAGTAAAGAGCAAGGCTATACAAGTAAAGCTCATAGCATCATAGCTTTCCCTGTCATCATATTTTAATTGTTGAGGGATTTTGTAATAATAGACAGCTGAACTGATGTGGCTCGCTGCAGTAACATCTCTAGTATTAGTTAAAGCTACTTGTATTCTTATAGTACTCAGTTTTCATGTAAATTAATTGTTACTATAGCTTAGTATTTAATGAAACTGGTTAACAAGTATTTATTGGAGATCGGATAGTACAGTTTGTACATGAGTCGGGTCATCTTTAAGTATATGGAAGCTATAGCCTATATATTTTCGACCTATAGTCTGATAAACTTTATTGTAGACTATTGATACTGCAACATACATATACCTATTAGTTTAATACAGCCTTACAGATCTTTACTCTAAATTCGTTCTTTAAAATTAGATGCAGATACATTGGTGATATCGATACTATCAACACTGAATTATTTACCTAGTAATTGTACCACCTGTACTAATGTTGAAGACAGTTGAAATAGATAAAGTAACTTACTCAGTATGACCTTTCTGTGGAGTTTCTCTATACTTGAGTCAGATATATTAGTATCCATCAGTTTAGTTTTGTATTAGCTGAGATAATCGGGAAAAACATGTTAACTTCCAAATTAACTGCACTATAGGATAGTCTTTAGTACTGGTTTTGAATCAGTTAATTTGAAATTTTGAATCCATCTTCTCTGGGTTATATCTTAGTTATATATCAAATGACGACAAATTACGCTACAGGAATTGAAGTTTGTATGTAGTGTAAAAATACGTCATTTTCATCAGATAGAGGCATGGTAAAAATGATGTCAATTTCAAAACAGAAATATGCTCCCAAAAATTGATATAAAGGAAGTCAAAGCTATCAAACATTTGTTTTAGACTAAACAAGAAGACATGAATTACGCATTAACTCAATTCCAACGTAAACAACAACAGCTGAGTAAGGAATTCCAACTAGTAAATAAGAGCGACCACCAAATCAATTTACTCTTATCAACAAATTATGCAACGAAATCCAAATTAGCCACTACTTCGTACCTACCCAATTTACAGGAGATAAGAGAAAGGGTTGTAGAGTTTCAACAGAAGGAGCTGGTAATTGGGGAAGATATAGACAAAGAAGAAATTGAGCAGTTTTACAACTTTTTAGCACTGGTAATAAAGAGTAAATTTTTAGATATCAGCTTAAAACAAAGTTTATCGATAAACAACTACCTATTACGTTGGTCGGATTACCCTCTAAATCTATTTAGTATCGTAAAGTACTTTATCGAAAATCTACCTTTAAAGCTTTATTCCGATATCCATTTTCTATCTGACTATATCATCCAGTATAAAGACCTACCCAAGGAACAAATAGTTGAAAAGTTTAAAAAGATCAGCTTGAAGAAGATGTTTAAACCTATCAAGAATGAAATCGTATTTAAAATCGACAAGTTGGAAGGTATCGATAAGTTCAATAATTTCTCTATAGGATACCTAAACTCTTTAATCAACAAGGCTAATGATAGCTTCGCATTTAACGACAGTAGTAGCGACTTTAATAATTTACTCAATTTGGTACAGCTCTGGGAGAACAGGCTTCAACTTGAGGAGAATATTGATATCAACGACGTAACTTTGACTGATTTAGGTAACTTTTCATTTTACAGGTTTGTTTTAACTGTTAATTTGTAATAGGACTTTCCAATAGTTCTCTAGCAAGCTCAACTTCATGCCAACAACTTTTAGAACTAATTGAAAGGATTCAAAAGCTAGAGGCATCAATCATCTCTCAGATTTACAAACTCAGTCCACCGAGTGCGCTACAACGCAACTGGTTTCCTATCTTATTGTCCGGTTTAGCTTTGAAGATAGTTGGAAATACAATTTACAACCAACGGCACGATCTCAAGAGGTACATTCTCGAAGTGTTCAGTGTCACTAGAAACTTTTTGGAAACCTGGTTGATCCAACCGATTGTTCAGATCATTGATACCGTACGTTACAAGCAGAACAAAGTTACCGTCATGGCTGCCAATTCCTTACCAAGTGATCTCGAGGTAACTTTAATTTTTTCAACCTTCGGTATCTAACTTTCCAACAAAAATACTTTTTCAGTCGTTACAACGGATGGTATCCGACCTGATGACTAAAGTGGAACCCAACACCGACCTTCAACTTCTGAATCAACAGATCAAAACTGGAGATCTCACTTCCCTACTAACCCAGTACGAATCTTCCATAAAGAATCCCATCCGTAATGTTCTGCTGGGTAACCTATTACAGATCGGGTTAATTCAGGTCCAGCGCGCCAAGGTCGAAGTGGGAATGGCACTGCAAGGGATCGATACATTATTGCAAGGGAACCAGTTGACCTTGGCCATACTAGCCACCTTACCACCCCTCACTGTCACCTACTATACCCTTGCTTGGTTACGTCGGTCCGCTCTATCGTTGGGTACCAACTTTCAGGTTGGGAATCGATTAGTTGCCAAGGAGCAGGTCATCAAAATTATGGGCGGCTTAAACAGTTTGGATAATAGTAAAGATTCAAAGGCCACAAGCGATTTCGAGAATGGGATCCATACTGACAAAGCTGTTGCTATGTCTGACTTTGGGAATCTGTTGGCTCGAACGCACCACTTCAAGCATACTATACAGAGCTGTAAACTGAAAGGGAACAACCAGAAGTTAATACTTGATTTGGTAGACCAGGTCGAGAATACTGGTATAGGTTGTCTGGATCGAAAAGTTCTATTAGGTGTTATCATGGGACTGTTGAATTAAAGTTTACATTCAAGGTTTTTGATGGGGTCTTGTCATAGATGATAAAAACTTTTTGTACTACTGTTGTAAAGGATTAAAAGGTTAGTATTAGGCCTTAGTTTCTATTTAGGATCCTGGCTAGGTCGATATATAAATTAGCATACTTGTTCTTAAAAAGCAAAAGTATCTATTTTTCTACATCCTTATTATAAATGTAGTTTAAAATATCTTGTATACTCTTTAAAAATCGGCTTAGTTAACAATACCACATCCCTTATATGTCGATAAAATAAGGATATATACAAAATTTGATATGTGGATAAAAGACGATAGGTATTAAATTCACTTTTATGAAGCGGAATAGCCGACTAATTTTACTGCTTAACTGATAGAAAATCCATAGCTATATGAAGTATGCAATAGTTGTCGAAGGCAACTTGTTCACATCTTCCATCATTCCTCCTCCTTCAATTAAAAACGTCATCTATCCTTCCTATATCAAATTGCTCCAAATCAAAGTGATAAAAGGTAAAGACAATAAAGCTAGAAATGTTTCAAGAGCTTTTGGGAATAATCTAAATTCTTTTATATACCACTCAAAATTAAAAGTTAGGACATGATCTAGTTGGATTTTGTACTTATATCTTCAAAAAAGACTCAATAGCTGATCTGAGCTGATGGACTTCAATTAGTTAGCTTTAGTAGCATAAACAGCCTCAGCATCGATAGAAATAGTTTGCAAAAGCAATGGAATTGATACATAACTTTCAGCCAGTAAATTGTGTATAGTAAAAGGCATAAACTGCAAATGTAAATTTTACTGGTTTCCCTCACCGTACTGCTCTCTAACAGTCTTATACTTGTACCCCCAATCCTCATACTCATCATCCAATACATCCAATATCCCATCATTATCTTCAGCCATGTCTTCCAATTCCTCAACTCCCATGTTCCCGATTGGTATGTTTACCATAAACATAGATATCCCTTTGGTGGTGGCCCTCAGCTTGTGAAATATGGTTTCATCTTCATTGTAATATAAAACCTTAATTGAGTTATCTTGGAAGCTTTGTTTGTCAATCACATAGGCTACACATAGACTATCTTCATCAGGAAACTCTCTTTGGAGGAACCGTTTACAATCTTTAATCACTTTGTCGTCGTCGTAGCCAATGGTATCGGTACCTTTCCTATACAAGATACTTGGAGCGTATTCAGAATCCTCAATTATCTTGAACCCTTCCTTGTAAGGTCGGTAAGTAAAGTAGCATACTCCACAACAGTTCATAGTATTTTGATTTAGTGATATAGCTAAGCTTATATTTTGATTAAATTTAAAAGATAAGTGAAAGAGATGTAAATTCTTTTATATGTGTGAAACTATACTGAATAGCTGCGGTCAACTTAATGAACCAATGGTTAATACTTCTATTCTACAATTACGTTCAGTGGTTGGCAAAAATTTAGAAAGCTTAAATAAACCAATAATACATCGTTGCTAATTTACCCATGCATACTCATAGGATGGAAAATCCAATCAAATTCGTGCAGTTATTGTTCTAAAAATAACAAGCAACTTGGATCTTTCTTTGAAATGAAAACTCGACTTTTTGCAAGACTAATGTTAAATCTTTGCTCACATAATTGACTATAAGCACCCTGGTTACTGATAAAATTAGTATAGATAGCATAGTTAAAGGAATTGGTATTCTTAATCAAGTAACTAAAAAAGCTTAAATAAGTGTAGGATGAACACTCAATAAAAACATACATCTCAAACAGACAATGAAAAGCTTAAATACCAGGCTTGATATAGTAGAATTCTTGGAATCAAAAGGCGCAAAGTTAGAACTATTTCAAATCAGAATAAAATTGGGAACTCAATCTATAAAACTAGCCTTATATTTAAATTTACTAACTTTATAAATAGACATATTTTATGGATTATATATAAAGCTATAGATTGATTAAATATATACTTGATTAATTGGCTCAGGTGTCAAATGATCGAATGTATCTAATAAATTGCAATTTACCCGAGAAAGGCCACCTCAACGCCAACCATTGGATAGATTCCAGCAAGGGATTGATATATATAGCCAAAAACGAATAGATGTTCAATTAAACCTACACTTTATAAAACTTACAGTCCATGTGTTTAAAGAATATTGTCAGGGTGAAACTATACCGCATCGATGGATTTCTGGTACATTTGAAAGATATTAAAGCTACGAAAAGTTTACCTTCTTTCATCAAAAGCAACCAGCCTTGAAAAATTCAGTTTATTTGAGATGACTAAAAGCAGCTTGAAGGTACTAGTAACAGGAGGATCGGGATTCATGGGGCTACACATCCTCCATCAACTTTTGGAGGAGGGGTACTTAGTCAACACGACCACCAGGAACTTGAAGAGTAGCCGAAGCTTACCGTTACAACAACTCAAGGAGAAGTACCCAGGCCAACTTGACCTGTTCGAAGCCGATTTAGTGAAGGAAGGTTCCTTCTTATTAGCTATGGAGGGTGTAGATGCTGTTATCCATGTAGCTACACCTATAGTCATCCAATCGGAGAACGCCTACGAAGACATGATAAAGCCTGCAGTTGAAGGTAAGCTATTATATCCTTATGTCGTATCTAACAACAGCACTATCTTTTTGCAAAAGGTACGAGAAATATATTGGAAACCTGCTTACTTGTCCCCAGCGTAAAGACTATAGTAGTAACTTCAAGTTCAGCAGCTATTTTCCCAACCGATCCCGATTCTGAATATATCTACTCCGAAAAAGACTTCAATACTCAAAGTACCATTGAGACAGACCCTTACTATTATGCTAAGACTAAAGCCGAATTACTGGTCTGGAAGTTCAAAGAGAAGCATGGTGATCGTTTCAGAGTAGTCACTTTAAACCCTTGTTTCTGCTTTGGACCCAACTTTTCATTGGAAGTTACCAAGTTCTCCATCGATGATGAATCCAAAGATAACTGTGGTTTAAGTATCGTAAAGGGTTGGATCAAGAATGGTACTGAAATTTGTTTGAAAAGTAAGATTTATGTTTAAAGTTCCTTATTTAATTGGGCTATAAATAGCCGGAGTAACTGGAGTAGATATTCGTGATGTAGCTTTAGCCCACGTTCGAGCTGTTGAAATTCAAGAAGCTAACGGTAGGTTCCTAATCTTCAGTGATGGTATGGACTGGACCCGATTTAAAAATTTGATTGTCGAGAATACAAACCTCACCTTGAAGGATTTGAAATCCGATGTAACTACTTGGGGTAACGGTGTCATACCCAAGTTCGATAATTCCAAATCGAAACAGGTTTTGAAATTGGAGTATAGAACTTTGGATAGTTCTGTCATCGATACTATCAAACAGCTTGAGGAGTATCAATAAACTTCTTTTGTTGCTTCAATATAGCTTTATTTCTTTGTATTTTATAAAATTTATGATTTAATTTGGTTGTACTAAAGTTAAAAGTCTGTAATAAATTGTAAGTTTTTTAGTATATATAATTATAGCCATTAAAAATATAACTGGTATCTATACTCAATTTCCTATATATTCATTTCTAACAAATTTTCAAATTATGTTTTAAAAAGGTAGGTTTCAGAAAAGTACTACAATAAAATGCAAATTCTGGCTATGTTTACAATGTTTATAACGAGGGCAATATATATTCTTTTATATTAAACCACCAAATTATAAATACTACTATTTCTGATAAGTATAATATTGAATTAGTAGGTAGATAAATAAAGCTATCCTATCGCCTTCCTTATTTGATTTGTAACTTATATTGGATAAACTTTATAATTAATTGCAAATTAGATTCAAGCTGAGGTAGTATACTTTTTGATAGTTATTTAGAAAGTAGTGAAAATATACTTGAATGTATTGAAATGTACAAAATTAGTAAATTTTGTAACGGATTTCAATAATATTTTTATACAATATCCATACTACTGTCCTATATACTTATTATTTCAACCAAATAGTATCTTTATCTACTAAAAGTATTGATTTTATTTAATTGTGGCTGTAGACATAGGTAAAAAAGCAATAGTTCAATCATAAAGAGAGATTCTTATCAAAAAATGCTAATACTATAAGCTTTATATCTATATTGTTGATGTATTTGCAGTTGGTAAAGCATAGTCTAACTGAGTTACGCTGCTATACAATGAATCCAATATATATTGTCATATTTGGTTTAATTAACTTATCTTCCAGCCCAAGATATTATATCGCAATTATAGATATCTTTACCAATCAACTTACTAATCAGCCGATAGGCTAAACAAGTTTGATGTACAAGCCAACTTCCAAATATGTTTACTGCTTATCGCGAATCTGGTCCAAATATTAGAAGCACCATTCAACCTGGCACTCCAGGTTCAGGGACCAAAATAAAGGATGGCTTGATTTCGATAAGTTATCTTTCAAGAGCTTGTTTCCAAAGCTTCATTACTTTTTATTTATATCTTGACAAAATTGTTTGTTTGGATAAATGTTGTTATCCAGTCAATAAGGTTTTTAAAAGTGTAGAAAATTTTGTCAATATATATTTATAAATAGACTAAGCTTCTAAGTTGAAGGAATAAATTAAAGTTTAATTGACGAATGGATCGTAGATTCGTGAGAAAATTTGTAATGGATGCTTTTTTGAGTTTAGAATAGTGGAAATTTGCGGTCCGAATCTGTTGGAAGTTTGATTTATCTTCAAGAGCTTTGATAGTGGAGATGACTAGATTGGAATAGTGAGGGAAATCAGGATTAAAATATAGTTCAAGTATATGTGTGTTGTACATGCTTAAACTCATTGCTGGCGATACATTTGGCTATTTTGTCTGCAGGCCTATACTATAAGAAGCTGATAGTATCAGATAGTATTTTAAGGACTGATAAAGCAGAGTAGTACCCCTTATCCCTTCTGAAGATAATCCTTCAAGAAAGGATACTAGAGATACGAACTTAGTCTAGATCCCATTAGGTTATCTAAGTCAGATGGAGAGGAGTATGCTACATAAGGTGCGATAGATTATCTTTTCCCACGGTTTAGTTTCACTGAAGGATTAAATTAGGGGTGAGAATTAAATTTTGATTGGGAATGATTAATAAACCACCTTTTCAGGCCCGCGATAGAAATCAGAGCCAGCCAATCGTTTAAGCTTCTTTGCAAAATGAAAGGGTGAGAAATAAAATCTTAGCAAAGCGTTCACCTTTTCAAAGGTACCTGGAGTAGAATTTAAATTATTAGAGGAATAGCATAATGGTTTTCGTTTAGGGACACCTGTCTTGATGTAAGCTTTTGTATTTTATCCAATAACACTCCACACTTTTGCTGATTCTACCATTTTAGATATCTCGAGATCGAGCACAAGCGAAAAGTATATAATAACGAAGGGGTACCGAATCTTGCTCCAATTTTATAACGAAATCGAACTTCAGTTAGGGTCAATCGCAATCCGCAACTCCGATATCAGTTGGTTCAAGTAAACGGTGAATTCAATAGTATCAACTTCGAAATTTCAAATTTATTACAAGCGAATATGACCTCCACCCAACGTTCACGCCAGCACAGCTACAGCGGCTCCTCCCTCACCTCCAGGCCTTTGGTCATCAAGGAGGGTACCACCGAACTCAGCATTCTCATCCCAAGTGACATCTGGGGTGCCGCCGAACAGCTACGTGAGGAGTTTCAACTGATCCCTCAGCCCGAAAGCATCTTGTCTGACGAGCTATCCCAAGTAACTTTAACTGCCTTGTTCCTCCGCTTCATAGTCGACCGAGCTGAGAGCGAAGATATCCAGTCCTTCTATCCGGTAGTAAGGACCGTCTTCTTCCACCTCAGGGAAGACTATTTAAAGAATAACGATGTACACGCTGCCACTACCAGCTTACCTTTAGAGCACCGTTACGTTGTTATCCATGCCTACTTCCATGCCTTATGTGTCCTTAGGAAAGAAGGTGTTCTGTACGCCGACGACTGTCCTGCCCCAAGCTCAGCCCTATTGACCGCTTCACGTAAGAAGGAGGCTTCCTTGTTCGCAGTTTTCGGTGGTCAAGGTAACAGTGAGGATTATTTTGATGAATTAGTCGAGCTCTTCCAAAACTATGAGGGCTTTGTACGTCCCTTCATCACCAAGATGTCGTCCGTACTCCGATCCCTGGCTCTAAGCCCAGATGCCAGTGCTATTCACTCCAAAGGTCTCAATGTTTTGAAGTGGCTGGAGAACCCAGAGACCCGTCCCGATGTCCCTTATCTAGTTTCGGCTCCAGTCAGTCTCCCCATGATCGGCTTAATCCAGTTGACTCACTACCTAGTCACTATGAAAGTGTTAGGTATGTCTCCTGATCAACTGCGTAACCACTTCATCGGCACTACTGGTCACAGTCAAGGTATTATTTCGGCTGCCGTCATCGCCTCCTCCTCTAACGAAGAAAGCTTCTACGAGAACACCGAGAAGGCTTTAGGTTTACTGTTTTGGATTGGAGCCCGATCACAGCAGATCTACCCTCAGGTAACCTTGAATCCCACCATTCTTCAAGATTCGTTGAGTAACGATGAGGGTAATCCGAGTGTCATGTTAGCCATCTTCAACCTCCGACTCAGTGAAGTACAGAAGCATGTCGACGCCACCAATCTGCACTTACCTCAAGACCGTCAGATCTCTATTGACTTGGTTAATGGCCCCCGCTCCATAGTCTGTGTTGGCCACCCTCAAAGTCTCAACGGTCTCAACGTAGCTCTTAGGAAGTTCAAGGCGCCAGCCGGTTTAGAGCAGTCTAAAATTCCCTACTCTCAGCGTAAACTCAAGTTCTCCTCCAGATTTTTACCCATCACCGCTCCCTTCCACGGTAAAAATCTAAGTAAGGCTCCTGAAATTATTATCCAGGATGCTAAAAAGCACGGCCTCCTTTTCCGCAGTCAGGATCTAACCATCCCTGTCCTTGCCACCGACAACGGCACCGATTTACGTGAATCTCAAGACCTGACCCTCGAGCTTATCAACCTCATCTGTACTCGTAAAGTCGACTGGGAGGTCGCCACTAATGTAGCTTCCCTTACCCACGTCATTGACTTTGGTCCCGGCGGTGTTTCTGGTATTGGTGGTCTCACTTATCGAAACAAAGAGGGTACTGGTGTCCAAGTCATTTTAGCCGGAACCCTACAAGGCAGCAACTCAAACCTGTCCTACAAGGCCGATATCTTTAACGCTGATCCAAACTCGGTTAAATATTCCGTCAACTGGGCTAAAGCCTTCCAGCCTAAGCTGCTCAAAATTGCAAGCACTGGGAAGATCGTCGTAGATACTCGTATGTCCCGACTCATCGGTAAACCACCTCTGATGGTTCCCGGCATGACACCCTGTACCGTACCAGCCAAGTTCGTAGCTGCCGTCATCAACGCTGGCTACCATGTCGAATTGGCTGGTGGAGGTCACTTTTCCGAACCCATGTTCCGTCAAAAGGTCGACGATATCATGAAATTGGTCAAACCTGGTGAAGGTATCACCGTAAACATGCTATTCATCAACGCTTTCCAGTGGGGCTTCCAATTCCCCTTAGTTCAAACCATGCGTAAGGAAGGCTACCCCATCGAAGGTATCTGTATCGCAGCCGGTGTCCCTTCCCCCGATGTAGCCAACGACATAGTCTCCCAGTTACTTGCCGTCGGTATCAAGCACGTTAGCTTCAAACCCGGGTCCGTATCTACCATCAGACAGGTTGTTTCTATCGCTGCGAACAATCCTGCCATGTCGGTAGTCTTACAGTGGACCGGTGGACGTGCTGGTGGTCACCATAGTTTCGAGGATTTCCACCAGCCCATGCTTGAGACCTATGCTTCTATCCGTCAACAACCCAACATCGTCCTAGTTGCTGGTTCTGGCTTCGGAGGTTCCGAGGATACCTTCCCCTATCTCACCGGTGACTGGAGTAAGGCCTTCGACTACCCACCTATGCCTTATGACGGTATTTTGTTTGGATCTCGTATGATGGTCGCTGCTGAGTCTGAAGCCGCCCACGACGTCAAGCAGGCTATGGTTGATGCCCCCGGTGTAGATGACAAAGACTGGGAAAATACCTATACCAGAGAAACTGGTGGTATTCTGACTGTCAAGTCTGAGCTCGGTGAACCTATCCACAAGGTGGCTACCCGCGGTATTAAATTCTGGAAGGAGATGGACGATACCTTGTTCAGCCTGCCCAGGAACAAGCGCCAAGCTGTACTCGATGCCAAGAAGGACTACATCATCAAAAAGCTCAACGAAGATTTCCAGAAGGTCTGGTTCGGTAAGAAAGCTAGCGGTGAACCAGCTGACCTCCAGGACATGACTTACGCTGAAGTCGTCAACCGTTTAGTCGAGCTTACCTACGTCAAACACGAGAATCGTTGGGTCGATATCTCTTTAAGAAGGTTCTTGGGTGATTTCATGTGCCGTCTCGAAGAGCGCTTCATTACTCAAGAAACTGCTTCTCTCCTCCAGGACTATAAGCAAATTCACGAGCCCTTCAACTTTGTCGCCAAGTTCTTGGAAGCCTACCCCCAGTCCTCCAAGCAGCTTCTCACTTCCGAAGATATCCAGTACTTTTTGACCCAGTGCTTACGTAGGGATCAGAAACCGGTGCCCTTCATCCCTATCTTGGATCAGAATTTCGAGTTCTGGTTCAAGAAGGACAGCCTGTGGCAATCAGAGGATCTGCAAGCCGTACCTGGCCAAGATGTTCAGAGAACTGCCATTCTGCATGGTCCTATAGCTGCTAAGCACTCCAACAGGATCAACGTGCCTGCCAAAGAGATCTTGGACACCATACATAACGCCCATGTTGAAAGCCTGATTACAAGATACTACAACGGTGAGGCAAGCTCTATCCCAAGCGTAGAATACATCGGCGGTGACGCCGTCAACTACCCAAGAGCCCTCCCTAAGGATGTCATTGTCATCAAAGACAACTTGGATCAGAATCTCGTCATCTACGAAGCCCACAACCCTAGCTCCTTGAATACCGAGCAGTGGCTGCAGCTCATCTCTGGACCCACTGAAAGCTGGTTGAAGGCCTTGGTTACCTCACCCATCGTAATTCAGGATGGCCAGTACCTGCCTAACCCACTGAAGCGCGTATTCAAGCCCAGAGAAGCCCAAAAGATCTCTATCAAGCATGACGGGGACAAGATTGTTGAGCTCAAAGTCCACGAGATCAAGCACGATAACAACCGAGTCGCTATTAAGGTAACTATCGACGATCAGAACCAGATTGACGTTACCTTCTACGAGCAAAAGGGTAAGGAGGAAATTCCCTTAGTGTTCCCTTACCTGTACAAGCCCGATCAAGGCTACGCTTCCATCCACGAGATCATGGACAGTAGAAATCAGCGCATCAAGGAGTTCTACTTCAAGCTGTGGTTCGGTGCTGAAGACTTCAACCAGATTCCAAACGACCCCTCCCACGAGTTTGTTTCCTTGGCTGAAAGTGTCTCAAAAGATGAGATCACCCGATTCTGCCAGACTGTTGGCAACCAAGCTGAACTCTACGTCGACTTGGGTCAGGAAATTATCAACGCTCCAGTTGACTTTGCCATCGTAGTTGGATGGAAGGCTATCATCAAGACGATCTTCCCCAGCTTCATCAACGGCGATCTGCTCAAGCTAGTCCATCTCTCCAACGGTTTCCGTATGTTTGAGAACGTCACCCCATTGCAGAGCGGTGATGTTGTAGATACCTACGCCAAAATCACTGCCGTCATCAACAATAACGCTGGTAAGATGGTTCAGGTTAAGGGTCTTGTCAAGCGTTCTGGTGTCGATGTTATGGAGGTCACCAGCCAGTTCTTGTACCGTGGTAAGTTCACCGATTTCGAGCATACTTTCCAACACGTCGATGAGCTTCCTATGGAGATCGTTTTGAACTCGACCAAGGATATTGCGGTGCTTCAGTCCAAGCCCTGGTTCGTGTGGGAGCGTGAAGATCTACAGCTGACACCCGGATCCATCCTTACTTTCAGACTCAACACCTTCGCCAAGTTCCAGAGTGCTGCCGTCTACTCCGAGCTCAATACTTCCGGTGTTGTCATGATGCAGGCAGCTACCAAGGAGCTGGTCCCAGTAGCTTCCGTCAACTATGTCAACGGTACTTCCCACGGTAACCCTGTTATCGAGTACCTGAAGCGTCTAGGTAAGCCCATCGATCAAGCCACCATGTTCGAAAACGGTGGTTACTCGGTTATGCCCAAAGGTGAGGGGTTCAACGCCATCGTACAGACTCCAGCCTCCAACTTCAGCTACGCCCAAATCTCCCAGGATCTCAATCCCATTCACGTCAACCCCTACTTTGCTGACTTGGCCGGCTTACCTGGAACGATTACTCACGGCATGTGGACTTCGGCTTCCACTCGCAAGTTCGTCGAGACTTTTGCTGCCGACAACCACCCTCTACGTGTCACCAGCTACCAAGTCTCCTTCCTCGATATGGTACTCCCCGGTGACCAACTGACTACCAATCTTTACCACATTGGTATGAAGGAGGGTAAGAAGATCATCAAGGTTGAAGTCGTCAACCAAAACGGTGTCAAAGTTTTGGAAGGTACAGCTGAGGTCGACCAGCCTTCAACTGCTTACGTATTCACGGGTCAAGGTTCCCAAGAAGTTGGTATGGGTATGGCTCTCTACGAGTCCTCTCCAATCGCCCGAGCTATCTGGGACGGCGCCGATGCTCACTACCTCAAGTACTACGGGTTCTCTATTCTCGACATCGTCAAGAACAACCCCAAGGAACATACCGTCCACTTTGGTGGTGCTAAAGGTAAGGTTATCCTCAACAACTATACCAGCATGACTTATGAGAAGGTCAACGACGACAACACAACCCAGACCCTTCCACTATTCCCCCAGATCAACTCACGTTCGACTTCCTTCACTTTCACCTCACCTGAAGGTCTTCTTTCGGCTACTCAGTTTACCCAGCCAGCACTTACCCTTATGGAAAAGGCCTCTTTCGAAGATATGAGGGTTAAAGGCTTGGTGCAGCGTAATTGTGCTTTCGCTGGCCACTCTTTAGGTGAGTATGCTGCTTTGTCCGCATTAGGCAACGTTCTACCAATTGACATTTTGGCCGATTTGGTATTCTACCGTGGTATGTCGATGCAGAACGCCGTCCAAAGAGACTCAGCTGGTCGTACAAACTACGGTATGATGGCAGTCAATCCTTCCAGAGTATCCAAGTCCTTAAACGAGACCTACCTCAAGTACATCGTCGAGTCCATCTCCCACCAAAGTGGAGGCCTCATTCAAATTGTTAACTACAACGTCGAAAACTGGCAGTATGTGCTTTCGGGTGAGACTACCAACTTGGATACGCTGACAAACGTACTCAACTACATGAAGTCTACCAACATCGACATCGACTCCCTTTTGAAGACTATGGATTTGGATCAAGTCAAGGAGCACCTCGCCATCATTATCAAGGAAGCTTTGAGCAAGTCTCAGGCCAAGAAAGCCAGGGAAGGCTACCTCAAGTTAGAACGTGGTTTTGCAACAATTCCACTGCAAGGCTTGGATGTACCATTCCACTCTAGTTTCCTGTTGAGTGGTGTAGCCCCCTTCCGTTCGTATATCATCCAGAAATTGAGACCCAACCTTATTGACGTCGGTCTTTTGACTGGCAAATACATTCCTAACTTGACCGCTAAGCCTTTCCAGATCACCAAGGAGTACTTTGAGAACGTATTAAGGATCACCAACAGTGCTAGAGTCAGCAAGGTTATTAAGAACTGGCCCGAAAACGATACCTTTACCCCAGCCCAGCAGCAGCAAATCGGTTTCACCTTATTAGTTGAATTGCTAGCCTTCCAGTTCGCTTCTCCAGTCCGATGGATCGAGACCCAGGATCAGCTATTCAAGAACTTTGGCGTTGAACGCTTAATTGAAGTTGGGCCCTCACCTACCTTGGCCAACATGGCTGACCGTACTTTGAAGTTGAAGTATGCAGCATACGACGACGCTAGAAACTTCCAACGTGCTGTCTTGTGTGCCTCCAAGCATGAGAAGGAGATTTATTACAACATCGAGCCCGAAGAAGCTGCCCAACCTAGCCAGGCTCAAGGTCAAGAGAGCCAAAAAGAAGCTCCCACGCCCGCTGCCTCCGCTACCCCAGTGGCTTCCATTCCAGTAGCTGCTCCAGTGGCCCGTGGACCTGCCAAAGCCATTGAAGATCAGCCCATCCAGGCCATTGATATCCTGCACACTGTCGTAGCCCAGAAACTCAAGAAGGACCTCAGTCAGATCCCACTGACTAGCGCCATCAAAGATTTAGTTGGCGGTAAGTCTACTTTACAGAATGAAATTCTCGGTGACCTACAAAAGGAGTTCGGTAACAACATCCCTGAGAAGCCGGAGGAAACCCCCTTGGAAGAACTTGGCGTCGCTTTGTCCCCTGCTTTCTCAGGAAGCCTTGGAAAGCATACTTCCGGACTTTTATCAAAGTTGATCGCTGCCAAGATGCCTGGTGGTTTCACATTGAGCAATGCTAGGGATCACCTCTCCAGTAGCTTTGGTTTAGGTTCAGGTAGAACTGACTCAGTACTGCTACTTGGATTAACTAAAGAACCTGCCAACCGTCTCAACTCGGAAGCCGAAGCTAAAGGATGGTTGGATACGGTAGCTCAAGCCTACTGCTGCCAAAGCTGGTATTACGCTCTCTTCTGGTGGTGGTGCTGATGTTGGATCTAGTGGAGGTGGCGGTGCCGTCATCGACTCGGCTGAATTCAACGCTTTGACCAAAAAACAAAACAACCTCTACAAATTACAGATTCAGCTGTTGGCCAAGTACTTGGGTGAGGATCAATACGCTACTCAGAAACTATACCACAGTGAGAAGACCCGAGCCGACCAGTTGCAACAAGAGCTAGACATTTTCGTATCGGAACATGGTGAGTACTATGTCAAGGGCGTAAAACCTGTCTTTGATCAGCGTAAAGCTAGAGTTTACGACTCTTACTGGAATTGGTCCAGACAGGATGCTTTGACTCTTTACTATGATTTCTTGTTCGGTAGAATTACAGCCTGTCGACCGTGATGTAACCTCTCAAGCCATCCATCTCATGAACCGATCTGATCCCACTTTGATCGACTTCATGAAATACCACATCAACAACTGTCCAGCCGAGCGCAATAACCTGTACAAGAACACCAAGGAGTTTGGCTACCTACTGATTGAAAATGTCGAGATGTTCTTGGACCACTACCCCGTCTACAAGGATGTAGCTTACCCTGTCGCCCCCTCAACTACCGTCACCGAATCGGGAGAAGTCATCTACAAGGAAGTACTAAGACCCGAGATCCGGAAGTTAGCCGATTACGTCAAAGAAATGGGTAAGGGTAGTAGCCTTACCGAGCTGAACAACCGTCAACACATCCAGCAGAACTTGGGACGCATCCTAAAGATTGTCCAGCATCAACCCCGTATCAAGAAGGGCTACAAGGATGAGATTACGTCCCTCTACAACGATGTCGTCAAGTCCTTGGCCATGTCCCAAGAGAACTATCGATCAACTAAATCCACCCGATCCAAACGTCACATCAGACCTAAACCCAAGACTCAACGTCAGCAGCAGACCCCAGTCAAGGAAGCGTTACCTTTCCTCCACCTCAAGAAGAAGGATGAGATTCATGGGTGGGAGTACAATGCCAAGCTGACCTCCATCTACTTGGAGGCTTTAGCTGAGATTGCCAATTCTGGACAGACTTTCCAGGATAAAAATGTGTTGATCACTGGCTGTGGTAAACATAGTATTGGTGCCGAGATCCTGTGTGGTCTGTTGTCAGGTGGTGCTAAGGTCATTGTTACTACTTCCCGATTCAGCCGTGAAGCTACCGAGTACTACCAGAAGATCTACCAGCGCTACGGTTCCAAAGGATCCAGCCTGATTGTTCTCCCCTTCAATCAGGGTTCCAAGCAGGATGTCGATAACTTGGTCGAGTACATCTACACTACCGACGAGAAGAAGGGTCTCAGTGTCGATTTGGACTTCATCATCCCCTTCGGCGCTTTACCTGAGAATGGCCGCGAGATCACCGATTTGGACGGACTATCCGAGTTTGCCCACCGTGTCATGTTGACCAATTTATTACGCCTACTCGGTTCCGTCAAGACCTTCAAAGAGAAGCTTGGTTACCACACACGTCCCGCCCAAGTCATCGTCCCCCTATCTCCCAACCACGGTCTGTTTGGTGGTGACGGTCTCTACTCTGAATCCAAACTTGGTTTAGAAAATCTAATGAACCGATGGGCATCCGAATCGTGGGGCTCTTACCTCACCATTGTAGGTACTGTAATTGGTTGGACCCGCGGTACTGGCCTCATGAACCAAAACAACATTGTCTCTGAAGGCGTTGAGAAACGTGGTGTACGTACCTTCTCCACCCAAGAGATGGCCTTCAACATCTTGGGTCTTATGCACCCCAACCTCGTCGACCTTGCTCAAGAAGCTCCAGTTTGGGCCGATTTGAACGGTGGGTTCCAGTACCTGCCCAACTTCAAGGATGTTGTTGTCAACCTACGTAAGGATATCATGGAGACATCGACTATTCGCCGTGCTATCGTGACCGATAACTCGATCGATTTAACAGTCGTCAACGGACCTTCCTATTCAGCCTCGTTCAAACCCAAGACTTCAACCCCCAGAGCCAACATCAAGTTTAACTTCCCCGAGTTGAAAGAATACAAGCAGCTCAGCCACCTTTCCCACCTACAAGGTTTATTGGATCTAGAGAAGGTTGTCGTAGTCACCGGTTTTGGTGAGGTAGGTCCCTGGGGTAATGCCAGAACTAGATGGGAGATGGAAGCCCACGGCGAATTCTCCCTAGAGGGTTGTATTGAGCTAGCCTGGCTCATGGGTCTTATCGCTCACCACAATGGACCGTTGAAATCGGGTCAGCAATATACCGGTTGGGTCGATGCCAAGACCAAGGAACCTGTACCTGATCACCAAGTTAAGCAGAAATACGAGGCCCAGATCTTGGAACATACTGGTATCCGTCTCATCGAGCCCGAACTATTCCACGGTTATGATCCCAACAATCGCTTCATGATGCGTGAAGTCGTCGTCGACCACGACTTGGAACCTATCGAGGTCAGCGCCGAAGAAGCTGGTAATTTGAAGCAGCAACACGGTGACAAGGTAGAGATCTTTGAGATCAAGGAGACTGGCAGCTGGATTGCCCACTTACGTAAGGGTGCTTCCATCTACGTACCCAAGGCTTTACGTGGTGATCGTTTGGTCGCTGGTCAGATTCCTACCGGCTGGGATGCCCTACGTTACGGTGTACCCGAGGATATTGTCAACCAAGTTGACCGTATTACTTTGTTCGTCCTAGTTTCCTTCGTTGAAGCTTTAGTAACTTCTGGTATCACCGATCCCTACGAATTCTACAAGTACGTCCACGTATCAGAGGTCGGAAACACAGCTGGTTCCGGTATGGGAGGTATGGTTAGTCTTCGCCGTATGTACAAGGAGAGATTCCTCGATATCCCCGTCCAAAACGATATTCTACAGGAGACCTTCATCAACACGATGCCCGCCTGGATCAACTTGCTTCTGCTGTCATCATCTGGACCTATTAAGACGCCAGTTGGTGCCTGTGCTACCGCCGTTGAGTCGGTTGAAATTGGTGTTGATACCATCTTGACCGGAAAGGCCAAAGTCGTCATCGTTGGCGGTTACGATGACTTCCACGAGGAAGGTTCCACCGAGTTCGCCAACATGAAGGCTACCTCCAACTCCTTGGATGAGTTCGCCATGGGCCGTACCCCCCAGGAGATGTCCAGACCTACCACCACTACCAGAAGTGGATTCATGGAGTCCCAAGGTTCGGGTATCCAAATCTTGATGTCAGCCAAGTTGGCAGTTGAGATGGGTGTTCCTATCTACGGTATCGTGGCTCTGACCAACACTGCAACTGATAAGGAAGGGCGTTCAGTACCCGCCCCCGGTCAAGGTATTTTAACCACTGCCAAGGAGACCAAGCGCACGTTCCAGAGCCCCCTGTTAGATATCAATTACCGTAGACGTCAGATGGACTACAGCCGCAGCCAGATCAAGAACTGGGTCGAGAAGGAATACCAGAACCTCAATTTGGAAGTCGAAAGTCTAAAGGCCAGCGGCCAACTCGACTCAGAAAGCGAAGCCGACTTTGTCAAAGAACGTACCGACTACATCGCCAAGGAATCCAACCGACAGGAGAAGTCAGCCTTGAGCCTGTGGGGTAACGAATTCTTTAAGCAGGACCCCAGTATCGCCCCACTACGTGGTGCTCTTGCTGTATTCGGACTTACCGTCGATGACATCGGTGTAGCCTCTTTCCACGGAACTTCGACCAAGGCCAATGATAAGAACGAATCTCAAGTCGTTGACAGCCAGTTCCAGCATCTGGGCCGTAGCAAGGGTAACGCCTGTCCCGGTATTTTCCAAAAGTACCTTACCGGACATCCCAAGGGTGCCGCCGCCGCTTGGATGTTGAACGGTGTCCTGCAAGTCCTCCAGACCGGCATCATCCCCGGTAACCGCAACGCCGACAACATTGATCTGCATCTCAAGAAGTTCAAGCACATTCTCTACCCCTCCCGTGCCATCCACACTGATGGTGTCCGTGCCGGTCTTTTGAAATCCTTTGGGTTCGGCCAAGTTGGTGGTGAAGCCCTCATTATCCATCCCGACTACCTGTTCGGTGCGCTACCCAAAGCTCAGTACGAACGCTACGTTCAGTTGAACCAAGTCCGCCAAGCTAAAGCCTACCGCTACTTCCACGACTCTATCACCAACGTAGCCACCCTGATTCAAGTCAAGCATGAAGCTCCTTACACTGACGCCTTGGAAAGCAAAGTTTACCTTAACCCCAACGCCAGAGCCGAGTATGACCCCAGCAAGAAGTCCTATCGATTCAAGGATGCCAAGGATAAAGTTACCCCCAATACTACCGACAGCAAGTTGACCCAGGATATTCTGTTGAAGATGCAGCTGCAAGGCCAGGAGGCTGGAAGTAAGGGAGTCGGTGTAGATGTCGAATTAGTATCGGCCATTAATATCGAGAACGAAACTTTCATCGAACGTAATTTCACTGAAGCTGAGATCACCTACTGCAATTCGAGGCCTGACCCCAGTGCCTCGTTCGCCGGAAAGTGGGCCGCCAAAGAAGCCGTCGTCAAAGCGGTCTCCAGCCTAGATCTAAATGGCAACCCCGTCTGGACTCAAGGTGCCGGCGCCCCTCTCAAGGACATTGAGATCTTAGCCAGTAGCTCAGCTGCCCCTAAAGTGACCTTCCATAACGATGCTGCCGATGCCGCTAAGAAGAATGGCGTTAAAGAAGTCAAAGTCTCCATATCCCATTCCGGTCAGTACGCCATCGCTATGGCCATTGCCGAATAATTAGATTTTTGTGGTTTAAATTTGAAAGCTTTGTAGGATTCCGTTTACATCCTTCTAAAGCTTTGAATATGTACCAAGTATAGTTTTGCTGAAAATAAAGTTTAATCTTTTTTATGTTTATAGTTGTAAAGCTTGAAGTTAGTTTAACAAGAACTTCACCTACTTTATTGAAGTTTGAATAGTTATAAAGTAACTTGCTTTTGATTGTGGTTTATATAGCCCAGTTTTTAACCTAACAACGATGTTACTTGTAGCTAATATATATTAAGTGCTTCTGGCATATGCCAAAAATTTCTCAACTAGAAAACTTTCTATAAACTACCAAAACCAACCAGATTTTTAAATAGAACATTGTCATTTACTATCTTCAATAAACATATCAAAGGACAAATCCAACTCTTCATCAAGAAATATTATTTTATTAATAGCTTAATCTAAATCAAATATATAGTACGAACCCTCGACAATTAGAACGATCAATGGTTGCCAAACCACAAAATATCGTAACCAATCCAATAGGGCCAGGTACATGAGCTGCTGGTTATCCCAAGGGTTCTTGGCTAGCTGAGAGAGGTTGACTTTCTCATGACAGTAGGGACAGGTATCTTTCTTACCTACCATGCACCACCCCCGCAGGCACTTTTCATGGAACTGGTGCCCACAGTTCAACTTGTATACTGGGTCATCCAACGTATCCTTGGCGACGGTAGGTATCAACTGGGGTAGCTTGTCAATCGGTTCGGAGGCATCATGGACCGGTAAATCGGCGTTGAGATACCAGCCACATATGGCACATACTCCTGACTTGAGTTGTTTGTTGGGGAGCCCATCCTTGACGTAGTACTGAAAGATAGTTAGAAAAGCGAAATGTAAAGTTACTTACCCCTAAGGTGGAGGCCATGCGGTCGCTACACAACTCGGCGAAATCTCTAGCCAAAACTCTAAATTTACATAAGTAAAAGCATGGTACGATGACTCACCCAAAGTATAGCCCGTAGCAGACTAAGGTAAAGGGTATGGATAGTATACGCTCACTTTGTTCCGACTGCTCTATCGAGTTGGGTGGTGGGACTGAAAACATAAGAATCAAAGTGGCAATGTACCCTACTACTCCAATCACGTAAGATACCTGATGCATAACCGAATACCATTTGTAAATTAACCTACAAATTTAAACCACGTCAATAATGAAAATAAAATACTTATATACCTAGGTGTTAAATGGTGCAATGGTGTTCTAGTAGCCCTATAAAGTACTATGAAAGTAATAAGAAACATTGGATAACAAAACAAAGTACTATAACCATTGAACACCGAAAACAAGGACCAGAAGTAAAGGAAGTGGCTTTCAGTTTCTTCAACAAAAAAGAAGACGGCTGGGAAGATCCTTTTACAAAAATGTAAATAAAAGTGATGTATATAGAAACTCACCATAAACATAACAATGAAACGATTTGGTAGCTCGAATAATGTTTTTTCTTCCACAGTATAACCAAGTACTGAACTAAAACTACTGAAGCTATTAAAATAAACAACATGGCTAGATGTTTCCCATCGTGGCCTAGTTATACTAAATTAAAATCGAAATTAAAATGAAACAATTACCTTCATGCTTCTTCAAATACTCAGCTTCCTTTATGGCACTTTAAAGTTGAAAAAAGTTAGTTGATAGAGAAGGTAAATTTAGATTTACGCCTCTTTGATCCTTTCACTTCGTAACGATGCTTGTTTAGTCTCCAAATCCATATATAATTGAAAGAAGCTCTAGTTTCTAAACTTTGGAACTGGAAGCAAGTGCTGAAATTGCAAGTGTAAACTAAATTGGAAAGGAAGTTTGGTCAAGTTTGCTAAACTTTGAAAGCCCAAAATTATCAGCTCCAGTTTTGAAAATTAGCTGAACAACCATGAAAATATCAATAACTTTGACTTAAATTCATTAGGAACATATATAAGATAAACTTTAGCCATATGCTGTAGAAAACCTAAGTTGATAAGTTTATTTGAAATTTTAACTATCTCTACTATATTCAACAAGCTGTTTAACAGTATCAGCTATAGAGATCTTCAAAGGCCAATACTTCAACTTCAGCTCAGTAATTGACTGAGTTATCAAACTTGGGTAGTACTCCATTCCCTTTACCACATCCATTTGAAACCAAGTCCTGTAACTCCAAGTTTGTATTTTTGACGATCAATCGCTTGAAGGTAGTTCAATCAATCACTCTACTGATCAAAAGGAACCGACCTTTGACTTCTTTCATATCCAGAGCATCTAGATTAGCTAAAGCTACGTCGCGTATATCTACTCCCAACACCCCACCTACAAGTAAAAAATTATTCTTTAAATTAAATTTATATACTGCCTTTCAACAAAAATTCGGTACTAGTCTTAATCCAGGCTTTGATAACCATTAGACCCCAGTTATTCTTAGAGTCGTCATCAATCGAGAACTTGAAAATCTCGAGTGAGAAGTTGAGTCCGAAGCAGAAACAGGGAGTCAGAGTAATTATTCGAAATCGGTCCTTATATTTCTCATTAAATTCCCAAACTAGGAGTTCGGCTTGCGTTTTGGCGTAGTAAGTATCGGACTCCAAAGTACTGATCATGTTAAAATCCTTCTCACTGTAGATAGATTAGGATCGGTTGTACTTGAAGTGACAGCTATAGTTTTCACACTAGGAACTTTTAAACAGGATTGAAGTATGTTATTGGTACCTTTCAAAGTTGAATTTAGCATTGAATATATTTACTTTTGAAGTATCTTCAACTACTGGTTTCGCGACCTGTTCATAAGGGTTATTAGATCTATTAATTATTGGGGTTGCTAGATAGATAACTGCATCTACACCTTGCATTGGCTCAAAGAAGGAATTTCCGCCTAGTAGATCAGCTGCAAAGATTTGTAGCTGGTTTGGATATTTAGTACTAAGCTGATGAAGAGGCTGACTTTTGCTACTTTTGGAATCTCGAGTTGTAGCATGAACTATATATCCTCTTTCAAGTTTATGGATTATATAAAGGCCCATGTAGCTCGGTCTTCCTGTAGCTAGTACTTTTAACTTGCTCTCAACCATAGTTTTGCTTCTTCCTTGTACAGTCTAAAGAAATGCTGTTTCTCCATATATATTCATTCCATAGTTATATTCAAAATCCAGGGGCTGTCGCTATAGATGACGTTTTCCAAAGCCAGCTTCAATACGATTGAAGTGATAGTAAAAAGATCAAAGATTGGAGGTCTAAACCTTAATATAGATATATTTTTACATTGGGTAATGATTTTTAGAGTATTTTACCCATATTTTAGTAAGCTTCGGGGCTACTCTGTTCAACAAAATTGTGGAATTTTTCGCAATTGAACGTGTTTGAAGTTGCACAGAGCTGCTGAACAGAAGAGCTCTTTGGTTACACATATAAAAAGTATAAGTTATCTAAAATCGATATGGAAATCCATTTTAAAACATAAGCCAAAAGAAAGCATATTTGTAAGCAGATCTGAAAAGTATAAATACTTGAAGCGATTTCTAAATCTACTATTTTTCAAGATATGGCCAATTTGAAGTACAATAAAGTTTTAGTGACTGGAGGGTCTGGGTATATAGGCCTACATGTTGTCTCTCAGCTTTTGGAACGAGGCTATACCGTCCATACGACTACCAGAAGTCTCAACAGCAATCGATCCGAACCTCTCAAGCAACTCAAAGCTCAATACTCAGAGAAACTTTACCTGTTTGAAGCCGACCTACTCAAACCCAATTCCTTTTTAGAAGCCATGCAAGGAGTGGAAGTAGTCGTACATGTAGCTACGCCTGTCATACTATCCCCAAAAGATCCTTATGAAGAGATGGTCAAACCTGCACTGGAAGGTAATCTATTATATTACCTCTACTCTTATTTATAGCTTCATTTAGGCACCAAGAACGTTTTGGAGACCTGTCTATTGGTAAATACCGTCAAAGTAATCTTAATCACCTCTTCGACATCAGCCGTATGGAGCCCAAATGCCGACCCAGACAAAGTCTACTCTGATTTAGATTATAACACTCAAGCCCAAATTGACGATGCACCTTACGCTTACTCTAAAGTTCAAGCCGAAAAGTATTTCTGGGAGTTCTGTTCCAAGCATAGTAGTCGGTTCCGTGCCGCCACCTTACTGCCTACCTTTGTCTTTGGACCTTGCATAACTCCAGATCAATCTAAATTTAATTTGGATGACCCTTCCAAATCCAACTCTGGGTTAAACCTTACCACTTCTTGGCTGAAGCGGGGTACTGCCCACCTTCCTAAAAGTAACAGTCTCCAGCTATATTTTATACTAAGTTAAAATTAGCTGGCATTAATACAGTTGACGTTCGCGATGTCGCCTTAGCTCACATCCGTGTCATTGAGAACGATTCGGCTACTGGTAGGTTCATTCTAGTCTCCAAACCTCTTACTTGGCAGCGATTTAGAGAGTATATTGCCAAATACTCTAAAGTTAGCCTAGATGATTTGAAACCCGATAAAACTTCAAAAGGAAACGGTGCTATCGCTAAAGTTGACGTTACTCCAGCCCTTCAAATCCTTCAGATTAAGTTTAGAGAACCAGAGGAATCCATCAGGGATATGGTTGCTCAGCTGATTGAATATCAATAGCTTCATTATATTAAACTTTTATTTGTAAACGAAAAGGCTCATGATTTCTAACTATCTTGTGTTGAATTCAGTTTATTATATAGCAACGCATCCTCAAGCCTAGATGATCATTTGCCCATTTGACTGGGTGGTATAAGCTCTAGGTTGGACCTTGAATTTAGAAATTTATTTTTTGTATTGTTTTGCTCAGGTTTTAAAGATTTAAAAACAAAAATAATATATAAGCAAACCAGATGATAAGCTAACTTTTATATTGTTTTATTTACTTATATGGGTGTATTATAAATTTTAGTAGATTAAAGAGCTTTCAATTTTATTATTTATCGATTTATGACAGTTTCTGGACTCAGCTCCAATGCAATTAAATGAATCTCAACTTATATACCGAAAACATCAAATATAAAAGCCATATAATATGCAAAACAGGTAAATAAAACATTTAAATTCATACCCTACGAACTTCTTCAACTGCATCCTTGATACTAAGATGGATTCTACTCCCATTTACAGGCAGCAACGGCTCAAAGTGAATTATGTTGGGCTTCTCGCTATTTTCGTTTGCCAAGTACCCTTTCATTAATTTTTTGACCTTGCCAGTCACGTTGAACCTTTGCTCATCGTTTGGTACTGATCCATTTTGCCCATTCAAGTTGACAGGCACGTACTGGTCGTTCAAATTGGAGCTCTGGCCAAACTCGTCGGTAAACGTAATGTCGGGGGTAGAGTCGTTTTTGGAAGTTGGAGGTAGGTCGATTAATCCAGACTTGATTAAAGTAGCTGCAACTTGTGGGTGGATAACGACGAAATGCAGTTGGAATTTAGGAACAAAATCGTCAAGCTGGTCGGGCTGGCTTTCTATATCGGTAAACTTGTCCTTCTCGGTTTTGGTGACAGGCTTTTGAGGCTGAGGGCCAGCGTACATTTCTAGTTGATGCTTAAATCCTTCGAGCTCTTTAATTGCCGTAGAATCCAACCAATTGACGGCGCTAAAGTCCATAATAACGGCCCGCAAAATTGACATATTTTGGTTGGTATCGATCTGTTTCTTGAAACTAAACTCTTTAAGCTTGCCATTGGCATCGGTGGACCATAAGCTCGATCGGGATTGATTCGTCGGTCTCGCATGGTCAATGATGTAAGACAACGCAGCTTCACAAATATAGCCGACGTTGGGGAAGATCATCGATTCCTGGGCTCTGAAGATAAATACACCTTGGTCAGAAGGTTCGGTATGATAAGCTGGGTGATTGATATCGAGGAATAGACCTGGTCTTCCAACCACCTCACCTAGAACGTAGAGTTTGGGGCGGGACAAACGGTACAATACAAATATGAAGGCGCAACCCATGGAAGCACCGATCCCCCATTCCACACCAAAGAAAAATGTCACTACTCCGGCAACTAAACACTGTAGGAGATCGATAGGGTGGGTATTGTAGAACATTTTCAGCTTATCAATACTAGGTAATAGGGAGAAGGCCGCCTTAGACACAATGGCAGCAAGGGTAGGAATAGGAATATAGTAGAAAGCTGGAGTTAAAAGCTCAAAGCCGAGCAAGAGGATTAAACTAGTTACTATACCAGAGAGCGGGGAGTTGACGCCTGATTTGCTCAGTACCGCACCACGGGAAAAGGCACCACTGCATGGGAATCCTGAGACCATGGAGGAGGCTATGTTACATACACCAACCGAAAAGAGCTCCTGAGAGTAGGAAATACGATAGCCTGACTGCTTGGAGTAGGATTTGGCAATGGCCATATGCTCCAAAATCATGGCTAAGAAAATCCCTGGTAAGCTACCGGCGATCTTGCTCCACAGATCTGCGTCATAGGTTGGGGGGCCTATGTACTCGAAGCCGCCCGGCACTTTCCCCACGATGGCAAGTTTGAAATCAGGCATGAACGTCAAGACTAGGAAGGAGACTAGAGTCGCCAAAATGAATAATATGACGTTGGAGGCGATTTGGATGTTACTCATTATCTTGTTGTTCTTGTACTTGCTAGCTAAAGTGCTAATTACGATGAGGAAGGCCAGCGATGCTAGACCAAACACGCAGTCATGCCAGCTCAGTACGGGAATGTTACTGAAGTTGGCAGCAATCTTCTCGGCCGTAGATCCCTTAGAAGGGACGTTGGGTATACCTAACAACCCGTTGAACTGGCTCAGTATGATGTTGAGGGCAATACCACCCGTGAAGCCGGAGATAATGGTCGAAGGGACTAGATCTAAAACTAACCCGACGCGAAGTACTCCTAAAGCTATTGATATGATGCCGATAAATAATGCTATTATCGATCCAATCTCGGCGTTTGTAAACTTGTCGCTGGCTATGTCGCTTATGATGTTACCTACTAACAACCCGGGTACCGCCAATGGACCTACACAGATCTCCCTGGATGTACCAAAAAATACATAGATTAAAGTTGCGATGAAGGCGGTATAAAGCCCATGCTCGACCGGGATGTTGGCTAATTTGGAATAGGCTATCGATTGGGGTACTAGCAATAATCCTAAAGTCAACCCGGCGATCAAGTCACCAGTCAACCAGGATTTATCGTAGGTAGGTAGCCAACTAAGGATCGGTAGGAACGAAAGGAAGTAGGATGGTAGCTTGGATTTTACTTTAGTGGTAGCCTCTACTACATCCTCCTTCAATGTTGTTTGGTTGTGATAGTGCCTTAGTGGATCGGCTGTGTTAGTTGGGCGTTTCCGTGGCATGGCAACTGCAATTGTTAATTTATATTAAAAGGCAAATATTGGAGATGGATGATGATAAAACTTTTAAAATATCAGGGCAGTCTCGTATTTATATTACCATTTGTTATGCGACCTATTGCATTGGATATTCAATTAATTTCATTATTTATATCGAAATTTCGGTTATCAACCCATATTTTTTTGGCACAACTGTTGAAATTGACTCAGGATTTCCCAATAGCTTTCCAGTAACCGCACCTTAGGCCTAAAATTTGGAATAATAAGCCCACAACTGAATATCCATTCGCTACAAATGTATAAGTTTACATCATTTCGATATATACCTAAAATGCTTTACTCAAACCACCTAACCAAAACTACGTAGGAAAATTTAATTGCAAACCTTAATTGAAGTTTAATTGACTTTTACCTCGATAAAGTTAAAAACCAATATCACTTTTACAATATTCCAAACTTCCAATGCTATCGATTTTGGAAAAGTTTCTTGAAGGTAGCTAACTCAAAGTAGTTGCCATTACTTTATTAGGTGTTGCCCTGTAAATGCTGTAGCGCTTTTTTCCTAGTATAGTAAATACCTGATATTAGTATTGATGACGAGTTTCAAAAATGGGACTTAAATAGACTTTGCTAAGAACAAGATTCCCGGCAAGGCTTTAGTTATGAGATAGTGCCGCAACGTAGCATGCAAGCTTAAAATACATCTGCATAAAGGAGCAAAGATAAAGAGGCTTAGCAGGTTGCGGAATCTTAGTAATTAACATTGCACGGAGTATACTCGACCCGGTACTTTCAATGTTATTTTGTCTTTATTTCATCCCTACCTAGAAAATATCATCAGTTCGTAATGGTTTCTTTGTATCTCAACATGCCCCTTACTTTTTGATATCCTGGGCATCAGTTGGTATAGTCGATAGGCTCAGATTGCGAAAATCCTATCCTAAACTTAACTTGGTGCTCACTATTTAGATAGCCTTTGAGATCTTTCAACAGCTTTATAAGTTTTGAAATGGAAATGATTACCTTTCTGTATAGTGTAGTGAACTGAAGTTTGAAGCTGACTGATAGTCCAGTTTGATAGATGCTTTGCTTACGGGGATTTGTACCATTGAAATAGCTTGTATAGGTTTGCTGGCGTGAATCTTTAAGGCCTATTGGCATTATTTACCATAGATAATTGGCTTACTTTGAGTTGGCCATAGAGTTTTCTTTAAAATTGTTCAAATTAAACTAATAAAAATTGCAATTTACACTAGATAAAAATATTTTTATATTAATCAAAGCTGTTATATCCCAAATTATATTTTTTTATTATTTAAAGGATAATAAGCTTCGAAGGCTATTTTGGAACGAAGACTATATAGTATGGGGTATAAATTAAAATGGATTCATCAAAGTTCAGCCAAAAGTAGCTCACCTTCAAATACATATTAACCAGATACTATTACATGTACTAAATAAATGTTAAAGTATAATTTTCAATCTAAATGGATACTAACTTTTCAAGAAATATAGAGCTTTAGAACATATCGCACTTAACTTAGCATTGGAATTAACATATCCAGCCTGAGCAAGGTAAAGTTTTACCTCAACTCGGAATGGCTTGTATATATTTTAGTTATATCTTATTTAAAATACCTATATAAGTCACTAATATATTGTAGAAGACCAATATATCACTGTAAAGTATATAGCATCAAAAGGTAATACAAAAGTTTATAGGCTACTCAGCAATATATTTATCAATTACAAAACTAGGCACTCATCTAAAATACTTTACCTATATTGATCTAAATGATCCCACCTAATTCTCTAAGCATCTATATTGTATGTTTCACACTATTCAGCTCAGCCCTCCTATGGAACTTCATCTTCTTGATGTTGTAGTTCACCTTCCTATTGTAGCTCTTGTACTCCGGTTCAGGGGATTTATATTTCCTTACGTATGCCTCATAGATTTCATTTTTGGTAGTTGGACTAATACCTTCGTACTTTGGTTTCAAGTACCCGCCATAAGTAGGTGAGGTAGGATAGGCGATCGAAGCTTGGGTAGGTGGTCCCTCTACATAGTTACTTTGGTATATTTGTATAGGAATTTGGTTAGGAGGATCGTACCTACTTGGGCTATAGTTGAAGTTTGAATTGGAACCGCTGCTATCCTCTTCGTAATTTTGGTAAGGCTGCTCGTCTTGGTTGTAAGTGTCGTTGGGAATGTCTTCGTACTGGTCATTTGCGGCCGTAATTGGGTAGTAGGTAGGCTGGAGGGATTCTGTATAAGGCTCCGAATAATAGTTGGAGGTGGGGAAACTAGTGGTAGGTGAGTAGGTAGGCTCACCGTAGTTGGGGTTGTAATCACGTCCTGATAGTGGTAAACTTTGCAGTGGAGTGAGTAAACTTAAAGCTAAGATCGTAAGTTGGGATAGTTTTGTCATTTGTATTAATTAATTATTGAAGTATTGGGTATCTAATAGTTGATACTGGATGACTGTATACGTTTAGCGATTATTTATAGTAGAGTTAGACTTTTTTACATATAATCTATAGTTGATCTTACTGTACTTATTTTTTTGATGTTTCCCTACAATAGCTACAATCTAATGATATATTTTCGTTTGATGAACTGACCTTATATTTTAGTACCATGCTTATTACAACAACTAAGCCGTTTGATACTGGAAGCCCAATGTTTCAATAGGCACTCCAAATTTATTATCACCCAATATATTTAACGAATTTTTAAAAGCTAACTCTATACTTGCAATCTAATGATATACTTTTGGTAATGAAAAATTACATCACTAGTATAGTGCTGGTATATTAGCATTAAACATATAAACCTATATCCCAATATTCAACTTAATATTGAATAATAATGGACTTCATCTTAATCACTCAATACACTATCAACTTTATGAAAATTCATGATGCGATGAAGTTTTTGGGGTTTACAATATATTGTATGCTCGATATAATCATCATTTAATTTATAGGAAAAGTTGGTAGAACCATACCAATATAAATATTGGGTCAAGTATTCATCTTAAGCCCAACTTATGATATCGGTATTCTAACTAGATTTTTAATATGAACTTTCTATAGCTATCTTTTATTAGAAATATATGTAAAAGATAAACACTCGAGCTAATTTAGAAAGCTATAGATGCACAACACTTGATAACTTGAATGGAAATCAAATAGTAAGTAATATACGATATCATAATTACATAGATGGCGACCTTAAGAATGTTAAACTGTAACCATCACTTTTATAAAGATCGTATCGATTTTCGATTTCATATAAGTGGTACATATATGTGTTATAAAAACCATTTTTAGGATTTTATATACATGTATAATACCATATTGCTGATATACCACTATTTTCATCGATAATTAAATAGTAGTCCTATTTTTAAAGCAACTTTACATTCTTTACTTATTATAAATACTATATACCACACCTGTACTCATTTATTACAAATATATTTGTATTTGTAAAATCTAATCTAAAATAGTTTCTTTAGGTTATATAGCTTGTCAGCTAGGACGGTGATTCTCAATTTCGTATGCACGGCATAATGTTTTAATTGAAAATACTAAATAGTGCCGACAGTTTAAATAAAGTCACCTCAAACCCGCGAAACCGAAGGCTATAGAACTGAGATCAGAATTTAACCTGTCAGTCATAGGCAATGTAGTTTGCTTTCCTTAGTTAATTTATCTATTCAAAAATTCCATATATGTTAATATCCTAATGAATTGAATGGCTATGCTTCACGAAAGGCGAAAGTACAATTTTCAAACTACCTGCTTAATAGATTAAGATTTAGCTCTGGGTACGCTACATGTAGCTGATAATTTTATACTCACATCTCCTGAAGTTTACTGCGCTTCCATTTTTTCCTTGGAGAAATGAACTAGAAATTAAAAGATTCCTTGCCATTTTTTGGTTTGAAGGGAATTCTACCTTCCACAACTGTAAGTATATAAAGCTGGGTATGAATATGCCAACTTTTTATTTAGAAATACCTTTTACAACAAAATAAATGCCTACATGTACTCAAGAGAGCACGAACAATCATGTTTCAACAACTGTATCTTTGATGGATAGGAGCACCGTTAGTACTGCACTGGATGACACTCAAATTAATCAACCTCAATCTTTCAACTTTAATCAACATGTCCAATCTACCAATACAAATATAGCGCCTATGGATGAAACGACGACTACCGCTACAAATCAAATCAACTTAAGATACATAGCTGAATTCGTCAATGGACTATTCTATAAACTTTCTCAATGGCATTGGGTACAGGGGTATCGATCCCTAACCATAAAGCGGAAGATATTCTTTTGGACCGATATCATCACCAAGCTGCTAATAGTAAGCCACTTACAACTTATATATATTGATCATCAAGTTTAGATAATAGTCATACCAATTATACTTGTAAATCATCCAAACAAGCCCTGCACCTACCTAGAAACTACCCTAATGAAGGTGTACCTCACACTCTGCGCGCTCTCGTTCCCAGTCACCATCCCATTTCGATTGAAAAACTCAAATGGTATCAATGATAGTATCTTCGTACTATGGTAAGTTTTATTCTAAATGCTTTTATAGACTAAATTTAGGTTCTACAAGTTGCTAAGGCTTTTAATACTGGCTTTTGCTTGCTGCACCGCCTTCCTGTACAAAGATAAAGCCCCTTGTATGGATGATAAACTCGATGCCAATGGCAAGACAATCCTTATACTTATGTACCTGTATGCCGGTTGTACCGCTTTTCAAAGCTTCTTGCTGTATTTGGTACTATACCCAATCCTATTAGTATGCATATATCTTGAAAATGCTTTTAAAGATGTAAGGAGAAAAATTTCCAGTGTCGGCATCATATTTAAGTTTGATAGAGAGGTGTCGGTTCGAAATTCAGCTTACAATATCGGTGTTCCAACTAGGCCTTCGAGGTGGGTATCCCTGAAATCATTCTTTGTTAGGAGGTTGACTAGGAAAGTAGCTCAACAAACCGATTTAGAAAGAGGTGGGTATCCAATAATTAGTAATTTAGATGAGGATGAGACCATATGTGGTATTTGTTACTGTAGCTACGAAGACAACGAACTTGTAAAGATGCTACGTTGTAACCATCACTTCCATGAAGGCTGCATTAACCTATGGCTACGGATAAGTAATACGTGTCCCTACTGTAGAAATTTTGCTTAGAATCTTAATCTCCTACAGGCCACAAACTCACCTTTATATCTTTATATGCAAATAATTTCTTTCATCCAAATAAAATAGGAATCGGATAGCTAATTCATACCAGTACCTCATGTAAATAAACTTTACATTATATTTAAGTTTACTTTAAGTAGTATTTCCAATCCATATAGTTTGTTAGATATGGATTAAATTCTTCGATATAAGCCATTAGTATATTTATTCAAGACCAAAAAACTACTGCGAATTTCATTATGTATTGAATCTCAATAGACTAGATATATCTTAAACTGTGTAAAGAGTATTGCTATGAAGCATAGTATGCTTCAACTTACCCAAAAATTTACCAAACTGTAACAGCTTACTTATATGCTAAATGTTAACCAAGTATACGCTTATACAAGTAAATCAAATCAAAATTTTATAACCTCACCATTAAAACTTTATCTATACTCCTCAAGCTGTCTTACTGTATCTCCTATCGAACTATTTAACGAACGGTACGTTATTTTGAGTTCCTTTATCGATTTGGAGTTGTCGAACTTGGGGAGTATACCGTTACCCCTACTTGATTTATTAGGCATAAGATCCTCCAACTCCAGTTTCGAGTTTTCGACAATTATCTTTTTAAAATCACTCCAATTGATAGCTTCATTGAATATGAGGAAACGTCCTTTTACTTCTGGCATTTCTACTGCCTTGACGTGAGCTAAGGCTACATCTCGGATATCTACACATATGGCACCTCCTACAAATAAATTAATGTCTCTATTGGTTTTTTAAAATATATACTTTTTAGATGGTGCTCCGTCCCATTTTTAATCCACCCTTTTATGATAAATAAACCTACGTTGTTCTTGGAATTATCGTTTACTGAAAACTTAGTTTCTCCTTCCACTGAAAAGCTGGGTCCGAAACAGGTACAAGGTACCAAAATGACAACTCGAAACCTACCTTCATGTTCCTTGTTGAATTTCCAAACTAAAAGCTCAGCCTGTGTCTTGGCGTAACAGTAGGGTTCTTTCTCTAAACTGCCTTCCAAGTTGAAATCATGTTCGGTATAAATATGCTCGGCATCTGGGGTACTGGAGAAGACTGCTGTACTACTTGAAGTTACTATAATTGTCTTTACACTAGGTACTTGGAGACAAGTATTCAGCACATTTTGAGTACCTTTTAAATTCAAGTTATAATTTTAAAAAGATAAATTAAAAAATACCCTCGAGAGCTGGACGTACCATATCTTCGTAAAGATCTTTAGCGAAAAAGCCGATTGGGGTAGCTACGTGTATAACCGTATCTACTTCTTGCATAGCTTTTAAAAATGAACCTTTCTGCATTAAGTTGGCTTGGAAAATTTGAAGTTGGTTTGGGAATTTGTTACTAAGATGTTGAAGAGGATGACTTCGAGTACTAGATAGATCTCTTGTTGTCGTATGAACTGAAAATCCCTTTTCGAGTAATTGGCATACTATGTGAAGCCCCATATAACCTGAGCCGCCGGTCACCAGTACTCTTTGGTTGGTCTTTAACATGCTGTAAACTTCAACTTTTAGTGGAATTGTAGGTAAGGAGTAAGTTAAAAGATCAAAGCCTATATTTTATCTTGGTATTTGACATTGGGAAAGGAATGACTTTAGATAGAAACATTTATTTCCTTATATATCAAGTTAGGTAGCTGGGATCCAGTTTGGAAAATCAGCTTGAAGAATTTGACTTTAGAAGCAGCAAAATTAGTACAATTATAAAATAAAAGTAATCACATTAAATAAATGACTGTAAGAACATTTATTCCAAATTCATCCCATCTAAAATTGTACCAAAAGCTGTTTGGAATAATAAGTAAACTTGGATTCCAAATCGCTTTTTCGGGGAAACGATATCCACCTCCGAGGCTAAAGAATTACAATTCATTGGTTGGTTTATTAAGCCGGGAACCCCCTAAAAATAGTATTTGTAATCGTGGAAGAAGGAAACCTACAAAAAGCTGGTAAAGGAAACTAAAGGTTCATCGTTAAGTTATTAAAAATGCTAAGATTCCAACCAACATCACTCAAATTAAACCAAAGGTTAGTAAGGACGGTTGCCACCAAACCTTCAGCACCATTGAGATCGAAATTCTTGAACAAGGAAGTCCTAAGTCTAGTAACCGGTCTAAGCCTCCTAACTTTAACTTACCAATCCACCTCCCTTTTCCAACCTAAAACAATTACTAATGAAGCAATTCAGACCATCAGTACCAAAGAAAAGAAAAAGATAGCCGACCTACCCATCTATCAAGATATATTAAAAGAAAATAGTGGTTACATCGACTTTGAAACTTTGATAGCCGGCCAGACTTTAAAGAACATATCTTCAACTGACCACATCACCAAAAACACCTACCAACACCCCAAGGTCCTAGGTGACACCAGTAAAACCTACTACAATACCAACACCCAACAACTCGTTGAAATCCATCATATCGGTTCGCAAGCTTCTTCCTTCAATGACAAGATCCATATAGGTATATTAACCCACCTCTTAGACGAAGCGTACTTCAAATGCATAGTTAGTATCAACAATTTCAAGGAGGTCAACTACTTTACCGTCAATTTGACCACCAACTTTAACTTAAAGGAGATGGAAAAAGTTCCTATTATTGATAATTTTGTCGTATTTAAAGTGGAGCTGGATGAAAGCAAGAGCAAGGAGTACAAAAAGGTGTTGAAAGCTAGTATTTATGATAGGGAGGATAAATTGATTGGGACTTCCAGTTGTATTTATGTCAAACCTAGAAGTTTTTGGAGTAAAATTTGGAAGATGGTCTTTTAATTAATAAACTTTATATGTGGTATTGCTTTTATTAGGTTTACTTCATGAACATATACCTCCACAACACTAGTCTTTACAATAATTTTAGTAGCATGGATAACTACCAAATCATTTTCATTATCTTTATTGTTTAACAACTCCTCAAATGGGAATTTCGGTTGGTGGGAGCTCTAAATACTTGATGAAAAGTGATGAAAGGCTAACTACCTAAAAGCTAGCTTCAAAGCAAAACTGCATTTGACTAGAATTGAACCTAATAATACATATATAAAAACTAATTATAATTTAAGCAACTTCAACCGATTTGTATAAGCTAAATCACTAATCCTACTTTATACCTAGCTAGAAACTTTGTTAAACTTAAAGCCAAAGCTATATCTTTAATAAAATCCATTACCAACTTCACTTTATTAAACTTTACTTTCGATACCCTTTTTCAATTCCATATGCTGCTTCAATTTGATAAGCCTACTTAAAGCTCGCATCTTAAACTTATCTTCCACCTTGGCAAACTTGTCCTTTTTCAAAAGTTCAATAAACCCATATACGTCATCCAAATAGTCGCCATCCTGCTCCAAATACGCCAAAATATCTTTGGGGTCCTCTTTATTATGGACAGCATTGAAACCTTGAACTTTGTAAAACTGTTGCATCTCTTCCAATAGAGTAGTGTTCGACATCAGGGAAGCATCGTTCAAGTCATAAATTTCGTCGGTAAAAGAAGTGGAGTTCAATAAATCCAAAACCTCTTGGCCGTCGGTTGGCAATATTAAGTGATTTGGTTGTGGTTTGTAACTGATAGTTGGGAAGTGGTTGTAAGAAGGCTCTTTATGGATAACTCCGTCACTTGTTGGTACCAGATCGTAAATATCTTCGTTAATAAAGTTTTTTTTGTTAATCACCATATTGCGATAATTTCGAAGTTTGACTTCGGTTTCTGACAAGTTGGGGTTTGTTTCTAGTTCCATAAACTCTTTGACGAAATCCATACCATCTTCAGCTATACCCCCTTCATTTAACTGTTGTGAAGCTAACAAACTTTCAATCTTTTGAATGTTAGTTGGTGGGTTAATGGTAGATGTATTTTCAACAAGTTGGGAATGGTTATCCAAGGTAGCACTGGTAAATTTTTGACTCGAAATTAAATTAGGATCAACCACCTCATAGTTACTGTTGACAAATGCATTGCTACTACTGGCTTTAGAAGTTGAAGTAGCTTTAGTATCGAAATTTAATAGGGAACTAACTGCTTCCAAGTTGGTATTCTTGTTTATTTCTTCGACTAACTGTTTACTTGACTCTACTGCTTTCTTGAGAATACCATCCTTGTTTGCTTGATTGGAATCGTTACTGTGGTTGTCGGGTACCTTGTCCATAGTTCTTGTAGAGCTTGAAAGTTTCATCTCTTGATAACATGGTTTTAACCTCCACTTTGAATGTGACGTAATACTCTAAATTGTTTATAATAAAGTAGTACGCATTTTCAAAAGAAATTGGCATAAAAAACTGAAAGAAATTACTACCAAACCAAGCCGTTAATTGAACTTTTGTATACCTTGCCATCTAGAATAGGGCAAAGTATAATTGTACTCAAATAAATCTAAGCCACATAAGTCTTTTTAGCTATACTCATTTGAACACCCACGCATAAAGGTTTGTAAAAACCTGCTAAACTTTACCCTTTACCGGCCTAAGCTTCTTAATTGCTTATCAAGAAAAATTGGAAATATTCCCATAAGATTTGAAATCCAGCTCGTCTATTCTGGAAACTGCAATTCAACATTCAGTTATAAAAACTCAGAAATTTTTAGATGTAGCAAAGCATAACATGTCAAAAATTATCAATACCAATAACGAACCTCAATACCAACTTCTAACTACCAAAGTTTCAACCGATGTCCAAGATATACTTGGCAAGAGCTACAACATAAAGCTTTTGGTAGATGAGAGCCTATATGTAATAGTAGATAAAGTGACTTTGAAGGTTAAAGTTTACAACCAAACTCAAGATGGACTTTCGCCATGGGTAGATGGAAAACCGCTTTTAGGTATACCTATTTTTAAATAACTTTATATTCAATAACCCTTTTAGAAGAGCTATCAAAAGATGTGGCCAGACTAAACTTCTATGGCCTATTTTCGAAACTTCAAGTCGACAAAACCAACTACCTAACTTTGATAACTGATGTACACCTAATAGGCACCTTATTAAACAATCAAGTCTATCAGATCAAAGAGGTAAAATTTATAAGTTTGAATTCGAGAAACTCTGACTTTAAAGTAAGTATTTACCTTCATCTAGTATTTTAATTTTCTATATATTAGCCCACTTTCCCATTGCAGCTATCAAAGTACAAAAGTTTAGTAGAGTCGGGGAAATTTTACTTCAGTTTGACCTATCCTCTATTTAGCTCCCACCAACTTCATTCCAACTCCATCCTCGACCAGTCGACTTTAACTGAATTGAAAGAAAGCTACGTCTGGAGTTCTTTGAGTGAAAGCAACCCTGGAAATGACACTCAACAGAGCCAACTCTTCAACCTACCTTTTATAAATGCAATCTTTGGTTCTATTCAGATGATCAACCTACCCAACCTGCAACTAACTTTAATAGCGCGCGTTGAGAGACGTAGGTTTGGTCCCAGATACGTTTCTAGAGGTTTGGACTTAAAAGGCAACAGTTCCATTACAGTTCAAACAGAAATGCTAGTAGTTACTGATACCAAACTATTCTCCTACCTCCAAGTTCGAGGGTCCCTACCTTTACGTTGGAATCAATTCAAATCCAAATTTAACTACAGACCTAGGATTAAGATTCAAGATACTGACCCAACTACTTTGCATTCCCATTTTGATAGGCTACATAGACAGTCCGATGTAAATTCGACAATAGTTGTCAACCTGTTGAAGGATTGTGGGCAGGAGTTGCAGCTCAGTCAGAAGCTGGAGGAAACTTTACAAGCTGCTAATTTAGAGAGCGTCAAGTACGTTAGATATCCTTTAGGCTGGGGTATCGAGCCCATCCACCAACTTTTACAACAAATCGAAAAAGACATCGATCAATCCTCCTACTTCTCTATCGATATCGACGATAAAGCTACACCAACAAGTCCACCAACTACAAAACAACGCTCAATAATCCGTACCAACTGTCTAGACTCAATAGATCGCACCTCCTTATGTCAATTCACCATATTTTCCCAAGTCTTCCAAACCATACTTGACGAATTGAACCTTCAAACTAACAAACAGCTTTTAGACCAAAGCCTGCGTCGCAACTTTGTAAAAATAGCCAACACCATTGCCGATTACTATACTGGTACTGGTATAATCAACCAGAAGCTTATTGACAGCAATTTGGATTGTAAGGGATGTGAAAATATCGACCATCTCATCAATTTCAACCGGTTCTACAATAATATATTTTTAGATGATACAAAGTTTGAGAATTTGCAGTCGGTAATCAACCATCAAATTGTGAGTGAGATATATGAAAGTAGCTACTTCAAACAAATCGTTGATGTCATTGGTAGTAGTGGAACTGATAGGCGAAGGTGGTACAGCTCCAAATCGGAGATCGATAAGCTAGGGTGGTGGGGGTACCCTTTGATCTGGTGGGGTATACTTGTAGACCTGATCAAGTTGGTTCTAGTCGATATGTGTTGTAGGGTTTTGGGATGGAGGTTGAATTGATGAGTCAAATCTCTATACTTAATAAATCAATATTAATATATTCCTTCATTTGTATAAATAGTTTTAGTAATACATATTTCAATTTGATTTATAAGGAAGTAGCCTGTTCAGAAGAAAACTTTAACCTTTCGACTGCTTAATCCTCATTGTGAAACTAGGAATAGGGTGTCAGTCCACAGATCAAGGAGCTTAGCTACATGGGGCTTGTGGGATATGGCTCCATTGTAAAGTATTGGATGACAACTTCAAATACATTGATTCAAGCCACATCGAGCCATTTACTTTATTTTATCACCTCAACACCATTCTCCTTGATGTAATCGGAACTATCGATTAGAATTTCGCTGAGTATCGATAAATCTATTTAAATCTGTGCCTTTTCCATTAACCTTTTATTGACTTTCCTCATCTAATTTGATGCGTCTATAACCTACCCCTCCATCTACACTTTCGACAGATACTTTTGATTTAGATTATATATTCTCTGGGCTGTTTCTTACTTTTGTAGAAGATCTCCTTAGTCCTGGCCCTTCTTGAGCTCGATCATGTATTAGACCTTCACTACTCTCTCGCACTTCTACAGCAAAGATGACTTTGGGTATCATTTAAATAGATATATTTACCTAGATCCAAATAATTATCTTTGAGCATATATTTTTTAACTTGAAGATCCATACCGCCTTTAATCGCACAATATAACTCGGAAAGGCTAGCAAAAGCTACGATTCTGTATTTTTTGATACTAAATTGACCACAAATTAGGTAGAACAGGACTACAAGGACGTTGGTAAGTTTTTATAGTTGAATAAAGCGATTTACCTTTGCTGCAATAGATTTTGTAGTAGACCATATATTGGTTTGACTCTACTTGCATGTTAAGATGGCCCATCTCTTTAAAGTATCAAGTAGGGCTGGGTATACCTGAAACATTTATATTGACTTGACGTAGCTAAAGTTTCGTGAGAAGAACAAGTGGTTGTCTTTTATACCCTTTTTACAAAGTTTATGCTGCAATTTTAACGTAATATCTAAGGCATCTTATTATCTATTGGTAGCACAAGCATATTTTAATATCAGAATATAATATTGGCTTGAAGGTTTAATAGCAATTATTCAAGAAAGCATATATAAATCTAATTTATAAGATGTCAAAAGTAATTTTTAAATATCTAGCTTATTTTCTATTCCTAAAATTACTATTAACCCAAAGCTTTGACTTTCATATACATTTAGAGGAGTCCTAAACTCGGCCTTCTAAGTTGGATCGGTATTTACTGAATCTCGGCATATGTTACAAACCCTTTAGAAAATATTGTTATATAAATTGAGCATATTTCTTCCTTCAATTCATACCATACTTTCTTTTAAATACGTACTCTATTCCTTATTTAATGAATCAAAACCTTGATGGTATGATGTACATCTAAAGTATGAATATCTGCAACAAATTTTGAAATAGTACAAAGTGAATAAATGCATTTATTTCAATACTGGCATCACTAAAAGATATTTGAATTTGCAGATATATTTAGAGGTAAGGTCTATTTGAAAGTATTCTTTCGCTATTACAATTTTATTGGACATTTCAGCAAGCTAATTAAGGATATACATACAAAACAAAGCTATGAATAGAATATATAAATTTAATGAAATGTATTGCGCCTTTCAGAACGTACGCTATATAAGTTTGAAATATTGAACCATCGATAACCTTTGAATATTTTGTAGGCATAAATAGCTGAAGCTATAGGCTAGGCAGTAATTACTGTAAGCAAAAGTCAATGAGGAACTTTAGCCCTTGCTAAACTTTTCGAATAGAAGCTTGAGTTGGAAAGTTTTGAGGAGGAGGGATGTAGGTTGTAGACAGGAAGATCTGTATATGGGATAAGACTTGAAGAAAAAATATCAATACTCCAAAAGATGTAGAAAAGCAGGGATTGCTATGAATATGAATATTAATTATAATGAAAAGGATATATAGCATAAAATACCGAATATTATCGACCTATAATAGAGTTATGGTAATATACCTTTATCTTTACACTAGCAATAAGTAGTAAGAGAGTATAGCACTTGGAAACTGGCTCTTGATCCATTTAACAAACCAAATATTCGATCTGGGAATGGTGATAAACCGCATATTTAGTTTGCTAAGGTAATCTATTCTCAAAAACAACCATGATCAATGATACCCATATGTAGTTCCTCAGGGTTTAAAGTAAAGTTGACGTAAATCGCTACGTAAAAGCTTTCTTGGCGATTTGTATAAATTTGACAATTCGAACAAGACGATAACCTTTGAAATATAGTATAGATTAGTATATTAAATTAAGGAACAAAGTTTACCAAGGAATGGTAGTTGGAATAAGAGTAAATTCGTAGCTAAAAGTTTACTTTAGCAAAGAATATATATCATATTAAAATATTATGTGATTAAAGTACAGTTCAAGCTAAAAGTAGTGGATTATTATGGCTGACAACAACGTCTGGTGACCGCATCCTAATCCACTCCACAAATTGAACTTCTCGACTAGGGATAGTAACGAACTGTAAATTCAAATTTTCACCATTCTCAACTTTATCTGGGACCAACTTGTCCAAAATATTTGAATCTAACTCATAAGAATAGATGGTAAGGTTTGTAAGGTAAGGTAGTTGGAACTTTAGGACTTTGATAAAGCTATAGCTCAGTTTAACTCTACCTAAAATAACCAATCTAGCGATCGGACTCGTACAGTTCACCTTTTCAAATAGGCTATCACCGATGATACCATGAATATTGACTTGAGATAACTGTGGTAAAGTCAGTAAAAGCTTCATCGATTTGTTGTCGAAGGATTTGTGTAGTTGTACGGTGATAAACTTAAGAGTTTGTAACTTTTGGCAAGCTTCAAAAGATATTGGCCCCACATCTAACTCTAAGCCAACCAATCTATCGAAGGTATGTTGGATATAGTGGTTATAAAAATGTAAACTTACCACCTTGTACATCCCTAAATTTAAAACTTGGAGTTGAGGGAAACAACTTAAAGGGAACTTTTGGATATCCCCTTGTTGGTTGAAGTTGATAAACAATTTGGCTAAGTTTTGAAAGGTAGTCGGCACTATATCAAACTCCGAATTATACCTTACAATACGTAGGTTCAACAACTTTAGATTGGGGAAATTTCTGTTGATATTGACTAAAACTTGTGGATCAGCTTCATATATAGTTAAACTTAGAGAACGGAGTTGTGGCAAACTGAACAATTCCAGTACTTTTAAACTTTCCAACCTATGATTCTCTAATATTAAAGAAAGATGTACAAGATCTTTAAGGACATGCTTGAAGTCTAATTGAGTTGGAAATGGCTCCCCGATAGCCAAGTTGAAACGCTTTAACCTTTGTTTTATTGAACACATGAAATCTACCAAGTCGGCATCCCCTACCAACCAAAAGGTCTTCAAGTTCTCCAAGCTGGGGAAAAGATTATTTATCTTGAAGAAGTTTGGTTGGATGTAATAGTCCAGTTTCTTGATAAACCTACCATACTTTTTAGCTATCTGATTGAAAACCTCCCAATTCTTTTCTAAATGTAACTGTAAACTTTGAGTGTCTATAGTTTTGTAGATTTTGGCTGATAGTATTTGGTTGATGTGTCGGTTGCAATGTCGTAATTTAAGCCAATCTTCTCTTTCCAGACTGTTGAAAACGTCTTCGATTATAAAGTTGGGCAGGTTGGTGAATTGGACCTTCATCTCTCCGTCTAATTTTCTGAAAAGTTTGTTGGGTGGATGGGTCAACTTTTCAAGGACATTGAACACGAGTTCAAATTTAGGATATCACCCAATGAAACGTGCAGTTTTGCTGTAATCATGTGAAATAAATGGTTCAAATAGAATTACATAACAAAGCATAGTTTAAAATCCAAAGGAAATAGCCTATACAGAATACCTTGCTAAGCTAGTTACTTTTAAAACATCAATTTACTTCCTACACATTGGCTTACCTAACACGCTCCACGTCTCCTACTAGAATCAGTTTCAAAAGTTTTCCCAGCACATTTTGCAAAATTATTCACTATAATTAGAAACTTTTAAAAAGAATCCTTCATTTACATGTCATTGTTTCTAATTTATAATTGTAAAATATGTAACTTAAAGTAGATTTATTCAAGTGTTATGGAAAGCTAAGTTAAAAAGATATATATTGTTGGTTTTTGGTCTATTTAATTACCTTGGTTAGTTTTGTAGAATCAAATACTTGAGACCTAGATACAACAGTCTACTAGGCTTTACCTAGTTTAAAACCATCAAGTACAATATCTAAACTCTACACTATCCAAGCAAATCGGACTTTCAAATTAAACCATACATTTGATATAAATAATATTCTTCAACTAAACCTATACGACAGCATCGACCTATTTACTCCAAATTACACCCGCAAAGAACTTGAAAAGAATATTTTCTAACACTAGTTAATCTTCAAATCGAACTTATCTTTAGTATCGAACTCAGGGCTAGACTGGATAAAGTTGGTGGACTCGGTGTTGAACTCAAAGGTATCTAAATTCTCCATATCAAAATCAAAATTATCTTGGAAGGGGTCAGGTGCATCGGGATCAATAGTTAACGCCGATATATCTTGCAACTTGGTGTGGAACTCCGGCTCATAATGTAATATATCAAAATCCAACTTGGTAGGGCTAGCTACGTAGTAGCTACGTTTCTTGGCGTCTTTAGGTTTTAAAAACTTGTTTTCCAAGTCCTCTAAACTTTCAGGGTTAAGTTGCATACCAGCCTTTATAGCTTGAAGTTGATGGTGTGGAGGCGGGTTGAGTTGAGGTACGTTGATGGAGAGGTTAATAGGCTTGTTTTGGATTTTGGAGTTGTTTATGTTGATGCTGGTACTGGTGTCGATGTTGCTATGACTGATGTCGCTGTGGTACTTTTCAAACTGATGGATGAGTTTGGGATCCATTTGGATTATTTGCTGGAAGGTTAGCTTGTCATTGATAAGCTCTTTGTAGTCTTCGTCGCTACAGTTGAAGTTTAGCATGGAGAAGGAGGTTGAGAATCGATTTTCCTTGCCTTTGCTCTTCCTCCAATTATTGAAGCAACTTCGCCTTGTCTTCTTCTTACTCTTAGGTTTGTCGACATCTTTGTATGGTGCAACATTACCCTTCTCATTTATAGATCGGTTGTATTCCATCTTCCTCTTGTTCTTCAACGACCTTTTGGTGATTATTATTAGGGCGATTACTAACGCCAAACTTATTATTGAACCCACTATCACCACTAGATTTACGGACACCTCGTTTTTGGCCAAGGGCACCGAGTTGTCCTTGTTTATCAGAGTAACGTTGAGGTTGCTTATACAGCTGGTCTTGGGGCATGTCTGGCAGGTTCGTACTGAGGTGAAGCATACCTGATCTATAGCGCAGTTCGGACATAGTAGTAGGTCGTTGCTACATGTCACGCAAGTTTCGGTAGTCTTTGTCGAATTTAAACTGAGAGTGCCCATGTAACTAAACTATATAGAAAGATGAAAGATACAGTTTGAGGTATTTTTTAGTTTAGGAAGGGAAAATGTTTCATTAGCATAGCTTAAAATTTTTAAGTGGGTTAATCGTGGTACTTTAATTAATTGTAGAAAAAGGATTGTATACCTCAATTTATAATGGAATAATTATACATTGGACTTGAATGAAATATGGGTTAAATGGGCTGTTTACTAATTGTTAAATAAGTATAGCTTTATAAGGCTGATAGGTCTCTGCGTATTGTTGATAACAGCATCAGGGTGAACCACCCTATACAAGTACATTACTTCAATAGATCAATATAATAAGCAACTAAACCCTTGTATTGGAATAGAACTTTGTTATTGAAACATTGTAGTATCTGATTGAAAAATGTTTTAAGTGGTGGAAAAATTAATTCTTTGGAAATTTCGAAAAGTAGTTTCCATGAATCATAATACTATTTAGCAAATTAAGTTAGAATATGAACTGATTTGGTTTATATGCTGACAATATACATATATTGATATAATATATCGATTACGTTTTGAAGTAGACAGGGCAAAGTTAGATGCCGCTCCGTTTCAAATTAACTGGATGAGATGTGTATACAGTTTATAAACCAAACCTATAAAAAATTTGTATGACGGACCATTTAATTTGAAACTAACTACCACCTAACTTATACAGCTTCAAGCATCTACGGCTTCAAGGTTTGGCTCTCATGGATTTGGGCATATTTCTTGGTCCATATCCCTTATGATATATAATTCAGGCTACAGTATACGCGGCTTTCAAGTTTTAAAAAGATAATAGATTGTTAAAAGCTTGTAATTCCAGTATCAAAAGCTACTTTAGACTTCTCATACTGTAGCTGGAAACACCAAAATGGAAATTTTATTAGAGTGGTAGTAAGAGGTTGAGCCAACTATGGTAGTCCTTGAGCCGCAGTTAAGAGTATAGAAATTGTGCTAGTGTAATTTGTCTCGAGTCAAGTAAGATCGAACTGAGTAGATGGTACTTTAAGATATAGTATAGCTAATACTTAAAGCTTTAAGAGTTGGTTGATATCTCCCAATTAACACTTATCAAATTAGATTTCAATATAATTATATAAAGCACAGTATACAATATTAGTTACTTGGAAGCTAATAGCTAAAAGTTTAGGAATTGTGAATATATACAACCATTGTATACTTTAATACAAGATCATTGTCAGATATAGCTGAGAAGACAAAAAGTAAAAATACTCCCCTACAGGGAATCGAACCCTGGCCATCGCTGTGAGAGAGCGAGATCCTAACCACTGGACCATAGAGGAATAACAGTTACCGATAAATTCGGATACCTTTTTTCTAAAAATACTTATTTATAATATTTTATTTATGAGACTCCATTTATTAATCGAAAATATTAGATATCATAATGTGCTTTTTATAATGTAGCTATATCTAATGTTATGAAACATATACATATACATATTGTATTTTAGAATAGGTCTATATTTTCAACTTTATACAGAAAATTTTAAAACTGCTTTACTGATTAATCTAGCAGCTCAATGAAACAGCTCTTCTAACCATTTTAACTACCAGACTAAACCAACCCAACTGTTTTACACTTTAAAATATAGCAAGCTGGACTAAAAGCATATCAAAACCCTAAGCTGATCTAACAGTTTATTTTTCTAGACTATAGTTTCATGAAAATATAACTACATTTTTAAATAAACTATGGCTTTCTTACAAAGAATAGATTCCTTAGCGAACTAAACATGTCTTCATTTTCTTCCTAAGTTTTCGACAAACTGCAACTTATACACTATAATAAAATAAAATATTATATGGGATTTACCACATATTACGAAATCTGTAAATTGACAAGCTATCCAATATGTCCCCTATTGATCGACACCACCTTAAGCAGTCAATATGAAGATAATTTTATAAAGGTAGGTGTATTTCCTATATGCTCTCAACGTAGTATACTGCTGTTCAACAATATATACCTATTGGAATCAGGTAGCAATTATCTATACGACTAAAAATTACTAATCTACTTTACGTTTATATAGCATCGGTAGGCATCTATCTATTAGCGATTATAATGACCTGGTCCATGATCTACTCGGTAAAATATCATATACATAGCATAGGGAAGAAGGAGATGACCCAAGCTCTATATTTCTACTTTGCCATGGTAGTTTTTGAAAGTTTAACTGTTACCAACCTAATACCGATGTCCTCCAACGTATATCCAGTAAATTTTACCTACAAAGGCCATTGGCTAACTTACTTGTAAAGATATTAGCCTCAAGTCAGATAGCCAGTTCAGTATCCTTGGTATTTAGCTTAATGCTAAACTCCATATTGAACTTGAATACCTTCAAGTTTATACCCAGGAGAGTCAAAAGGCTGAACTACCAATCCAATAACAATTACAACGTCGATCGAAATATGAACTTCAATACCAACTTCAACCAAAATTTAAAACCCATTACCTCGTTCTTGATTTGGGTAAGTGCCGTAGTGCTGAAATTAATCTAATATGTCTTTAATTAGTTGTCTAGGTCACTATCAATAGGCGTATTTATGTCGATCAACATTTTAACCATAGTGTTGGTAGGGTTTAAATCAACTAATGAGAACCAAAATGTGGCTCCACTGTTTATCATCCAGTTTATATTGGTGCCAGTCATGATACTGCTGACATTAATTTTCAAATCCATTCAACTTTGGTTCACCTCTGATGCTTTGTGGCCCATAGGTAATCAATTTATCTTTTCAACCTTTGCTAATAAAAAATAGGTGATTTACTGATGTCCACACTATTCTTTATATTTGGCCAACTAAGTACGTTGGTATTCAGTGTGCCTTTATGTCAAGTAACCAAGCACTACCTAAGTGGCAACTTCTTTACAGTGATGTTCAACTTACTAGCGGTCATGATGCTATACAAGTCTTGGCAATCCAACAACAATGATAACTTGGAGTACATAATTTTCAAAGTTAGTTTAGGTAAATATATGGATGCTAAGGAGGAAGATAGCTTCAACAAATTCGATACCCTTCAAATTTTGGATCTCAAGCCTTCGGACGTTCTGATTCATCTTATTGAGAATGACACTACCGATTGTGGAAACGATGTTTATAGAGATGGTGTGAATGCCACTTTGAAGGGAAATAGTACTGAGAATAAGAGGGAAAGGTATATTCGGAGCGACGACGAATCAGATGTTGATTTGGATCTGAGTTTGGAGGATAAGGATGGTGCTATGGACATGCTAATAGAACAGCTGGAAAATAAATAGATGTATATTAAAGTTTATATAAAAAAGCTCATGGCATGTGTTGTGTTAGTGAAAGGTTTAACTTTGAATATATCAATTTTGTAAAACTCGATTTCATCAATAGAGCATTTGCTATTTTATTTTGTTCTATATTAGATTTGATTCTTAATACTAAATACACTTTATTGTTAACATAACTGAAAGTTTTGCTATTTCTGATATCCTTCTTCTGAAGTAAAACAGCTGTTATTCTGATTCGCATTTAAATAATTCTATATGCTTTACTTATATAGGCTTTTTATGAAAACATTGCACATTTCAACCATTTAATTCAGACCAGCTACTGGTGAATCTTCATTTGGCCTCCTCTAATAAAATATGACACCATTATTTTTTTAGCTCAAAGTCTAGAAAATTAGCAAAAGTTCAAAGCTTTACTTTCTGTTTCAATATAGTTCAATTTACAATGGGAGATCAACTTAATGAAAGTAATAAAAGTAGATCAATATACAGGAAGGTATGTATACATAAGCTTCAATCTATTTCTATAACGATAAACCTAAATATAAAATGTTTTATTCGAAATTTTAGATCTACCAGCTCCAACATAAAGCCTCCAGTCTAAGTAAAGAGTTCGGTGACGATTTACTGCACAACTACGAATCGGAACATGAACCCGAAACTCAAGAACCCAATTCCAACTTCGAACAGAGAAACATAAAGTTTAGGAGTAGCTACGATACTAGATTGAAGCGATACGGGGATGGGGGGCTACTTATCCCCTCTCAAACTATCTTGGACTCGTGCCTAAGTGAGAAAATCCAGTTCAAGGAGATGGGACCTATAGTGCAACTCGATACGACGAGCAGTACGAAACTGAATTTGATCAAGGATACTAACGTCAATAACCTACTCAGGAGCAACAACATTCTTAAAACCACTTTGAAGTAAGTTGTATTTATTTATTTATTTAAACATATATATTTCAGGTTTGGTGACAAAGAAAATTTGAAATTGTTGGATAAACCGATTGAGCTAGTACCCATTAGAATAGAGCTCGACCTTTACGGCTATTATTTAAAAGATGTTTTCATGTATAATTTGAACGGTATATTTATTTTACTTTATATTACCTGGTACTTATTATGTAGAGCCGATTGTGACACCAAGGTACTTGGCCGAGACGCTTTGTGAAGATCTTAATTTAAACGAACCTAGCTTCCAGATGATGGATCGAAACATAGTCGAAGAGATCACTGGCATAATAGAGCATCAGATAGATCAGTATAAGACGCTCAAGGCAGCCGAAGAAGAGAATGAAGAGCTGTTCAAAGATAATGAAGTAGATAAGACGATTTTAGTTCCGATCCAGGTAACTATTTAATACTACCCCCTACTGACCTATACAGCTGGACCTAACACTAGGTCGGTATCAACTCACGGATGCCTTCTTGTGGGATATGAAAACCAAACTTACGCCTTTGAACTTTGCAACCATTCTAGCGGCTGACCTAGGTTTGGGTGGTGAGTTTATCTCCAACATCAACCACGCTATTCATGAGCAACTGCTGCAGTTTAGAAGCGCTCGCGTCGACGCTGTCCCTTACCTCAAATCGTTGAAGAGCCGTGGCGAGCTCAAGCAAGTGATGCAGTTGCTGAAATCAGCCCCCGAACTCAACCCCTATCTGGAGGCCACTCTATTTACTGAAAAAGTCGATCAGCTGATTCATACTCGTAGTGCTACCTTCAACTTGAGTTTGAAACGTATGACACGATCTAGACGACGGGCTTTGGCTGAGAAACTTAGCAAATCAGCTGATTTCGTACCTAGGTATATCAACTTTCTAAATTACTTCTTTTCTACAATTAGGTGTACTAATCTTTTTTTAAATTTTTGTAGGGGCAATTGGGCTAGGCCAGGTACTCAGAGGAGAGTTTCGAAACGTACCAAGACGTTAAGATTCGAAAACTTAAACCAGCAGGCCCAGTCCCCTTACTACGAATGAAGCTGAGTAGCACTGTGCTATATCGCATCTAGATGTTGAGATATCAACTTGAATACCAGTGGCATTTTTTAGTTTAGCTTACGGTGAATTACACCGTAAGGTGTCCTAGTGTGATAGTCATTAAATATTTGGTCGTAATTTTTCAATTAATACTGTATAGTTTTGATAGCTACCTTATTATCAATAATAGATGTGTATACATTAACTTGTTTATTATATTGAAGCTATAGTTGTGTTTTTAGTATTTCTAAAAACTTGTGTAAACTTATAGCTATATATGACTTAAACAAATATAAATTATATTTCAATATATCAATTTATTCTGTTCTAGAAAGCATTATTGATTACGATGGATCTATGATACATTTATATTGCCTTTACCAAGACACTTTAACATGATATAGCCCTACACAAACTGCAGAATATACTTTTTAAAAAGCTAAATATGGTAATAGATGTGTATCCTCCTCTTCCTTAGATATTACTTTTAAAACTAGTTCAAAGGTTCAATATGCTAAAGCTATATCGTAAAAGAAACTAGTAAAGCAATTTCTGCATTTGAACTCTTGTGAGTGAAGCAAAAACCAAAAATATACTCCCCTACAGGGAATCGAACCCTGGCCATCGCTGTGAGAGAGCGAGATCCTAACCACTGGACCATAGAGGAATAACAGTTGCCGATAAACTCGGATAATCCCTTTTCCAAAAACATTATTTAAATAAAATTGAAATTTAGGAAACCTCACATCATGAAGAAAGGTGATTCATTAGAAACTTTCATGGTAAACTGTAATTAGATGATAGATATAGTATACTGGCGTAAACCATATTTTTACATATATATAAAGTGTAATATAAATGCAATATAGTGTAAGGTCTAGGAAAGTGCTGTTGAATTCAACTAATGGAGGCATATGACAGGGTAGGTCAGGAAAATAGAACCAATGCCGGCCACTGTATTAGTAATATGCGTAATAAAGCCTCAGAAGGCTTCTCCAAAGAATCAGCTTGACAATCCTCTTAGCTGGTCAAACTCTAGTTCTGAAGCCGTTTCAACCCAGCAATAGATTAGGCTTCAGTTGCATAAGAATCAATCGTAGAAAGGCGGGTTCTTAGTACAAACGTAGAACCTCCAAACTAAGCCAACTGACCGATCCCACAGTGAACACTGGCTATTTTTATAAATCGTAAAGCTTCATGAATATATTATCCTAGTCTGCCTTCAAGGCATGGTGCGTACAAGCTATTTTCTTAATGAGGTATTCGCTACCGGTATCTCCATCCTTCCGTCTACCTCTATTCCTGCCTCTATATAAATCCCCTGACTTGTGTAGTTTTCTGACAAGTGAGTATTCTATAGTAAAGGTTTCGGCTCCCTTTTGTGTTATAATCACAGCCTATCTTTTAGTACCGACTTCCTGTAATCGTTGAAGTAACCAGGATTAGAATAAGAACATTATCAACTTAGATTAGCTCAAAATTAGGATTAACTTAGGATCAGCAGAGTTAGAATTAAATTAGAATTGCCCAGAACTAGGATTAGGTTGAATTAAGAATTAGAGCCTCAATAGATATTACTGCACTCCTTGGCTTCGTTACGACGTAGCCTTCTTTGTCTTTATGAATCGACTGAGTCCAGATCGCAGCTAAAGTGTCGATTGTCAAAGCAATGGCTTTAGGCTTCTTTAGTTTCATTGGTATGATCATCACTATGTTAACTTATCTCAGGTCTAGCCCGATATCTCTTGGGAGACCTCTCTATAATATGAATCACCCAAAGGAAGTAGGTTCGAAGAGAAGTAAAGAAAGTCAGGAAGTAGTAAGCTGAGAGAGTAGAGAATTTAGATCACATAGTAGCGCAATATTGGTAAGTTAAGAAATTTACTAAGAACAAAACTTTATTCATAGGCTATGAAACAGAATCAGGCTGTCGCAACAGCTATGGCTAAGGGTTGGGACCAAGAGGTGGGTAACAGCTACAAATAGCAAGGTGGAACATTGATAAGATCTTGGCTTTAGGTAGTAGCCAAAGAGTTTAAATACCCCTTTGATAACTTGGTAGTGGCTATCTTGGATGGCTTTAGATTTCCATCTTCAATTAACCACTCTATATATTAAGTTCTTGCCAAGTTTAACTTGAAAAGCCAGCAATAACTTCTATTACTAGTGAGTTTATCATTGTTGGAATGCTAGTATCAGATATTATGCTGCTAATAGCTGAAGTCCTTAGGTGATGATCGAAGTTAAAAAGAAAAGCAATAAAGGTAATCAAGAATATTTGGTGTACAGAGTAAATTCGTGGCTAAAATAGTTACGAATTGAGGATTGAAAGATCAAAAGTTGATAGAGGGAAATGGCATGAAGAAAAACAGGAAATATATATATAACTCAATAATAGGAATTGTAGCGACAAAGGTTTTTATATAATGTAGGCCTTGACTATAGGCACAATGCGTAGATAACTTATAGTGTAGAATGCACTTTAAACATATGTATCTTTGTCTACAATGTTGCAAATGCAAAATTTAGAAAGTTGTATTGATCAACCTCTTTGTAAAGAGGATCAACTATATAGCTTTATAGATGATCAAGTTCATTTATAGTAAAAATACATCCACCTCATTATTTACCATCAAACTATTTATTCTAGTAATTCAACGATTCTCAATTCGATTTGCATTTAAAGCACCTTCTATGTGCTAAGTTTGGTAAACATTCGCTGAAATTTATTTTAAACACTTTAAACCTCAATGTTATTGTATTTAGCACATAATAATTTGCATAGGTGGTGTTTTACAGCTAACGTAGGTTAGCAACTTATTGGCACTGATGCAATGTAAAGTTAGACTCAGAACTGTAACTTATAAAGTACTATATGCATATCAAATATAAACAAAATTTTAATTAGTTATAGCCTATAAACTATATGCTGTAAAAGGAAAGATAGATTGGTTGCCACCTAAAGATGTTTCCGTTACAAGTTTTTAACCTTGTCAAAGTATACGTTCCTTTGTGGTAATATGAATGGTAGGTTGGAGTGGTCGGTGTTTTTGGTCTGCTGTACGAGATTTGCCCTTGAGCTGGTGTTGTTGGACCTCGTACTTCCTAGGTCGTTCGAGTTGTTAGCGTGCTTGTAATAGGGAGGGGACATGGGTCTTTTGTCTTTTGGCAAACTAGTCAAGTCAACTGCGCTCTTACTGGGTCTATCACCAAGTTGACCGATACTACTTACTTCAGGTACATCTTCATTTACGTACGTTTCGTCTGTTGAGAGCTCAATACCATTACCAGAAACAATTTCAATTTTCGACACCTTGCTCACGCTGGAATCAGGTTTAGGTGGCTCCTCATCTTTCAACTTGTTGGAATTTTTTACCAAGTTGAGCTCTAAAGAACCATCGGAAGATCCTTGGCTGTTGTAGGTTATGTCAAAAACATCGGTGATAAATTTCTTTTTGACAAGAAGGTATTCGAACATAGTACAGACTCGAGGGTTAGGATGGAACATAAACGTCTGGCTTTCTGATTTTGCTGAGTACTCTTTTACTACGTTGGTGCCTTCGTACTCCTGAGACATTAAATGCACGGTGCTCAGATCCTGGTAGATACAGTTCAGTGCGTTTCGAAGAGCAGGGTCGAATAGGAACCCTATCAAGTTCAACGTCCCCGATAAATCTAAATATTGTAAGTACATGTAATCAAATATAGATTTACTAGTTCCAATGATGTCCAAGACCGAAACCCAGAATGGGATTTCACCTTGAGCTTCCTCCCATATCAAACCGAGTACGCATCCGAATTGAGTGGCGAGAGGAACAGCACAGTAGAAGCATCTAAAATAGGTTTAGAACTATACAGTATAACTCACTTACATTCTCAATATAAGTAGCGAAATGGATTTTTCGCTGACAACTGACTGGGTTTGGGAGTTTATTGACTTGTTGAAGAACTTTCGCAGGACCTTGGACTTTTTATTGAGGTGATAGATCGTTAGGACGGCAACAGTCAAGCAGTATATGGGGCCTAATGTATTCCAAGATAGGAATCCAACCCACACGAAGACATGAGGCATCATTGCATTTGGAGCGTAGACATTTTTGTAGAAGCATACTCCACCGATCGGATCGAATCCAAAGCCTTTGGTACCTAGAATGGCGCACGATATTATAAGCGGATGGCCTATTCCAAAGAACCAGTACATGTACTCCCACCATTGATGGAAACGAAGTTGGTGCAGGAAAATCAGTTGGAGGTTGAGTGCTATCATCACGGAGAGCATCATATGGCTTAGTACGCAAAAGTGGATGAAGGTCGCTGAAAACTGACATAGGGGGCCGTCCTCCATAACTTGTAGGTAAAGCACCATCCCTATACCACGTAGAATATCAATGAAGGATATGGCAGCACAGAGACGTAGGGATACACGGTCCACCAACCTCTTATCGTACATTCCTATAAAGATTAGCTATATGGTAGTGGTGATCAAATTTACTTATAGCCATGAGAATCACTAATACCAACGTAGCGGCCACTATCGAAAAGAAGCTAAGTATCTCGTTAAATATCCTTAGGATTTGAAACTGGTTTCCGGCATCGTCAGATGTCTCCATCGAGGTTAAGCTGTCGTTTTCCATGTTGGATAGAAAAATTTAGGTTGACGTTGAAAAGTAGGCATAAATGCCAGTCTTACCCCTTTATATAAACTGGCTTTAAGCTGAGACATAGATTGCTACAACCACTTGTGGTTGAATACATGCAGACTCGATATGCATGTGTGTCCATCCAATTTAAAATGAATGGTTTTGTTTCGCATATCTGTTCCCTAAATGCCAACAGGACCACCCGTTCCAAACTAGCTGGGGGCGGGGTCGGCAAAGTTTATTTAAAAACTTATGGAATTGTGCACCCAGCACCAACTAATTTGGAACTGAGGGGGTAGTAAAAATTTTTGGTTTCATTGCCATTTAATCCATTTTTGTCAAATATGGGTTTGTAAATTGATTTGTTGGAAGTAAGAAACTAATGGTTGGATAAATGGAGGAACTATCCTAACAACTCGATTGATTATTGGATTAAGCTTCAAGTCTTAGCATTTCATTCGCCCAATTAAAATCTAAAATTGTTCTTAAGTTATGACTAAAATTACTCCCGAATCCAAAGGTTTGGGTAGCATTATAAGCATGGACGTCGCCTCTAGAAAAAATGGAATAGCTACTGCTATAAAAATGATTTCATACTATTTCTGCTTATGTGCATATCCAGCACTTTAGTTTATATTCGATATAAAAGCGTATAGAATCCAAAATATTGCTATCGGGTCTACGACTTAAATTAACAGCGTAATTCTAACTATTCTAAATGTCGAGAAGCTTTGCTAACTTTCTCTTATGTATAATATTTCAATAGGACGCTTGGTAGTACACTTGAACATCTTTAGAGTTTAATTTTATACTAAATAACGAATACATCAACTGAAAATATTTTCAGATTCGGATATTCTTATAAAAATTGCATATGTAGAACTGGATATCACTACAAAGAAGTGCTAATTGAAGCGTATCCAAAGTCAATTCACTATTAGCTACAACTTTGGTAAGATCTTTTACCTGATAGCACAAATATGATTGAAGGAAATTAGACTAATAGTTTTGATAAAGTGAATTATCGATATTATAGTCCATCTTAAACAATATACTTAAGTTCCGAATCAGTTGTACCCTAACTAATCATTTCAATTATAATAAGGTACATTTAATTTGCAATTTGAGTATATTTAATTGCGATAAACTTTTTTATACTTGGAAGAAAGTAGCAGCTGACATAGTAAAACTATACACGAACTTTTAATAAAAGTGCTTCCATTAAACTATTACAGATGTACTAACTTTCTACTCGATCGATAAAAAAGATGGGAACATCAAAGTACTCATAGCTCCTCAACTATATTATACTCGCCTACAACGGCTAAGTTATTTCTTGAAAAAATAACCATTAAACCCAGGCTATTCTATTCCCAAGTCATTAATCAGAGGATGCTATCAATCTATTCCCGCAACTTGAATTGGAATCTTAGCCACTTGCAGTTCACAGCATCACTTTCGAGCCAAACTTACACAACAAAATTGGATTACCATTGGCCATGCACAAAAGTTAGAGTGTAGATTTGAACAACTTGTAATCAATTTAACATCGATTTGGAAACTATTAAAAGAAAGTTGGATAAATCAGCCCATATATAAAGTATACGATTGACCCAGGTTAATAAACCTTAAAGTGAAAGTTGGGGGCAAGCTGACATGTGAAAGTTTTTTAGCTAGTTGATATGGATAGTGACTTTTGACACATTCAACTTTTTAAAGTTGGTTAGGCCTTGTACTATTTCTATATGCCCAAGTTACTGTACGGAAACCTTAGCTTTGTTCTAAAATCTATTAGAGAAAGTTGCCAATATAGATCGGATTTATCAGCTTTTTATCGGGAATTGGCTTCTCCAATAACCCAAAATATTTGCTGTCAAGTGAACTAAAAAGGCGACTTTACTTTTAGGGAAAGAAGTTGCCAGGAATCTTCGTTGCAGTACCTAGAGCCAACTATATCGACCGGAAAGCACTTGTAGGTATAAGAAGAAACACCGTGAAATGTATTTCAAGAAAGCCAATATATTATGTTCCCGTCTTAAACGGTTTCCTTTGCATGAAGATCGATGTATAGCAACTCTAGCTCTACTTTGAAGCTTTGCGGACATTTTGCTTTGATATTCCACTTTTGCTTTGTAGTTACCAATAGCACTTCACTATCGGACCTTTAACCCGGTTATGATTAGCTAAGTCCTAAATTAGCAATTCCTTTTGATTATGCCTCACTAAAACTAGCGGGATCTCGATGCTTTTTGACGTAGCTTTCTAGATCGTTTACAGCTATCTAGATTGAACCTTCGGCATTTGCATATTTTAATCCTACACTAAAGGGGCAAGGTGTTAACTTAAAAGGTTTTTAAGGCGAGATAAACTATATATTAAATTTAAACTAGGGTAAACCTATCGATTGTCGGTTTACTATTACCAATTGTAGTAACCTTTATAATTGTACGGTATAAGGTATGCATTCAAGCACATAAGCTTGTAGCCAAATATATATCGATCAATTTATTTAAAGCTTAGTTGTACCGGTCCATGGAGCTCAATACCGCTGACGTCTCCCTTCCCTCCAATGATAGTAGTTGCATTCTAATAATAAGCCTTCATAGTAATTGCACATATCACTGATTTATGGTAGGAGTAGGGAACTTTTATACAAAAGTTAACTAGTCGGTGTTTGACCATATACTACAGATCGATCTCTAGCAACGTTGGTATGCACATTGCTGTATAGAATTGCTCAATAGCCCAAATCTATTACACTTATTTCAGATGAAATTTGACTAGCGCCAGCAATAGTCGCTGGATTGGCCTTTTTGATAAATAAACCTTTGTAGGGCATTGCTATAATTTTATGTTTACACAGTTGAGGCTATTTTAAATATCCAAGTATATCACTACCTATTTGGAAAATGTAGTATATTGAAAACTTTAAACTTATATACCTATGTATACCTTTTCTCCCACCCACCTTTAGACCCTCTAGCTGCTTTGATCTAGGCGATTGTCTTTACTGATAAAAACACTATTCTTTAGAGCCAAATGGTTTTCCATATGTTTACTTGAAATAGTTATATTAGCTATTTGAAGAGGTTTAAACTAATGCTGTACAGCCTTTACTTTGAAGCGCTCAGCTAGGAGTATGAGTAATCTCGAACATTCGCTTACGCTATAGTCGGCCTCTATAAACTATTTTGATTGAAAATGGGCAGTACAGATGTATACACGTATTAGATTATTATTCACCTAAGCTTAAGAAATAATGATTTGTGGGAAAAGTAGTTATTCTAAAGTACAATAGTAGTTTGTGAGAGTCATTTGGTCTATGCCTTGATACACGTTATCCTCTGTTGTATGCGGAAGTATAAATCCAATATATAAATAATGGTATAGATAAACTAGTGTGCATTAGATCTTAAATATGCTACTTACAAGCTTCAAAGCATATACCTGTTGATTTTTCGCCAAGAAAGTCCCACAATGCCGTAAGCCAAGTTGTCTAACCTTCGATCAACGATGTAGGATCCAAAGTGCTTATTCTATAACATAAAAGCTCTATAGTTGAAAACTTTAATACTATATAAAAAATTTGTCCGAGTTTTAGTGATGGGCCGATATTCAAGTATATTTTAGCAACGGCAACGTTAGTGGTGCTTGTACCTGAATCCAATATTTATAGCATGCATTGCCGTATAGCTATAGTCCTACCAAGGTATTGAGATTTATAGGCCTAGTATGACACCTTTGAAATATTCTTAAAGAAAGGAGGCCTTTTTTGTAAGCACATTTCTATATCAAGTTAGATTGAAAGTGTCTATATTTAGTGTAAAGCATAGATTCAAAATCCTACTTTTACCCCTGGTTACTTGACCACGCTACCGCACAATGACTATAGGCGTTGGTAATATATGTTCAATCAGGGGATACGTTGTAGCATGTCTCAGCGATTGATGTAAATTTCAAGTTGGTATAAACCTAAGGCTTATATTTCCATTAGTCAAATAGAAAGGAGATTCCATTTATCAGCCAAAATATGGTTTAAACAAAGGTAGCAAAGTGTACTGAATTCAACACACTATTACATCACTCAAAATGCCAAGTGATGGTATAACGATACTTTATTGGGGTTTTAGATAAGAATGATAAGGGATATATCTATAACAACACTATTATGTAGTATCAGTAATAACCGGCCAAACAAAAATGTTTTGATAGACGGTACATTTTTCCATAGTAAACTTGCAGATGTATAGGAGATCTTTACAAAAAAGGGAGTTATTTCCACCACTATGAGTCCAATGTCAGTTTTAATTGGAGTGACATGGAAATGTAGCGAGTCAGCTTTGAGATATGATGAAATCAAAAAGCAGGGATCTGAAAAGTATGGATAGAAATGTGAGTACAGATGGATGGAAATGGAACTTTAGAATTACCAATACAGGTATTTTAAAGAATATACTTTCAAAAGCTTTTGCTATAAATAGCTCTAAACCGTTGCTATTGTATTTCCAAGGACAAGTCTACCATCATGGTCAAAAGGCAGATACCGGTTTATAACTTGATGGTTTGGCTAAGAACAGTAAGTTTGCTATACTTTTAGCTACAAGATCTACGATTGCAAGATAAGCTTCTTTGTATGCATGGTATAACTTATAGCCGAATTGTAGTTAGTAGCGACTAGTAGGAAAAGCAAGCTCAATTGTAGATAGAATACAAAGAAACCAAGTGAATGTAAGTGAACCAGTACATAGACTTTTATATAAAGGATTTGTACATTTCTGTACAAATATTTTTGGTTAAAATTGAGTGTACAGATTTTTGGTATCAAAGGAGCAACGTAACGTTAAATAATTCGCTGCGGTTGGTAGGGTTCCACCTCTTGAAACATCGCTATCCATATAAGCTTAAGCCGCTTTAAAAAGCCATTTGAGGACGGAGGAAACTTCGAATTATCTTTCGATACCGACAATTACCTCCCCGTGCGCTTACCAATCTGGCTTGGATCCCAAAATCTTGCCATTACCATAAGTTAAATATTTCCATTTTAACATTTAAGACATCTTAAAGTTCACTTACCTTTTTAGCGCTCAGGATTCATTGATTAGGCTGGTTCGGGTTCATAGAAGGTGAGGAAAGGCGACATACTAAAAGTGGACGACGACCCAATCCGAATTAGGAAAAACTCTACAATTTAACTTTTTGAGCAGGATTTAAGAGGTTTGTGCCTAATCGACTTCAGGTTTTGATTTGGCTAGGAACTTGTTGAGAAGCAGGACCCACAGCACATCGACAAGAATTTATTACAGCCCAAACTACTTATCATTCCATTAGTCAGTCCACCTACCTTGTTCCTAGAATAAAAATAGATATTATCGAACCGATAATTACCTAAGCGATTACCCCATTGTGCCTTTTGGCCCAACTGAAATGGCAAATACACTTGATAATCCTGTCTGATTGCATAGATTTGGGTACCCACGATAATCAAGGATTTCTCGGGAACAGTTTACCCTCGATGAATAAGTAGTATGTTTCCGAAGGCTTCTGTCCTTCTCTGGAATCCAGGATATTTTGATCCTCCATTTTGATGGCTTGCATAATAATCTGAAAACTTCAGTCATAAATCTAGTCAGGTGGCAATTTTTGGATCTTGTGTGGATCGAATCAAAATTGAAGTAACCAAGCTTTTATCCGGCAGCATCCCTTAATTATAGGTAAGCGCTTTCAGCGTTTGATTCAGGTATATAAGGTGAGGAATATTTAAATCGCCAATTTGTCTTTCCCTTTTTTTCTTAGAACATTTTATCTTTAAGGTTCGGATAAGTGAGCTTCCCCCACATATTTTAAGCAACTTTCTCTTGTTTTAAAAGTACAACCAGTATCATATTAATTTTAATACGCTCAACACAGCACCCTTAAGTTATATACCGGTCACTCCAACGTAGTTCTAGTATATTCCTTCCCAGTTGTCATATATTTTGTTATATAGTAAATATAAGTTGTTGACCCAGTTATCATATGGTGGATTCTATAACCCAAAACAAAATCAAAATGTCCAACGATAAAGCTTTCAACGACGACACCAAAGGTCCCAAGGACAAGCCAGCCGATGCCAAGCGAGATAACGCCATGCCCAACGAGTACGGTCAATTCATGTTCCAGGGCCAGTATAGCTCAACCGCCAACATGAACGAGAACACCTACCCCAAGATCCCCTACAACATGGACTCATCGCAGTTGGAGCTGAACTCGTTCAACCACATGCAGCTGCAGAACAACAACATGTCCTACATCCCCATGAACATGCCCTACTCCAACTTCATCCCCTCGTCCCAGCCCCAGAACCAAAGTACATCACAGCCCCAGGACCCAAGGATGCACTACAGCAGCAACATACCCCACAACCAGAACGGCCACTACAACATGAGCTACCCCCCTCCCAAGCAGGAGAGCATGAATGACATCCAGAACAACCCCAACTCGAACAAGGGCGTCTACTACAATCCCCAGATGACAAACAACTCTGAGTTCAAGGGCTCCGTCCATCCCCAGTTCAATAAGAGCGTCCACGACAGCCCCTACCACAACGTCGGCATGGCGCCTCAGCCCCCCCACAACAACATGAACATGGGCATAAACACCCCTAACAACGAGGTCAACCGTAACTACTACAACCAGAACCAGCAGTACGAGCCCTACAACGAGGATATGATCAACAGCAAGAATCTGCCCTTCCATATCAAGAACAAGATCATGTCTAACATGAACAGCCGGGCCAGCACCAACGGCCGCAACACTCCCTACTACCAGCCCAACCCCGAGGTCAAGAAGGACTCGGAGTACGACGAAAGTAAGAGTTCCATGTCTCGCGATGTCAAGGCCCCTGGCATGTCGAGGCAGATCAACCGCGGTGGCAATTGGCAGTACGTTGAGACTAAAATTTTCTTGGACAAACTGCGCCAGTACCAGAAGGAGCTATCCAACTTGCGGGAACACCCTTACATCTGGAAGGAAATCTCGTACAAGCTCAGCTTCGAAGGATACCAGAGGCCAGTCAAAGCCTGCAAGAACCGTTGGAAGGTCCTAGTCGCCAAGTACAAAAAGTGCCAAGAAAAGCGTAGTGCTCGTATGGCTCTGACTATCAACGGCGACAAATTGGGTAACCCGATGCAGCCGGGCCAGTCCCACCCCATGAACGGAAATGTGGATCCCAACATGCCCAATAACAACGAGCTCCTCTACCAACCCCCTAGATCCTTCCCCGCCGAGGAGTTTGATTTCTACAATGATATCCATGCCATCCTCTCTGCCACACAAGTTAGCTCACCTAAATAATGTTTTGGCTAGTTAATAGCCTCTTGCTTTCCCTCCCTCCCTCCTTTGCTTTCAATTCACTTCAATTCAACCTGTCATCAATATCAAATTTTAATTAAATAAACTTTGTCTGTGTTGCTAAAATACCTTTCTTTAGGCCCTTTTGTATGTGTAAGTTTTATGGCTTTGGATCGGTAGTTTGGATTTTCGACAAGTCCCAACTTCAAATCTTTTCAAATTTGAAATGGAATGGTACAGGGGAGCAAAACCTTCAGTACTGTAAGATAAACAAAGTTATCCAAATAATCACTTGGCTAGCTATATGAAATGTTAGCAACTACTGCCATTACTTTTAAAATACATATGGCAAATTCCCTTTGATTTCATCTCAACACATCAAATTAGCAATCTACTACACGTAAAGTATAAAGTATATTGGCACAGCTGTCAAAAGTTTTACAAAATTTAACAACTTATATTGGATTATTTTATAACAGATGTTTACCAACTTTTCGAAATAATTTAAACAAGAAAACTGGTTTTTTGTAAAGCAACTACCACAAAAATGTTAAAGACACGCTGCCTCACCATCAGCTTTTTGTTAGACTGGTGGACGGGTGATTTTAAGTTTGGGAGCTGGTGCAGCTATTTTCAAACTAACTTCTTATAGTACTAGCGTGGTTGATATTGTAGCTTGGAATTCGGTTTAGTTTGATGATTTACAAATAATTTGTCCAAAGGAAACAGCAACTGTTCCATCTAAGTTGAATATATGACTCACAAGCCATCCTTCACTTTACTATATTTGTATCTGCCATTGTTTCTTAATAATTTCAAAGTTTAGCTGGTTGGTAGTCAACTATGTTATACGGGTATAGCGGCAAGTGCTTTTAGAAATTAGTGTTGTAAGTAGAGGACGAATAAACCAGACAAGTGGTATATTTCTTTGCTTGCATTGATGTTTATTTGTTTTACAATAATAAAGATATTCGACAAGTTTAAATAGGAGGGCTTGTATATTACCGTTTAATTGATGTACAGAGGATATTATAGGTAAATTATATGCAGTCGTAAAACGGCAAGGATATGAAACAACTTACATGGCATTGACATCTCAGTAGTCTAGCTGAGTTCGCTTACCTTACTCTCTTCCCTTTGCTTTGAAATAGGGTTCATTATTAAAGACCTACGGTCCTAAATGGAGCCATGGGGGCATGAATGTTGGCATGGCTTATAAGTTTTCAGTGCTCAAAATTACTTTGTTGGGCTTCAAGTCAAAAAAGTTGGGAACCACTGCTTCAAAATGGCAAAGTTTGCCGACCACTGCTATGTCTTTAAATAAGAGCAATCGCCAGCTTTATGTGATGAGAAAAACATACTATTGAAGTGTAAATCTAATTAACTTTAGCGTACTAAAGGTGGAGGATGCTACTATTTTAACGTTACTGCCCTCTCGCCCTAACTTCCATGGTGGCACATTAGATCAGCTTGTAAGAAAATGTGCGGGTGCCAATAAGTCAAGGAATTGGCCTGAAGAATACTTTGAACTAATGGAGTAAGCCAAAAATTTTATTACCAGCATATTGAGGGCGAAGGATAAGCTCCATAAGGCTGATGGAAGTCCCGTAGTAAGAGCCTGGAAGGTAGAAAGCTGAGGATTACCAACCAAAATTTCGCATAATCCACAACTTAGATTTTCTTGTAGTGTAATGGTACTTTTACCATTTGTACAGCTTGGCCGCAAAATTAAAAAGCTGCTCATAGCTTATACCAAGTGCCGAGAAGGTTCATATAGCAAAGGTTTACCCTCCAGACTCTTGAATATACTTTATACTTGGTTAAGTCATAGGATGAAGTTTAAATTATATACATTTAAAACTCTTCCAATAGCCTATTACAATTAACTATAGTAGCAAATATTTTGCCAGCGCAATTAAATTATGAAGGATATAGTCAAAAATAAAGTATAGCTGTTCAATACTAGAACAATCGTAGCTGCTAATACTAATATGAAGCTAGAGCAATTAAGTCGGTTGACTGCCAAATAAGTACAATGGTAGCCATCTTACATTCAAATAGTAGCCTATTGATCAAAGTAAAGATTTTACAAATTATGGTAGCCATCGCTACCCAAAACTTTGCCAAGATGTGATGAGATGTCTTGACTGTACATTAGTTCCTTAAACTAATATATTGCCTACCCGAATTGAAGTTATCCAACCTATAGCGCCCTAAACCAAATCCACCAACCACTACACTTCCTATCCAAAACCCTCCCAAAAGTTTATCCCTAAAATCTATTAAATATAGGAAGGAGCCTTCCTCAACATCCCGATGTTGAGCAGGTGCTGATCCTGAATTGTATCACCTATTCCCAATCCGACCTAAGTTACCACCTACGGAGTAGCAGTTTAGCCAGATATCATGGATTAGGAATATACAAAAAACTTACTCCGTTGGTAGTAGCTGATATGAGGATTTTAGTGGGATCAGGTTAGGATCGGTTTCATATACTAACCAAATTGCAGTCTAAGCTGTACTACCTGCACTTGCCTTTCACTGGTCATGTCTTGAGGTCACTTGAGAGCGAGACGGAGCTACTCTAACAAATAAAAGTGCTGGGTTATATTTGGAAAACATCGTTTGCTAAATAGGCCTAGGTTATGTAAGGTTGGTTGGAAATGTAGGGGTAACATTAGAAATCCATGTCAAGTGAATTCAATTGCTACATCGAAAATTTATTCTTCTTTAGAACGAGTATATCAAAATAGGGATGGTAAACTTAGTTATAAAGCAAGGCATGTTGTGCGAAAGCATTGGACAAAAAGAAACCATATATCTTTAAAATAAAGGCAGATAAATTGGCCCCAACAGTTAAAGACATGCTACAAAAGCGATACCATCGGCTTAACTCAAACCGTAGGTTTCAAAATCTTAAACTATCAAACCCAATGTAAAAATCTTTTGAAATCATCCAAGTTTGTAATACATAAAACTAAACTATCTTTAAGAACTATCGTACAATTGAAAAGCTTACCTACATCCCTTAAACCTAGCTGATTGTCCAAGCCTTGTTCTTATTACTTATACCTAAGAGTACCGTATAAGGAAAGGAGGTTAATCCGTTGTATCAAAAATGTTGAAATCCCTGACAATTTGCTTAGTATTGCCGAGTTCCCTAAAGATGACTAATTAACCAAGAATACAGCTTGTTGAGAAAATTCCGCCAAGTCGACGTGTAACCATCTGCCCAGTCCTTGTGGTGAGCGAACTGGATTACTTATTGGAGTAAATGCTGGATACCTACCTACCTAACCTATCATTCCTATATTTGAATCAATACCGCAAAGGTTGTCTGGATATCCTAGTAAATAAGTACATTAGTAATAGGTTTCGGCTTGGATTAGTGCCGTTTTATCCAACATGTGAAACAAAATCTAAGGTATATGTAGACTTACTTGTATCTGTTCCTATTCAAAGTACGTGGCAGTTTAGCGAAAGGTAAAGCTATCTTGGTGGATAATTTGATACCTACACAGTTTCGGATCTCAACATTATTTCCACTTGGGTTAAACTCTATTACATAAGAAAGGGAACATGGGTTTAAGGTAGTACCGGGTGAGAATAGATTACTCAAATAGAATATTGTACATGCGACTATTTACCAACTCTACATTTCCTAACTATAACATACAGATTAAACTAAACTAGATATAAACATAAAGAATTTAAAAAATGACATCATAAAGTTAAACGATGGGTAGGTTAAAGTCAACTCGCACTATCCATCAGCTGTACCTTTAATTTGGGTCGAGATCGTGTAAAACTAATAATTATCCGAGCAGTATATTGGCAGCCAAATCGAGATCCCCTTTGGTTTGAGTGAGAAGGGCGATCGCCTGGTCCCTAGGAATATTCCCCATCTCCATGAGGTCCTTGATGTCCTCCTCCTTAAGATGAGCTTGAGCTTGTCCTCCTAAAACTGCAATTAGTGACAGAGTATAGTTAGTTGGCATTTACCACTAGGTCCAGGTGTGTTGGTGTTAGGTTCAAGGTTGGAGATTTGAGAAGGTTGACCACCGCCAACTGCTTGAGGTTGGGGTATTTCTTGACCACTCAGTTCATCCTTAGGGATCAGATGCTCAGGCAAAAATGCGATTTCCTCCCCGTTGATAATTAAGGCGTCCTTCTTCAAGTCGATCGACGCCTAGCCACAATAAAATTCAAAAATAGAAGCTAGTTTACTTTACCTGGTAACGCTTCAACATGTCCAGACCAAACAACATTGCTACTGAACTCTATTAAACGGTTAGGACGAAGTTAGATTGAGATGTACCTCCATGACAACGAAGGAGCAAGGTAATACTGACTTGCCCACTTTGAGGGGGGCAGCGTGAACCCGACCAAGTATCTTTGCCGTCCCAACACCCCTTGCGATCCCAGAAAATCTAGTATCCATCAACCGCAACAACCTAAGCAAAAATTAGTTATATTTGTTAAATATACTCAGGCTTACCCACAACGTTCGGCACATTGAGCACTGACTTTTAAATAAATTGGTAAAAGTGATTACAAATATATTACTTATAGTGGATTGGGCACCGGAATCTACAAAAGCCTTGACCTTGTGACCGTTGACCTCGGTGTCAATGTATAACATATGGACCTTTAATTGTAAGTTTAATTCTACTTTGAAATTACTTGTGAAAAGGATTCAGGATTGTGCTCCATGGCCAATTCCATGTTTTTCATAACGTTCTCATTTTTGATAATCTCTTCGATCTTACGTTGGGATTCCACATTAAATGGGTCTCGTTCTAATTTCAGCTGAATTTTATCTAAGTTCAAGGATTTCGAAAAAAATTACCATCTCCTGTTGTTTTAGAACCATATCGTTTTTACGCTTAGCTTCGTAAGCCAAGTATAGGTCGTTGAATTTTACTGGGTCGGAAGTAGCTTGAGCGAGCTCTGGATAAAGCTAGATGGTTAGCTTAAAAACGAAGAAACTATTACCTGTTCCAAATTTCTCTTTGCTTGAGGATTAGCTAGTATACTCTGTCGCACCAACTCAGGGTTATTGTGAGCTCGCTCAGCGCCTATGTCTCTGGCTTCTACATTGCTAGATGTGGAAGGTTGGGGGTGTAAAGGGAGTACTGTAACAGCGATTACATCGTGTTCTACTATACTGTAGGATTGTAAAGTACGACTGGGCTCGGCAAGTTCAGCGTTGTTGTAAATTAAAGTAATTTGAATTGGAGTAACTTTGAGCTGGGAAGCGAGTTGGGTCTTGAAAGCCTGTATAGTTGTCTCTGAAGTAACCGTTACGTTGTGGATGTCACCACCATCTATCGCTACTGTTACTTGCATATCGTTATAGTTTGAGGTTGGTTTTAAGGTTTGTTGAGTGGAGAAACTGGATTGGCTCTTTTAATTTACTGTTTTTACACGTAAGCCCCAAAGGTATAGATTACGCGTGTTTTGACAAGTTTACTTTAGTCGATTGGCGATCGTTGCTACTGCGCTCTAATTGGTATTTATATTTACGATCAAGTATAAGTTATTTTCATATATACACTTGAAGTTGGATCTAATGGAACTTCTTAACAAAGAAGGGAAACACCAACAATAGTACAAAATGGTTAAATGTGTTAGTTTGTAAATAGTAGATTCGAATAACCTCATATTTCAAAATAGATGCCCATATTTAAAAGAATCCTCCAAGCTACAACCTTCAATTGGCTTTTAAAACAAGCATAATGGAGGGTCACCTATCCCTATACCTTTCGAATATACCTACTAATATTTGTCTGCTTTCAACTAATCGCAACAGTATCGGTAGCTTTTTTTCAAACTTATCTAAGCAGCTAACCACTCGGCTAATATACTCTACCATAGCGAATACATGGGTGCACTTTACATATAGGTTGAAGTTCATAAAATGGTCCTGGTGTCGAACTAACATGTTTAGCATAATTAAAAACTTCAAGCTGAAGTTCCAACTTTGGAAGGCAGCTAACGATATACGATCGACTGGGAAGTTAAAGTTAGCAACCAGTCGGAGTTTGACTTTGATACCTGAACGGTTTGTAGATTTCTAGGTTGATAACCCAAAATTCTACTGAAACTTCCAACATATTTTAGTTTAAGAGTATCGGTCCACTGCCGTAAGTACTTGTATATACTTGATTATAAAGTTTATTTTCCGACCATTTGGCCTCGTCCAAAATTTTGGGAATGTTGGAGTAGCACTTTTCATCAAACTTTTCCACCCAAGTTCGAAATAGCGAGTCTGAAACAATTTTAAATTGTAAGTTGTCACATTAAGTTGTTGATTGGTAATGACTGGGTACGAGTTTCGGTAAGGTTTTGAAAGATTTGAGGAGTTTGATATTGATTGCTGGATGGTAGCTGGATTTACAAAATCGAAAGCAATTGTTCAATAGAAGCCTAAATTGGACTTTAGCCATGAAGAAGATCGGCTCACTTAGATTTAAGGCATAGTAACATCTAAGGTGCATCTTGTTGCGAACGTCGTTAAGCTTAAAGCAAATTCCATGAATACCGAGTAGATAACCTAGTCTTACGGCTTGGGTTTGGTAAAGGATAGAATTACATTCACATATAATAGGAAGAGATTAGGATTGAGGTAACAAAGCTTGTACAAACTTGTAGCTTGATTGGAGAATTCATTCTTCAATACTTTGCTTAAAAGTAACGATTCAAAGTTGAAGACTAGTAGGCAAATCGAAAAGAGGAGTAATAGTGTACTGTTGGAAGCTGTAAAATGGTTCAAAAGGCGGTAAAGGTAAAGTTTAGGAACTATGGAGTAGTAAGCTCCCACGTTAAAGTAGTATATGTTGATCAGATGGCTCACTACAACCTTGGTAAAATGTATATCGCTTCCCATAACATCTACTACTTTAGACTGTAATGCCAAGTTTTGGGTGTTTAGCTTATATATAGCCATCTGAAAGTTGCAGTACGAGTTGTTTGAATTAGTACTGATATTGATTCAGCTGTTGGTTTCTTTATTGAAAGCCTGCTTTACTATTGACTAGTTAAAGAACTTCCGGCAACTGCTACAGTGGTATCTATATCCAAATTGGGTCTAATAAAAGTTATTTTCCACATCAGCTACCTATAATAATATTATTAGAGCGATTTCTTATAGATTGTGAATATATATATATTGACTTCTGCACACATAAGCTACAGATCGATTTAGTTTTACTACAGTACAGCCTCCAACACCTATAGTTCAAGCAGTTACGACCAGTAAAAAAGCGATGGTAGGCACACTTCCGTTAAAGTTGAGTATACTGTTTGCATTATAATTTTGGGTTGATGTATCTGGCTTTTGCTAGCCGGCAGCTATCACAAGTCCCCACAATGTTTTATACTTATCGACTCTTATATTTTCTAAACTTTGGTATCAAGAATGTTGGAAGGAAAACTTAGGTTGGATTGAAAAGCCTCTACAACCCAGTGCAAAGTCAAGTTTTAATTTTATTCCTAACTTTTAATATATACTTTTAAGTGAAATTGCGTTGCAGAGTTCGTTTTGAACAGTTCAAATAACTTTGTCTTGCATAAGCGTATTGGATTCTGTTGACTTTCACCTTCGAAAGTTGAAGAATTCAATTTTGATGTTGAGATGAAAGTTAAAACTCCAAATAATGAGAGGTTTGAAGTAAGGATCATTTCCAACCTATAAGTCATCAACTCATTTGTTGAAAAATATGGAAATTGACGTAGTTTCTTATCTTTTGTGTCAACTTGCAGACTTTCAAGACGGAAATTAGATGGCAAAACCTTGACCAATCTGGTAATTGTTGAACTCGAACACTAAAGTTTAATATATAGCTACTTTGTCCAGTCCACCAGCAGTAGAAATGGTTCTTACAAGAAATACGCTAGGTGCTTTAATTAATTAGCCAGCAGTGATACTAAGCTTCAATATAATTAGGTATGTCTTTTACAAATTTAATATTTTACAATTGCGCTTTGACAACTTGAACAAAAAGCCTTTTTATACAAAGCTAACCATGATTACTCTTTTCTCATTAAGGTATCAATTCCAAAGTCCAACAAACGTTCAACAGCTTATAAAGCAGTTAAAAGGAATCATAAAAACTGATTTCTCCGGTATTAAGCGTTTACTTCCAAATATAAGACAATCTATCTAAAAGAATACAATTTATATTTCAATTTATCAATATGTTGAATGCTAACGGGCTTACAAACATTGGATATATACCGCTTGCAAGCAGTAGGAGCAATGAGCTTAGTTATCCAGATATCACCATCGACCTTGAAGCCAACACTTCAACTCCAAATTCGTTTCAAAGTTGGAGCCAAGAGGTAGTTCAAAAGTACCATTCTTTTTCCATCCAAGAGAAGGTTGATTTTTGGTTTGGCACTACCATACTCATAATTCCAGTAAGCTCCTCTTTATTAAAAATATAATTTATATTTAGATCCTATTCACCGCCATCTTTCTCAACAATTTTCCGGAAAGCACATGTAGCCCAACCATAGTCTATATATTTTGGGCGTACCTGATAATATCAGTGGCTATACTCCCAATATATTTATTGGGTAGTTTAAAAGTACCTTTGAAGTATCCCATGTCCCTTATAAATAGTGGTATATTTAGGTAAGTCTATTTTATAATTCATCTAATTTGAATTAGTTTATCCATGTTGTTAAAGCTATTCATCTCTGGAATTTGCTTCTACCTTTTGATATTAATAGGAGAGGATGGAATTTGTCATAACGAGCAACCTTTATGGAACTATGGATTCGCCTTAATAATGTATGCAGGATATTCACTAAGCATTTCAGTTGCAATATTGGCACTAAAGATAACTTACTGGATCGTCCTATACATCCCTCTACTGTTTATTCATAAACTTCGAAACTACGCCTTTGAAACACCTAGAAAGATCAGCGTCAAGCATCCACTCTTCAAGTTTGATGAAACAGCTTCCCTACTGGATCCTTCTCAAGAATCAACCACTTCAGCTGGCTTATTTCAATTTTTTACTCTAAACTTATTTGCTGGAAATCCTGTCAGCATCAATTTTCAACAGAAGCGGGAAGAGGATCACATCCCAACCATCTTAAACGTGAAGGTCTCGGATACAATGTGCTCGATATGTCAAAGGGATTATCAGACAGATGAGCTAGTACGTCTACTACGATGCACCCATCACTATCACAAAAAATGCATCGATAAGCGGCTTGTCAGTGAAGATTCCTGTCCGTTGTGTTTAGAAACTTTTGGTGGCTATCTGAAATCTCAGTTTTGCCTACAGACTTGATTTATATTATGGAATTGTAGTTACAGGTCGTACTTCTATTGATAATTTCAACTATAAAGGTATAATTCGATAAATCAATTTACCATCAACGATGTTGATGGGCTTTGATAAGCATTTCTAATTATAGAGTTTTGTAAATGAGTTTTTATTTTTATACCATCGTTCATATACTGATGAATTGCTACTAAATAATATAGACTCCATCACCATTCAAGATTTGTGTCTCTTTCGTTTAGGAATCTATTGATCAAAGGCCTTTATAATAACATAGAAAATAGATTATGGTTGATATACATGTTAATACATTAAATCCTTGCCTCCCAAGATATCAGTCAAGCTAGAAAATTAAATAAGGTTTATAGATGATTTCAGGTCACAATTTAATAAGCCAAACCTTTTCCATAGTATTATTAGCTTTATGCTTATAAAAGCTTTTTTTTAATCCCAGCCCATTGGTATCTTCTCAATTAATTGCAACCTAGTGTCTTTTGTTGAGTTTAAGTATTTTTATCATTAAGATAACTGGTACAAGAGTCTAAGCCTATAAGCTTATATAAAGCGATACATACAGTTTGCAACTTATATTGGCATTTCGATGTGCTTTTATGTTGAAATTGATATTGGTATTGGTCCTTCGAAGCTGCTCAACTGTTGTGTAGCTTGGTCATAGTTTAAAAACCATGAATTTCAAGCCGAGTTGGCTTTGATACTTGAGTTGATGGGCGTTTAGTTAAAGCATATATATATCGAGTCAAAGATATAGCATATGTTAGATGAGACAACGTAGGTACTACAAGTCTAAATTTAGTTGATATTACCTCCTGTCAGACTTATACCAAATTTTCTTTAAAGTGCAGACATAATCAGCTCTTGTCATCTCTACATCCCACTGCTCATTTTGTGAAAATATACTTGAAATGGAAAGATTATTTCAATAAAGCCTTTTTCAGATGCACTGTTCCGTCCTAAATTACATGGAGCGATATGTCAAAACTTGTAAGTAAACTTTTGTATAGCCTTTATTGATAATCCATTTAATTCGAAACGAAATGCCAATTGATTCCCGGAGAAACATAGAGTTTTGCCAGAAGTGCTCATTTCATGAAAAATTGATCTTGAAATCGCTTTCTTTACTTTAAGAACACAGTATACGGTGACTTCATTCAAATATTTATTTAGGTACCTTATATAGCTTAAGTATGAGGACGGAAGCAGCTCAAATCGACGTTCAAGAAGCTACATCAGCCAACTTTTCCAACCCAATTGACGATACTACCAACATGATACACGTAGCTTATCAACTACCTACACTGCCGCCATATCCACATCAAAGCACAAACAACCAATTCTTAACCGATGTAGACTTGACAGTTCAGGTTCCCACCAATCCTCTACCTAGATATACTCAGTTTAACCAACCTCGATCTTCCAACTTTAATCAAGCCACCCAATTCAATACCCAACTAAATAGCCTGTCTCAAGTAGGATTGCCAGCTACCCGTCCCAACCATCCTAATTTAAGACGTGAAGTTCGACCAGTTGGTAGGCTACCTAATAGGATCCCACAAAACATTTGGGTCAAAAGGTATCGAGCACTAACTATACGTGAGCGAGCCAGAGTTTGGATAGATGGCCTTACCGATTTGTTGTTTGTAAATTATCTACAAACTAATCCAACTAACACGCTTCTAGGTGTTTATCTCCTTAATTCTAATAGCAGCTTTTCCAGAGGAGAGGTGCTCTCTCACAGAAAAACTAATTGTAACCATGTATGTATTGCTCTACGCCTCTTTAATCCCGGTAACAGTTGTGTACCGACTTAAAGAGCCTACCGAACCAAAAAACAATCTTTTTATCCGATGGTAAGATTTTAATATCCAAAATTTAAACTGACATGAACGTAGGCTCTTTTACATTATGAAGTTTCTAGTGGCGGCGTTAGCCGTATACACCCTTCATTACTACAGTACAAAGCAACCTGAATGCATTACCGAGTCAACAGATCTTGCCAGTAAGGGGAGGTTTGCGCTACTGTCCTTATTTGCCATATTTACCATCTTCCCCGACTTTGCTATGTACGTATTACTAATACTCGTTTTGATCATAGTCCATTGTATCGATATATGTATAGACAAGGTTGAAAGATTCGCCTGGTTTGTCAAAAGGAGGACTACCGTTGTTGGTACCCTATATAGATTCGACAAAGAGATATCCATCCAAGAATCAACGCCCGAACTTGATGCCCCACCTAAACCTTCTCAAAAAGTGCTCTTTGGTCTAACTTTCATCCGGCTGCTATTTAAAAAGAAAAACCCTATAGTGAGTGAGGGTAATAATGGATATCCGGTATTGAGGAGTTTGGAGGAGGATGCCATGTGTGTGATATGCTACTACAACTATGAGGATAACGATGTATTAAGGAAGTTGGACTGTGGCCACCATTTCCATGTAGGATGTATCGACCTTTGGTTCCGTATAAGTGGGAAATGTCCTTACTGCAGGACATCCTCGATGTAGGAAATCGTTTTAGGGATTTAACTGTTGTTAGGTACTGGTTTGCCATTCTATCTTTGTTATCCATAAATACCTAATTTATAGCTTTGCTTAGATACATTTATTTGAAAATCCGACTGTGCCATTTTGTTTCTTTAAATAGATTTCCAATGATATTCTGACCAATGGATTTGCATTTTATAAATAGACTTCCATGAGAACCCGATACCAGGTCCAATTCTCTGCTTTAACTCTGGTACGGTTATCCCGATCCATCCCTCTAAGTGGCACTTTGCTCTTTTAGCAAAATGTCTCAGATCTAGCCAATGAAATGATGGGGTTATTTGCAACCTCTATTTGGGTATAGTCCAATTAAGTGGTTGTAAACTGTGCTGGTGCTCGTTATACTTTAGAATTCGAAGTTGTGACCTATGGACGGCTTACAAACCCAAGTAAAATTGACAAATTTCCATTTGAAATTTGGTAGAAGATGTTATAGGTACTTGTCATGAGTTTACAAATGTTGAGGTAGACTAGACTTTTTGTAGTATACACCATATTTGTTTGCGCCTGTTTCTTATACAAACTGTTGGTATAGTGCAGTCGGATATAATGGTGGTAATAGATGTGCCGTTTAGTTACGGTTGGTTTACTACCTTTAATGCTTGTTGTATATTGGTATTGTGAAGATAAAGTTGTAGTATATACTATGGGCGGGCTGTAAGATGTCAGCCTGATTTTCCCATGTCTATCTAGATAAATTGAATATTCTCATCTACTTTACTTGAGGAAGTAGCTAAAATTAAGTTTATTTGAACATCTCACTTTTCAACTTACACCATCATCCTTATTCTTAAATAGACACTTTCTATATTAGAGTCGGTTCTACCTATATACCAATATTTGAAGATGGGTACTTCAATAGTTTCTAAATCGGAAAGCTCACAAATTTATTATACTTCCAATATATCATGTATCATTATAAATATCGACATCCACTTATAAAACAGTTTACATTTCAGATAATCGAAGACAAGTCAAACCAACTATCTCTTGCCTTCATTCCTCACACTCTCAAATAGTTGATAGTCTTCCAGCTCGCTCAACCATCTATAAAATGAAATAGTTTACATGCCCTCCTTACAGTTAAATCGTGCTCATAAATCTTTAGTATCCAGTAAAATAATATGAAAACTGTGCTGATATACAACAAGGCCTAAGTTTTAAATATATACTTGTTGTCCTGGCCCTTTGGAAGTGTAAAGAAATTGCTAATCTTATTCCATTAGACTATGACAGTTTGTAAGCTGGTTGAGATGTCAGCATCATTAAATTTAGCCGTTCCAACTACTAAGCTTAGCAGCAGTTCTATGCCAAAGTAGGCTTCTACCCTCAATATTGTCAAGCTTACATGAATTTTCTTTTCCTCCATTTACACGAATATATTTTTAAAGTTTATGTACATAAACATAGAATTTTACGGCTGCAACTGTAGGTCTAGGTCGCCTTTTTTACTACCACTCAAATCCAGCTACTAAAAGTCCATCCATCATATAAGTGGTTCTTACTTAGAGTCACGGACCTAAAGCTATAGAGCACGCTGCGTCACAGCTGCAAGGTCCGAGTGCTCAAGCCTTTAGTGTCACATCTCTTCAATTAGGTGGATAGGGAATCTCAAAAGGGAACTAAAGTTTGACATTTGAAATTTTATATTAGTTTCAACTTGTTCTTGACATCCCATTGACTAAACCTAAAGAATATTAATTAGACTCAAACCTCCATAACCTAAATTCTTTTTTACAAAAAAGTCTATAGGTCATTTGATCAAGTTGCAATACTATAAAGTTCGGCAGTTGGTTCTGTGGGGAAAGACCTTGATTTCAATCCCAACTCAATTTTCAACTATATTTGATTTTGGAAAGTTTGCCTCGCCAGCAAAAAACAACAAATCACTAATTAATTCATTTCAACAATATGACTGCTGTAACGACCGATAGTTCGAACGAGGCCATCGTAGTTAGCCATGAAGAGGGTAAGGTGGCTTACCCAAATGAAAAGTCCGGTTTGCACAAGAGCGACTATCTGGAGAAGGATCCCGAAACCTTGGAGTCTGGTTCCAGTGATACACCCAAGACCTTCTGGAAGCGGTACGGTACCAAGATCCTGCTGTTCATCTTCTGGGTCCTAGTTACTGCCTACTACATCGCCTCCATGGTATTGCACCCCGAGGACCCATCGGTACGTGCGGTACTCTATGTCTTCATAACGCTAAAGGTCTTCTTCGAGTTCGTACCCACTACCATAATCACTTTGCCAGTTTCTAGGGGTTGGAAACCCATCTACCGTCTCATTGACTCCATGAACGTCAAGTTGAAGTACATCCTAGGTTGTGGTGCAGCCATCGCCCTCATAGTTATAGTCACTTTTGTGTCCCCAACTACTCCAAACGGTAGCCTGTTGCAACGTGGACAATCTCTTTTGGGTATGGCCATTTTCCTCATCCTCATGTATATAACTTCCCGGGTAATATTTGAAAAATTTTAACAGGTATTAACTAGATCAATAGAACCGCAGGTTGATTAATTGGAGAACGGTAACCGTTGGTATAGTCCTTCAGTTTTTGTTGGGTATCATCGTCATCAAGACCAAGTTCGGTTATGACCTGTTCACCTGGTTGTCGATGCAGTGTGCTGCCTTGCTCGGCTTCGCCAAGGAGGGATCTGCTTTCATCTTTGGTGAATACGCCAAGCTATCCATCTTCGCTTTCACCGTATTGCCTGGTGTGCTGTTCTTTGCTGCCTTGGTTCAGATCGTCTACTACACTGGTGCTATGCAGTGGGTCCTAGTCAAGTTCGCCTGGTTCTTCAAGACGCTGATGGATACCTCTGGTTCCGAGTCGGTTGTAGCTTCAGCCTCCCCCTTTGTTGGCCAAGGTGAATCAGCTCTACTCGTCAAGCCTTTCTTACCCGATATGACCAAGGCTGAACTCCACCAGGTTATGGCTTCTGGTTTCGCTACCATTGGTGGTTCAGTTCTCATTGCCTTCATCTCCTTCGACATCGATCCTAGAGCCCTTATCACCTCTTGTGTCATGTCCATCCCCTGCTCCCTCTCTTTATCCAAGATGCGTGTCCCTGAAACTGAAGAGTCCAAGACCAAGGGTATTGTCGTAGTACCCGAGAACGAAGAACGCGAGAGTAACGTCCTCCACGCCGCTGCCAACGGTGCTGCCCAGGGTGTAACCTTGGTTCTGTTGATTGCTGGTACCCTACTCGCTATCATCTCCCTTTTAGCTCTTGTTAATGCTTTGCTAACCTGGTGGGGTAGTTTCCTCGGCATTGAGAAGCTGACCCTCGAGCTGATTATGGGTTATGTCTTTATTCCCTTTGCCTGGTTAGTCGGTATCCCTAGCAACGAGTGCTATGAAGTTGGACAGCTGATGGCCACCAAGATGTTCGTCAATGAGTTTGCCGCCTTTATTGAACTCTCCAAGCCTAGGTTGCAGGAGCTGCTATCGGAGCGTAGTAAGCTTTTGGCCACCTACTCATTGTGTGGATTTGCCAATTTGGCCAGTATCGGTATTCAGGTTGGTTGTCTAGGTGCTATGGCCCCTAGCCGCAAGGAGGATTTGGCCGACTTGGCATTCAGTGCCATGTTGACGGGAACAATGTCCACCTTTGTTTCCGCTACTGTCGCTGGACTACTTATGTAATAGGTGGTGGCATAGACATTTGTTTGTTTAATTTGCTTATTTGTTTACGGAATTTTGGAACCTATGTTAGATGCTTTTAGACCTTAGGTTTTGATTTTTCCTAATAAAAGACTAATGCTTTACATCTTTACATGATTTGGTATCTGTATATATATTGACAAATAGTTCCTTTTACTTTTTTCTTAATCTTATGTAGAAGGTATATATGAAATAGTATATTTGACAGCAGCTTCAAAGATATAGGCATGGTTGTCAGAATCTTTATCCAAATATTCTAAATATAGATAGTTAGGATGTTCTCCATACTCTCAATTTTTACTGTTACATTACCAAAATTAAACGCTACAGGTTATTTGCTATTTTGTTCAAATAAGCTGGGCAAATTTATAAAGAAATTGCTCAATTTATCTAAACAAAATAGTACATTGGATCTAAAAGGTAATGCCAATCAAAGTAAAACTAATCCACTTTATCCAATATATTTATTAGAAAGCGAGTAGAAAATTGCAAATCAAGCGTAAACTTATTTTGGTTTAAATGTAGCTCATTTGCCAAAAAGGTAAAATACACCTGAAGTTTAGTGAATTTCCAAACCAGCTAATTAATTATAAATTTACAGAACTGCCACTTCTATAATTTGTAACTACATCTCAACCTCAGACTTCCAATCCAGCTTAAAGATTAGCAACGGTGACGATGGCATTACACACAGCTCAATTCCAAGAGTATAAATTGTAAGTAAATTTTAATACTACACAGTCCAACATTCTTTTAGTTATGAACAGCGTGACGTCTACGCTTTAGAACCGGTAGTAGCTTCACCTGCTGACAGCAAGGATATTATTTTGTTTCACCGAGATGCAGGAAGTGTCGAGTTAGTCGGTAAGACAAATTGTATGCATAGCAGTTTGTAATGTTTATTTTCTACTTATTTTTTAGATCAATTGCCCAACTTTTTGACTTCCCCCATCGTCCATACCGTTTACGGTCTAGTTGGTCTCATCCGCTTATTGGCTGGTAACTACAAATCTCTTTCCACTATGTTTAGCTTTATTTAGGGGACTACCTCATACTTATAACCGGTCGTAAGTCAGTAGGAGAGCTTTTAGGACATCCTATCTATCAAGTTACCGATACCAAAGTTTTCCCTTTCGCAAGAAACAACTTCTATTTGACTCTGGAGTAAGTTTTGTTGCCTTTACTTTTGTTAAAGTAATTTCAGTCAAACTAGTGATGAGGAGAGGTATGTAACATACCTTAACGATTTCCTCGCTTCAGCTCAACTCTACTATTCACATGGTTTGGACCTTACCAATGCGTTCCAGTCTAACAAAAGCATTCACAAGAGTAGTAGTTGGTCATTAGCAGATGTACTTGTTATATATTTTATTTAAGCTAAGCTTTTTCAAGGTCAATAAGAAGTTTACCTGGAATAGCTTCCACTTGCAACCTTTCCTAGAGATTACAAAGGTGGACCCGAATCAAGATGTATTTACTTTTTATACCCTCCAATTAACCTTTTCACCAGTTCAGTCGGTTCTACACTCCAATTATCTACGGATGTAAGTCCATTTTTTAGTATTTTTACTTAAAATAATACCTAGTCATATCCATTGAGCCGGTCAGCATAAACGGTCACGATCTGACTTATGCCTTGATCACTCGGCGTGCCTGGAACCGAGTCGGGGCTAGGTTTATGAACCGAGGAATCGACGACGACGGGTACGTCTCCAATTTTGTGGAGACGGAGCAAATTGTTATCTCCAACGACACCGTATTAGCCTTTAACCAGATCCGTGGATCTATCCCTATCTACTGGGCTCAAGTCACCAACCTGAAGTACACCCCCAAGCTAGCTATTGACAATCGTCCCGACACTGTAAATTTTATCTCCCATTCCTATTTATCTTATACCATTTTAGGTCAAGGTATTCCACCGCCACTTCAAGCAGTTAAACGATACCTACGGGTCAGTCGTCGTTGTCAATTTGATCAACAAGGTTGGCTACGAGAAGCCGATGGGGGACAAGTTTTTGGAGCTGATGGGTGCTATCCAGGATTTGGACTGTGCACTACACCCACTTTGACTTCCACAAGGAATGCTCCAAGATGCGCTGGGATCGCATCCAGTTGCTCATTGACCAACTGGCCCCCAACCTGGACAAGCACGCCTACTTCTCATTGCAGGGTGGTCAGGTAGCTCGACAGCAATCGGGTGTCATCCGAACTAACTGCATGGACTGCCTAGACCGTACCAACGTGGTTCAATCCATGGTAGCTAAGACGGTCCTCCTGCGTCAACTGCGTGACATCCAGCTCGTGAACGAAACCTTCCAGCCCAACGACTTTTCAGCAGACTTTGAGAAGGTCTTCCGTAACATGTGGGCTGACAACGCTGATGCCGTATCTACCGCTTACTCGGGAACTGGAGCATTGAAGACTGACTTCACTAGAACCGGTAGACGTACCAAGCTCGGTCCCCTACAGGATGGGTATAACTCGGTTATCCGCTACTTCAAGGCCAACTTTTTGGACGGACAGCGCCAAGACTCGGTTGACCTCTTCCTAGGTAAGTACCGCGTGCAGCAGCACCTACCTTCGCCTTTCCACTACGTCGCCACCACCCGGTTTTACACTGCTCTGGTTCTGGGATTGGCTGCCTTCGCCACTTCAACCGCCGATTTGTTGGGGTTGATACCCCAACCCCTCAACCGTCTGGCTGCTGTGATTTACCTCACTTTGTTTATCGTCAGTGCCTACTTGGCCAAGACGTACGGTAGAGAGTTTGTAGACCGACCAAGACTTATCCCTTTCTACTACGACTCGGAAGAATTCTTATCAGGACAGGTCAAGGTTACAGTCGGCGAAGATCTCAAAGTTGTAGTTGAGGCAGATAGCTCTATCGATAGGGCTAAGAAGGAGTAATTTAATTTTTACTTTTTGGGTTGCTATTATAACTAGTTAGTTTAATTTATGTTATGTAGTTTTAGTGCTTGCTTTTTGAAGAACGTATATTTTGATGATTTGTGGATTTTATATTTAAAAATGGCTTAATATTTTCATTACTTTTTATAGTTCCTATTATATATATTGGGTTGAAAGTACTTCGATCAATACAAACAGTTCTACCCAAGTAATATTAGAATAAATCTATTGCTGATTCGTTAAATTAAGCTGATATATATCGACGCTTATGAATGTTGAGACTCGCATCGACAATGAGCGACTTTCAACCTACAGCATTACCCTTAAGCCGTAGAGTAACTTTTAGTTTGAGAATCACTTCCTCAAGTTATGCAGTTCAATTGGTCGATCTAAGAAAGTAGAGGCTAGTATGTCAGACGGGATTGATTTCTTCGAATTGAACACAGAAACAGATTCTAAATTGAGATTAAGGTCGGCCATAGCATCATTCATTTGATCAAGCCAACCTAAACTACTCTTCAGTTAATAGATAGTTTTATTATTTATTATATTCCGCTATTGTTACTATATCTTCATAAAGTTAGTACCTGTAGTCATAAGCTATAGATTTTAAAGGGGTTCGTTGACAGTGAACACTATTACTAAGGTCCTTTTAAATCAACAATCGAAGCGTTTTCCAAACTGATATACAGCTTTACTGAGTTCAATTTGTCAAGCTTTTTCAATCGGATATATACCAAAATCTTAATTCCTTTAAATTGTCATCAAATCATTAAACTCTCAAAAATCGAGGCAAAGCTAACTTTTAGATATAGTATTCAATGGATACCTGATTCAGCTCCTTTAGCCACCAAAGAAACAATAGCATCACTGCTCCTTAGTACTTGAAAAAATATCATGAAGTAACAGTAAAGTCAAATTCATCATAGTTTCTAATGTAAGTCTTTTTAACTAGAGGTGAACATCTTAATTTAAAAAGCCAATATGGTGAGTTTAGACAAGCTAGACTAAAAGTAGGTGGGTAAGAAGCTCATATTAGATTTTTCAACTCATGCTTCATTTTACATAGACAAGATTATTTTCATAAACTTTGATCGATTGATTAATAATATATAATCTTTTTCCTATTTACTTTGCTTGGTGTCATTTATACTTGAAATCCGATGTTGTGATGGCCTTTTATCCTATAATTGTTAGCTAGTAAACTTAACTACGAGTATACCTTTATAAATTTAGTTTCCAACTTCACTTACCTTCATTCTTGTAGCCTGATTTAAGCTATATATACATATAATCTGTACTTTTAAGCCTAGCTACTATATAGCTAGTTTATAAACTAATCCTCATCTTACTATATATACTCTACTTATGCTATGTGAACTTTAAATATTGGTTAAATGTTATATTGATTTAGAAAGTCGATTTGGAGCAGATATCAAAAATTAACTATATACATATGATTTGCACTATATATTATTAAAATAGAGGTATATACCCATAATTATAGATAGTAGTTTTCCTATTGCATTATATTAAATCCTATCAGTTATATAGGTATATTTTAGAAAGTTCAGCCAAAGATACCAATATCCTAGTCATCAAAATAGACAAGTATCAGAAATTTTACAACCTGGGATATTCAACAAAAGCGTTGGAAGTTTAAAGAACTTTATTACTGAAAAAGGAGACTATATATATATTGATATCTGAAGGGTAGTTGAGAAGGAGGAAAATAAGTATCTTCGATAAAAGGTGGATTGTAGAGAACTGACTACTGGTCTTAGCGTAACATGAACATCGGTTTTCCAAATCCAATTTCAAAAGCTCCAGTCAAATTAGATTAGGAAAATTGGTTTACAATATAGGCTGCAATTTAAAAGCCAATATATTTTTATCAAAACTATTGCTGGTTCTACTTTCCTGCATATAACTTACAGTATGTTCGCATAGCTATTAAAAGTATAGGACGCAGCTAGATAATCGGTATTACTTGAGAAATTGCTTATAGTGGACGGAACGTATGACATCTGGAACCGATGGAACAAGGCTACAGTACGGATGATTTATCTATACTTTGTTCTTGAATGGTAGTTGTATTACGATTCTTAGATAGTGCTTTTTAATTGTATTTCCACTCAAAAGAGCATGATAAAGATGTATCCGATTAGTTTATAATCACCTTTAGGTTCCCCCAAATATATTGCAAGTTTATGTTCGTAGTTCCAAAGACATGCTGCTTCCGTCTTATAATAAATATAAAAGTTCTGCATTACTAAAGTATCAAACTCAGAAGCTTATTTTGGAACATATATAGTACTACATTGATAAAATATCAATGGGTGTTCAAAATTTGCTATAGTTCAAAATTTTTAATTGATGGAACTAACCTTGTAATACGAACACTCAATATAAGCTTGTTCTTAAAACCCAATTTACTCATCCCTTACGTTTGGACAAGTCAACAGCCGTCAAGGTCTGATTGGGTTCCAATATCCCATAAGTAATATATGTAGGCCTTTCTAAAATATATATGTTAATTCCGAATTTCTTGATAAACTAAATTGCTGTCTTTATTACTCGGAAAAAATATCAACATATTTACTATTCGTCCGTAGACATGTAGGAGCTAAATCCTTCTAGATTAACAAGCCTTTCCTAATATACAGATGAATTTACCATCCATCCCTTAAAACACTTTATCTATGGGCTAAAATGCAGCTTAGAGCCAACAAAATACTTTAGAGACCTTTACATTTTTGGCCTTACTCCTACAACCTAACTTTTGAAAAGGGCTGAACTGTTTTTACCATCAATCAGGTGTGGAAATTGGTAGTACAATTGAAATAGACATAAAAGTGTTCCCAAACCGAGCTAAATTAATTGATTGTTTATGTTCTACCGATTTATAATAGTGTTTTGCACATAGAATTAAATCAATTTTGGAACTAGTAAGGTTGGGAATAAATTGGTAAAGGACGAGTCAACTATCGGATTTGCTTTTCAATTCTGTTAAAATTTATACCATTGCTTTTAATGGTATTTCCATGTAGCGAAGATTTCTAATAGGTTTATGTCAAAGCTATATTTGTGGTGATTAGTGCATTAGCCTATATAAGACAGGTTGATTAGAAAGAATGCTGAATGGCAAGGTATTTATAAGCTTCAATATAAGTATCCAGGGATGGAGTATTGTATTTCAGTAAAGCGTTTTAATAGATAGCTGCAGAATGTGCTAATGTAAGGTACATTATCAAGCCGAGATGTACTTTGTTGCAAACAACGCTTATAAATTGGAATATAGTTACTATAGTTGTTTATGGATGTAGACCGAATACTCCTAGAGTAGTCATCATCAGCTACATATTTTTAGGAAGGGCTTATCTTTACCCCTAGATAAAGTTGACACCATCTTCACCATATTATGTGCATATTTGTAGAATGAAGGACCCAATCAGATTTGTACAGCTATAAGCTTACTATATATCCTAAGCGGTATTGGATTTACTATTAAATATGTATTTCTACCCAGCTACTCGCCTCCAATATATTCGAGTAGCTCTGCATATTCCTAATGTATCTTTAGGCCACCTTGCAAAGTATTATGTGAGGTTAGTTGGTAATTCAGCATCTATTTTTATCTACCTTTCATAGTTAGCTTTTCCTAAAATTTCGTTAGTCCGAAAATTCACGAAGCCTGGAAGCTATGCTTTAAGGTCAATTGCCGAAAAAGGAAAAAATCAAACTGTTTATACTCATTTTGGCACTAGCACGAAGCAAGTAAAATTAGCAGCTACTGCCCAAATCTATTGAACTGTAATTCTACCGATACCTGGGTTGAAGCAATCACCTTCTATGTCAAGGCATGGATAAAGATATCGCTTTTATGTCAAGGCATACATACATTTATTCGTTAAGAAAATTCTGCTAAGTGTGGTGGACCTTACCTGCTATAAGCAGATCCTCAGATCAGTCTCCATTTGGGTAGCTTCACTTTGCTAGTCCCAACCTAGGCTCGCCTCGATTCTATGTTTCTAAATTTAGGTCGATAATTAGGTTAGGATTCGAGTTGCAACAACTTGAGTTTGGTAATCCCATTTGAGACTCTTGCTATAAAAGTAAATGGCTAATAAATTGGCTATTGAGATGTTCAAAACGTATAACCTAATTAGGTAGAATAGTAAGAAATTACGGGATGCATTTAGTACCAGGTTCTACAACTACCAATTTGAACCCAATCTATTTGATTCTACTATATACGTTCCCAATCTGCAAAGAGAATCAGAACTTCAGTTCTTAATCTATCGAGCTACTATAAATACTGGCTTAGGTTCAACCACAAACGTTACAATTCACTTTCATTTTCAAATTTAGAACTACAATCTCATCTACCTCGCAACAAAATGGAGAATTGCTACCATGTTATCACCTTTTCCAAATCCAAGGCGGCTGGTTCCAAGATGGAGGGCATCACCTTGACTACCAAGGAGAAGCAGCGACTACTGGCTAAGCGAACCAAGATCTTGGAACGGGAGTTTGAGATCCATCCTTTACCTTCCAGCACCACCAAGCAGGCTTTGGCCAAGGAGTTGGATATGACGGTTCGATCGGTGCAGATCTGGTTCCAGAATAGACGGGCCCGGGTCAAGGCTCAGCGATCTCCTAACTTCGGCCTGCAGTGGACCCAGCCCATAACCAGCAAATCCACTGACAGTGAGGTATCTGAAAATACTTCGGAAAACTGTGTTACCCTGTCGGATACCATGTCCATTGTTGAAACTATTAGCCAAAGCGATTCAGACCAGTCCTTGAGGAGTGCCAAGATGAACTTGAACTTCCTTCTACTCTAGATTCTCAACCTTGCAATATTACTCACCTAAAAGTCTCCGTTCCTAGTTATTTAATCACCTCCACAACTACTAATATATCATCTCGTCTTGTAATAAACACTCCACTGCTTCTTTTTAACATATACACTTTATTTTCTAATAATAAATATATTGATAGATAATAGACTCAGCGTGTAGCTTGTAGGTGAAGGTAAAACTATATAAAATAAATGTATCTTCAGTTCAAGTACACTGCCATAGCTGTCTAATTAGCCATATACAGGAAATTTATCCCAGCGATATTAGAATCTAGATTAGTAAGTTCACAGAATTTTAAGGAAGAAAATTCACCTATTAGCATGAGTTCAGGTAGATTCTTGGTTCATAGACCTTCATGGAAGGGAAGATGCCTACAATCCTTAGTTAGTCCTAGTATAACTATCTCCATTTTAGCAAACCGTTAACAATTGTTTTAACTATAATCCCTTGAAACCTTCACTTGATATTTAAATTTATAGGGCAATTCTTCTCCAGCATATTGAGCTTATATATATAAATTGATGTATAGTTCGGCAATTCAATTTAGCAAGTTTCCTTACCAAAACATTGGGATGGAGTCTGTATCCTGGAATTATATCCTCCAGTTTCAAAACATCATATTCTGAACTACTGTGAAGCTGACACCTTCAAAATATTAGTCTTGGGCTACTATAAAGGTACAGTACAACTCCTGACTCGTGGAGGCAAAATAATACTTCACATAAATAGATTCCAATAATTTGGAAGTTTAAAAGATATAGTTGGCCAGTTTGAACATTTTCTTATGAGTTGATCCCCACAAATCAACGATTGTACTGCACCCTGGTTTGATGATAAAGGTCTAAGAGTTATGATGGTGGAAATTTTGGAACTATATATTCTATAGTTTAGTTCACTTATAATACATATAAAACTAAATAGGCTAGATATTGAAGGTACATTTAATTTATTTTTTAAAATTTTGTCCATTCACTATCTTTTCTTCGTTTCCTAGGTTAAACTCAATCAGCATTACTTTAACTGGAACAGGAACCCTACCAGCCGATGTATCTCGCTGTCCTATATCGACTGATAGAGTTCTTGTTTCAATTAAAATAATGTTGATTGAGTTTAACTTGAGAAGTGTTCTCTTTTCCACCAAGAAGTTTGAACTCCAAAAATAGAATGTCTATTTATAAGCAAAATATATACCAAATTCCTTCAAAATTTAATTAAAAACCTTGGAAAGCATAAAAGTAAACCATTAAATTTGTATACTAACTAAACAGGTATTCAGAGTAAATAAATGGATAATGATCGAAATTACAATAGCTATAGGCTTGGCAATACTAAATCAATAGTTTATAGGTGAGCTTTGTAGCTGGTCCTATTCTCTTCCTTACAACGAAATCCAGCTTTGATATCATAAACAAACTTATCATTGCTTATTTTGAAAAAGCAGTTTTGCTAGCCCTCTTAATTAAGTTGAAATGGTATGCCCCTAAAGACAATAACAGTATTTCTACTCCTGCTCATTCTATTTTTATCAATGTTTCATGTACCTGTACTGGAGAAAAGGAAACTATAAGATCCAGACTTCCTTTCAGTTTTAACATCTATGCTACTTAAGTTGGTGCGCCAATGCTTGTTAAAAGAGGCTTCCTTCAAAATGTAGGATAGGTAGTTAATAAAAGGATCCTCAAGCTCAGCAATAACTGGTTCACATAGATCTCCTGATCCAAGTGAGATACCTATAAATCCATCCAGGCTCTTACACTTGGACCCAAATTTGCCAGACTCGCTGTAAATACCACAGAATAGATCCTTTTTATGTACGTAGCGGCAGATGTCAAGGTTTAAGTTCGTTTTTTCATCGTAGCTTTGATTCCACAGCTTCTCTAAAAAGTTATGCATCTCTTTCACCATCTTAGGGCACTTTTCTACATATATACTTGACCAGTAACAAGCCCTGTAGCAATTGATTATGTTCGCCTCCGATTATTTACGGATGTATTTGAAATTACATTGTTTAGCATAGCAGCTAAATATTAGAAAAATTACAAACAAATTTGAAATATCATTGTTTAATTATAAAATTCGAATGTTTCAAGATCTTTATATGCGCAAAAATATATGAAATTTGAATTATAAAAGGGAGTTAAAGTAGTTAGCTTGAAGTTAACCCACCAGATCCAATACTATATTTTGGATTACGCAAGGGGTTTAAACAGCATATCCTAAGCTTAAATGAGTAAGTAGTATTTGTAGAGTTATTTAAAATCACATTAAGATATATGAGGTTCATTTGGATTTCAAATGGCTATAAGTATGGATACAACCCCTAATACAAATTAGCGATAGTCAAAATAATGGTACTAAAATTGTAAAATATTTTATTGTAAGGCACTGTTTTTGGATAAAAAAATATATATCGTTATAAGAATAACAAAAGTTCTTAAATAGTTTGAAATAAATATCAGGGCTATTATTCTGAACTCAAATGTGTTAGAGTTCATCCCAAGATATACTCGAAGTTTCAAATAACACATTATAAATAATTAAAATAGTTATTATACAATGATATGTGATTTTTTAGATGGATATTTTTGGGATAGAATGTATTGAGAAGTACCTAGCTCCTAATTTGAGTCTGCATCTATTTGCCAAATTGAGAAAATATAATTTTTTTGGAAGCTCTATATTTAAATCTATTCCAGCTTCCTAAACAACTTACAGTTAACTTTATACCTAAATAACATAGATGTAGGCTTATATCAACCAACTATGTACATAAGTGTAACATATTTTAATTGATTATTCGTATTAATTAGTATGAATTATAATTGGTTTACTTTATCAATCCTGCAAATATAACCAAAATGATCTAATTCAAAATCATATATGTTAATAAAAAGTAGTAAATATTTCAAAAAATTGAAGCTTTAGTTTATTCTTCAATTAATCTTGTTATAAATCTTATTTAGTTGATAGTGATATATTGTTAAATTATTGAATTTGAAAAACTTGTAAATTAATAAAAATCTGGCACTATTTATGATATAAAGACATCAATTAAATATTTGATTACGTGGAAAAGTATCTTCAATGGTAAATTTCGCCGCCAACTCCATTTTCTCTGTCAAAGTGAATCCAGTTGCTGTATCTTGAATGAAATCCCCAGCTATGGCATCCATAAAAACAAAAGTTTTCGCGTCAGTCTTCTGAATTTTAAATGGGATATCAAACTCAGTATTGGTTATAAGGATATCCTCATCATCAATACCTGCCGTACTATTCTCGATAACCAAGTAATATTTGCCTTTGTCTTCTTCGTCTTCTTCTTCGTCTTCTTCTGCAGGCTTAAACATGACATATGACGGTACATCTTCTCCTACAACTTTCTTACCATCAAGAGCCATATAATTATGCCAATACTTATTAGAAGGAACCCCCTTTATAAAATACCGGATGCCAAAATGAAAGGAACCATCTGCTTCTATGGGATCTTCAACAGGTTGTTTTCTACGGTTGGGTTCACACTTGCCATTTGAGTTGAATGATGGATTTAAGGTTCCTCCAAGATCTCTGCACATGGACTTGAACTTACCAAACTCACTGCAGATACCGCAAAAGAGGTCCTTGTCGTGATGGTGTATACATGTACTGAAGTTAAGTCTAATTCTATTTTTGAAGCCAGAATTACTTTGCTTATCTAAAAAGTCATATATCTGCTTTGATACTACAGAACATTGATCTATATCCTTATTGTCCCAGTAGCAAGTTTCATAACGGGTAAGTTATACTTGCCTCGCTTTGTCTTCGGGTATATCTGAATTCGCACCATTCAGCACAACTGCTAAAGATAAGTAAAAATGCAATTAAAAATATAGGCAACATTCTTCGATTATATCTTTTTTGAATACGTCAAGGCCTTTTTATATACTAAATTTAAGAAATTTGAAAGCTAAAAACGAAGCAAATGTAGCTAATTTGGAAGACTCCCCTTAGCACGCAAAGTGTTTAATCACAGCACTTTCTAAGCTTAAATGAGTAAGCTTGATTCACAGTATTCTCTAAAAATTCCCATTAGGCTATATATGCACATTTTTTGATCTTTATTTTATATGTACCCCGCTTCAAATAACTAAGAATGTGAAAATGACCTATAGTGGATATCAAACAGCTTTAACACCTACCTTTAAATAGATAAATCAATTGTATATTTAGATTTATGTAATAGTGTCTGTATAGGAGCTATATCCAAAACGTACTATCATCGACAGGTTTAAAGTTTTAGTCCTATACCTTTTATAATAAACCCCAGTTTTCAATGCATATGAAGATCTTCTTATACTTAAAACATAAAGGTGTACAAATCGATAGCCTATCTTGGATGTCTTATTTTCGACCATTGATTTGTATGAGCCTAAAAAATTAGAAAGCATTAAAGTAAGCTGTGAGCTTTGACCAAACTATGTTGACTTTACTTGGCTTGAATAGTTGATATTATCTGTTTTTTAACTTGTGGATCTTAACCATACCGGTATACTAAGATATTTGTTCAAAAGTGATACAAATTAATTTCTGTAGGTATCTACAAGATGCTTTTAAGTACGACAATGTTGAGAAGTTTATTTAAAATTAAAATTATAAACCTTATAGCATACTGGATTAGTATCATTTCAAAATAACGGTTTGTGAATATTGCTATCTTTCTTCTATAAGTTTATGCTTATTAGCTGACTGCTTCAATCACTGCCAAAAGTTCAGTTATTGTTTGTCCATCCTAAACACTTAAAATGATTTTCATAGATCAACTGAAATTGTGTCTGAAATATCAAAGGTTTATATCGAATAATTATAATGAAAATATACTGAATCTGTAAAATTAATCCGAAAATAACTACATAAATGTGCCGAAAAATAGTAATAATTCCCCATTACTAAAACTTGTATTCTATTTAGAGAGCTATTATTCTTTAAAGGTAGTGCAATTCCATACCACCCCTAAAATAATGTAAATGTAAGCTTAAAGGCTAAGCGTCCTTAAAATAGGTTGTAATTTTACCCATAAATACTATAGATTGCTTGACACATATTTAGCTATTACTTTGTTTAAATTGTCAAAATCCTTATACATATTTTCATAGCCTTATAAAACCTAGGTGCATTGGGTACTATTAATTTTGAACATACCAGCAGATTAGATTCTATCTTATAGATGATTTAAAAGCATGAGCCCTCGAATCAACTTTCATTCGCTGGCAAATTTGGAAACCATCCGAAATTGCAATCCTTATGACTTAAAATGAAATTTTACATGTAAGCTGTAGCACGCTGTACAGTACGATCAGGAACCAAAGCATTTAAACATTTAGTTACAGTCCACATGGCGAAGCAATTAGGTAAAAATAGTCTAAAGAGGTCGTACGTAATATTATTCTTTAGACTCCATCAAGCCGATAATTAAATTTCGAGGTATAAATAGTTGAATCCAGGACCAAAATCAATAGCTAAAGAGTACAGAACCGAAAATGAAATTCCTAAGCTTAACTTTCACATTGGCCACCATCGTTGCTACCGTCGTCTCATCACCCATTACCGCCGAAACTGATGCCAGTCAAATTGAGCGCGTCATTATCATCGGTTTGGATGGTGCTGGTAGTTTCCACGAGACAATCAATCCGCCTACCGTAGACGCCTTCCTCAAGTCGGGTGCCTACTGCAATCAAGGAACCAATCAGTATCCCACTAGTTCCGGTCAGAATTGGGGATCTATCATTACGGGCGTTAACGCCAACAAGCATGGTTTGGATAACGGTAACATCAACAACAAGCCCTATCCTGACGACTCCAAATATCCCACTACCTTCAAGTCAGTTTTAAGCAAATACCCATCTGCCTTAGTTGCCTCCTTCGTTAATTGGTCCCCTATCAATAAAGGTCTCGTCGAAGCTTCGATTGCCGATAAGATGGTTAGAGTTAATGACAAGGACGATGTATTGACCGATAAGATCATCAAGTTTATAGAAGATAGAAACAAGGAGATCAAATACCTGTTCATCCAATTGGACGACATTGACCATGCCGGTCACAGCAGTGGATGGAACAGCAAGGCCTACAAGGATCAGTACCTCAAGACCGATGGCAATGTCAACAAGATCCTGAACTCCATCAAGACCAGTGGTATAGAATCCACTACCTTAGTTATCTTGACCGCCGACCATGGAGGTAAAGGTACGAACCACGGCGGAAGTTCCCAGGCTGAGAAGACTGTATTGTTTGGTGCTAGAGGTCCTAGGTATCAAGAAGTTCCAGATTCAAAACGGTAAGGTTGCCAACATGGATGCTGCTGCTCTCACCTTGAAAGCTTTGGATGTTGAACTGCCAAGTGGTTATGACGCAAAGATCCCTGCCATTTTTGAATAAAAGTTTCGGCTGCATGATGTAGCTATTTTTTAGTAAAGATTTCTGCTATATAAGTTTTTATTTATTATAATTTATCGACCTATTTTCTAGTTGACCGAAATTTTATCATCGAGTCTTTGATGAATGCCATATTGGCTACTGAACTATATTTTACCTGTCGTTAACTATAGTCAATAGTTAAAACTTGGCTTGACAGAACTACAATGAAACTATAGGTTCTTTAAAAACATATAAAATCTATTGCAGAATCACTAAGCTCCAGTAAAAGTATATAATTCCTTCCTGACCAATAATACTCAAATATTTTCAAATTTATTAGATATAGTTAAACTTCGAAGTTTCATTTTGTGATGTATTTTGCAAGTTTTCAGCTAGAAGGTTATAATGTTCATTTCATTACCGTGCATTCAAAACTCTAAACAAGTATTCTAAGTTAGTCCAAATGAGTGGTACTTTTATTAAGTGTTGTTCATCTAGCCCAGCCAAGGTATTTCAAAACTTCCAAAACAATTTCAAGTGATTTTTCTTTTCTAAACTGTTGATAAATCTACAATAGTTTATGGAATACTATTAGTAAATTAAATCTGGATAGCTTTCTTAATTCAGAACATCAGTTTGCCAAGAAATTTTTCATAAGAAATTTCCAGAAACCTGAATATTCACATTTTCATACATTTGAAAACATCTTTAGATGAAATTATAGAATTAAGAAAAAAGTTTAGATTCAGTGTTTTTGAATGAGCTTTCGTTGTCTAAAATCAAGATGAAAATAATAGACTAATTTAACCAAAAAGTGTTATGAATTGCAAAATATATATCTAGCCCCTACGCTATTAACTATAAATACATTATATTAAATATCCTTTTAATACTCTAAAAGCATGGATCAATATATTAGTACTATTTGCTAATTTAAATTTGATAACTCATATATTTTCGCATACTCTATAATTCAAAGATATATGCTATCAAATGAATAGCTAGATACCAGCCTTCTATATGTGGTATGCTGCATGCTGCATAATGAGATAAGTGACCAAGCTTTTAATCGTTTAGCTGCAGCCCACATGGTAAAGAAACTAGGGGGTAGTAGGCTAAACAGATCACAGATAATATTATTCTTTAGGCTGTCAACCCGAAAATGACAAACTTTGGGATATAAATAGTGGAGACTATAACTAAACCCAACAACTAACAAATACAAATCTGAAAAATGAAATTCCCAAGCTTGACTTTTATATTAGCTATCATTGTTGCTATCGTCACTTTATCATCTGTTTCTGCCAGCCAGATCGAACGCGTCATTATCATCGGTTTGGATGGCGCCTGGTAGTTTCCACGAGACAATCAATCCGCCTACCGTAGACGCCTTCCTCAAGTCGGGTGCTTATTGCAACAAGGGAACCAATCAGTATCCTACTAACTCTGGCCAAAACTGGGGCTCCATCATCACTGGTTTCAACGCCAACAAGCATGAGCTGAACAACGACAATATTAACAACAAACATTACCCCGACGACTCCAAATATCCCACTACCTTCAAGTCAGTTTTGAAGCAAGTACCCATCTGCCTTAGTTGCCTCTTTTGTCAACTGGGCTCCGATCAATAAAGGTCTCGTCGAAGCTTCAATTGCCGATAAGATGGTTAGAGTTAATGACAAGGACGATGTATTGACCGATAAGATCATCAAGTTTATAGAAGATAGAAACAAGGAGATCAAATACCTGTTCATCCAATTGGACGACATTGACCATGCCGGTCACAGCAGTGGATGGAACAGCAAGGCCTACAAGGATCAGTACCTCAAGACCGATGGCAATGTCAACAAGATCCTGAACTCCATCAAGACCAGTGGTATAGAATCCACTACCTTAGTTATCTTGACCGCCGACCACGGAGGTATTTTCAAAGGTCACGGTGGATTCCTCTCATCTGAGAAGAACGTCCTTTTTGGTGTTAGAGGTCCTGGCATCAAGAAGTTCCAGATTCAAAACGGTAAGGTCGCCAACATGGATGCTGCTGCCCTTACCTTGAAAGCTTTGAAAGTTGAACTACCTAATGGTTACGATGCCAAGGTCCCCACCATCTTTGAATAAATTTTTTATTGCTCAATACAATACATTTTAGTTCCAAGGACTTTAAATTCAATATATATAGCTATCAATAATAATGCCTATATATATGTATCGTTAAGTATATTTTTGTACATTTATAGCGAATGATTTAGAAGTTTAAAGTTGTAGTCATATTCTCAGAATAAATGAATTTTAATAATCTATAGTAGATAATAAAACAAGTTCGAAATAAATTTATAGCTTAATTCAGTATACCTTTACAGATAAAATTCGCCTGTTTATATATATAGCAATTGCAAGCCATCTCAAAATTTAAATCCATTCAAGACATGCTGCTCAAAAAGCAGTACTATCCTTAAGTAAAGCTCAACATCCAAAAGTAACCTTGAAAGTTAATGGACGAACATGTATACTTTAAACTAAATTTTAATTACGACTGTTTATATCAAGATATGGGATATTATAGCGACTAACGCTAAAATATACTATTTAATGCATGTTAAACTACTATGCAGTTTTAGTAGCATATATGTCAATAAAAGGTAACGATTGAACAAAAACTTGTGTTCATTTGTCAGTTAAGCTCCAATTTTGGAACAGCAAGGCAAATCGAATATTGTGCAAATGGTAGCACACTATTCCTAGAAGTGCTAAAGCATCGGTAGTAAACTTTAAAATAGTTTTGCATAGTTGGTTCTAGTCTCATGGTAAATTCAAAGGGAAGCGAAGAGGAAAAGGTTTCCATACTCTCAACTTTCTACTATTACATCAAAGATCTTCAGACCCTCGATATATTGCTATCTAGGTCAAGTGGCTCTTTACCAACATTTTAAAAAGGATTAGGCAAATTTCAAAGTTTTGACAGCCAGGGTGGAGGATGTATTTACTCTTTAGAGGCCTTAGGTATATACCGGAAGATCTTACCGGTTCATAAATACTGCAAGGAACCTATTTGGCAGGTCTCAAAACCGCTTGCAAGAACATCAATTAAGAACTTGAAATTCTTAACAAACATTCTATAAACCTCGGCACATTTTTAATAATGGATAAATTATACCTCTTCAACTATAGGTTCTGTGAATTCTCGACTCTTTTATTGAGAAAGGTACTTTACTGATTTTTAGTCAAGCAGGAATAAGTAAAAGGTATGGTAGCTGGGATCTTGATGTGATCTAAACTTATATTGCTTTACAATCCTGTTCGGTAGGTGCTGGTAAACCTTTGCTCCTACATCTTCAACGATTCCAAGTTTTTAATTGCAATCGCAATTTACACCCTTATGCTCAAGTATAAACTTGCAAACCCGATGGAAGGTAAAAGGAAAAAAACATATTTGTATCCCTTTCATCCATACAGCATGAAAACCGACATTGCGGTATAACCTTCTTTTGCCAACAACAGGTTGTAGAGTTGAAGTATGGATGTTTTAATTTATGTTAATGAATTGATCCAGCCATAAAAGGAGCTTACAAATTTGCAATCTCGAAATCGAGGGTCATCTGGACAAGCTTACTTAAGTATATGAAACAGCAGCATCATACGAAACTCAATAAAGCGATGGTAGTTGTTGGGATGCAAACCTTTACCAAGTTCTTGTATAACCTTACAGCGAATCAGACGTTGGGTCACATGTATGAGTTCTACAAATATACTTTATTACCTACGACCTATTCCGAACTTGTATGGGAATCAAGCCAATAGATAGCCGGTATATACTCCACAAAATTGCAGTTTCCCCTATATAGGAATTGGCTTCCATTGTTGGCAACTTGAAGTTTTGACATCCACCACCTTCAACTCCAGTTTAGTTCAATCAATCCCGTTCTAGATAAATTTCTGAGGAATAAACTAAATTCGTCGTTTAGAATGAGCTCCAACTATCTATAAATTGACAACGACCCAACCTCCAAATCACTTTTGTAACTTTTATTTACACCACAAACACCAATGAGTTTACATCAGGAAGGTAGGGACGAGGTAGTGTTGGTTAACCACGAACTCAACAAGGTCGAAGCTTTGGATGAGAAACAAGTCGATACCAAGAAGGTTGACTATGTCGAAGAAGCCAAAGTCGATAACTTCGAGACCCAATCCAGTGAGCCTAGCAAGTATCGAGCCATCTACAACCGATACGGCACCAAGACCCTACTGTTCATTTTTTGGGTCCTAGTAACTGCTTACTACATCGCTTCTATGGTTTTGCATCCCGAAGACCCGTCGGTACGGGCTGTACTCTACGTTTTCATCACTTTGAAAGTTTTCTTCGAATTTGTCCCTACAACCATTGTCACTTTACCTTTGTCCAGAGCTTGGAAACCCATCTACCGTATGCTAATCAAGATTCCCCTCAAGATTCGTTACATTGGTGGTGCTTTAGCTACAATTGCTTTGATCTGCGCCGTTACCTTTGGCTCTCCAGCTACCCCAATTGGTAGTCTGATGCAGCGTGGTCAGTCCTTGTTAGGTATGGCTATATTTATCTTTTTGATGTTCATCACCTCAGCTGTAAGTTTTCTAAAGTCAAAAGTCGGATACTAAATTTTCAATAGAACCACCGTGCCATTAACTGGCGTACCGTCATTGTTGGTATTCTCATCCAATTCATCTTGGGTATCATCGTCATCAAGACTAAGTTTGGTTATGATCTGTTCACCTGGATCTCGCTGCAATGTGCTGCTTTACTCGGCTTCGCCAAGGAGGGATCTGCTTTCATCTTTGGTGAATACGCCAAGCTATCCATCTTCGCTTTCACCGTATTGCCTGGTGTGCTGTTCTTTGCTGCCTTGGTTCAGATCGTCTACTACACTGGTGCTATGCAGTGGGTCCTAGTCAAGTTCGCCTGGTTCTTCAAGACGCTGATGGATACCTCTGGTTCCGAGTCGGTTGTAGCTTCAGCCTCCCCCTTTGTTGGCCAAGGTGAATCAGCTCTACTCGTCAAGCCTTTCTTACCCGATATGACCAAGGCTGAACTCCACCAGGTTATGGCTTCTGGTTTCGCCACCATCGCCGGTTCAGTTCTCATTGCCTTCCTTTCCTTCGGTATTGACCCTAGAGCCCTTATCACCTCCTGTGTCATGTCCATCCCTTGTTCCCTTGCCTTATCTAAACTTCGTATCCCTGAAACTGAAGAGTCCAAGACCAAGGGTATTGTCGTAGTACCCGAGAACGAAGAACGCGAGAGTAACGTCCTCCACGCCGCTGCCAACGGTGCTGCCCAGGGTGTAACCTTGGTTCTGTTGATTGCTGGTACCCTACTCGCTATCATCTCCCTTTTAGCTCTTGTTAATGCTTTGCTAACCTGGTGGGGTAGTTTCCTCGGCATTGAGAAGCTGACCCTCGAGCTGATTATGGGCTATGTCTTCATTCCCTTTGCCTGGTTAGTCGGTATCCCTAGCAACGAGTGCTATGAAGTTGGACAGCTGATGGCCACCAAGATGTTCGTCAATGAGTTTGCCGCCTTTATTGAACTCTCCAAGCCTAGGTTGCAGGAACTGCTATCGGAGCGTAGTAAGATCTTGGCCACCTACTCATTGTGTGGATTTGCTAATTTGGCCAGTATCGGTATTCAGGTTGGTTGTCTAGGTGCTATGGCCCCTAGCCGCAAGGAGGATTTGGCCGACTTGGCATTCAGTGCCATGTTGACTGGCACCATGTCCACTTTTGTCTCGGCTACCTGTTGCTGGTCTTCTCATATAGGTTGCTTATCATTAGTCGCTTATCTTTTCTTTTTTTTCTATTGCCTGTCTTCGGATGGCTGGCGACTACTAATTATACTAATTAAATACCTATTTTTCGAGCCGGGCTTTCAAGTTTTTAATATATATATTGATAGTTAACTTGGGCTCTTTGATATTTATCTCAGCTATGAGAACATTCATCTATATTTTGATAGCCTTTTATAAATAGTTAAAGGTGTGGTATTCTGTTAGAAATTGATTGACACATATTGAAATCTAAGCTTTGTGAAAGTGATGGTAAATTAACATAGTAGGCATCTACATCCTTAAAGATAGGATATGGGGAAAAGGAATATATAGTAAACTTTGAAATTTATGGATTTCGCTCCTTTTCTTTGGTAAATAAAGCCATCAGTTATTGTCCTGGCACTTTTAAAGTAACCTCTATATTCCTATAGTAGGAATCCTACATATATAAATTGAATCCCTTATAAGGGCATCACTTGATTTACAAGCTTGGCATTAAAGGTTCATTTCCTCTAAACCAACTTCCCAGTCTAGATTTAAGCTGTCCTTTATTACGATGTTCTCCTAGGCCGTCTGGTGGCAATCAAAATCTTCAATTCAACAAAACCCAACATATAAAAGCAATCCTCATCTCACCGATACTCACTAATGTACTCTGTATTTGACCCACTAATTAGTCCATGTCCATAAACTCTAAATTGTAATTTGTATAAACTAGTGGTTGTAACTCTCAGCATAACTTGCTCAATCCATATCTAGAATCCAGGTGAAATCAGTCGATATAATTGGGCAGCTTGAGAGCTAAAATTCAGGGATGAAAGAGCTAGTTACCGCAAAAAATTTTCACATTAGTTGATCGAGTATCCTTTATCGTGCAATATAAGTTGTAACCCTGTCTAATTACTATTTTTACATATAAACCAGATCATAGCTTGCAGTTTTAACTACCTTTTACAAAAATAAAGGGTAATATCTGTTAATTATAGCCAGAAATCTATTTAAAACTATATTAATGATTTTCCAAGTAAAAATCGAGTGGCTTAGCTTTAAATATCGATCTTTAATCAAAGTGTCGTCTCTTGTTCATCAACTTTTTAAAATGTTAACTAATATGTTGTCGAAGACCTTGACTCTCGGCACGCTCGCCTCCATCTTACTTTCCCCTTATGTAAATGCAGCTGACGCCGGCAAATGTGCCTTGACACCAGGTACTTGCGACCAATTTTCCAGCTGCTGCAACGGCCTAAGTGGGTTCTGCGGCCGCGGTTATAGCTTTTGTGGAGCTGGTTGCAACGAAGGCGGCAACTTTAAAGGTGTCAAATGTTTACCCAAACCCCCCTGCAAGGCAGGTACGTATAAGTTTGACCCCAAGCGTATAATTAGCTCCTCCAAGTACAACGGCGACTATATGTCTTATGACTTCACCATCGACGGCGACTACGAACTCAACGGTGACGAGATTATCATCAAGATGACTAAACCTAACACCGGTAATACTTTACATTCGACGCGTTACGTCAACTTTGGCAAAATTTCGGCTGATGTCCGAACTGCCAGAGGTGGTGGTATCGTCTCCAGCTTCATAACCTATGGCCGATAATAAGGATGAGATCGACTTCGAGTGGGTAGGTCACAAGCTGGAGGAAACTCAGACCAACTGGTTTTACCGTGGTATCATACCTGAGCAAAGTAAGAGCCAAGGTAGGTCTGATAAATCCCCCAACACTTTCGATTCTTACCATCGCTACACTTTGGATTTTACTAACGACAAGATCACCTGGTCCATCGATGGCAAAACTTTGAGAGAGAGCGCTCGCAGTGGTAAAGAGTTTCCCGAGACGCCAACTCGGTACTCCTTCGGACTATGGGATGGTGGTGAAGGTGCCGAAGGTACACGTGAGTGGGCCGGTGGTCACATCGACTGGAGCGCTCCTGACTTCAAGAACCAGGGCTATTTTGCCGTCCGTGTCAAGAACGTAGAAGTAACTTGTTATGGAGAAGCTACCGCCAAGGATGACGACTTTGAAATCGATGATAAGTTTGGATTGGTCTTGAAAGGTTCTATCCCCAAGGCTTCTAAGGACAGGGATGGTGGTGTCCTAGGTAACGAAACTATGTTCGACGTCAACGATCAGAACCCCGCCGATGGCAACTCTACCCGAGGTTCTAGGAACATAATTAAGAATGAGAGGTCTTCCACGGCACTTGTATATACATTCAATCTCGCCATTATGGTTGTGTTGGCGTTCGTATCCACCCTATTGATCTAATTTTGAGGTTTGTTGAGTTGCTGAATTTATAATTAATAAACTCAATATAGCCGGGCTCTGTAAATTAAACTTTTATCTGCATGATTACTATCTTTATCAGTATAAATAGTTTATTGGTATCCAGCCACCGATGCAATTATATATATATATATATATTGCTGTATTGTGTACGGCCTTTAGCTAAATTCATTTCACTAAGTTTATGAAATGTAATTATGGATGTCAGTGGTTTAGACCGTGCTGTGGAGTTTCGCTTAAGAATAATATAATCGGTTTATAATAGATTGTAAATAAGATCAGAGTATTTGAAGCTGTAATAAAGTAATTTTGTAAATGGTCGAAAATATATTATTATTAAGTATATATATACTATATACTAATATAAATGATAAATACCAATATTTTGATACTAATCAAAAGCTTTAAGCTTTACATGTGATACCTAACATATGGACAAATTAACTATGTATTACAATTTTAATATATGGATATATAACTCCGAGAGTTCTTACAGGTGTTTAACATCCAAACTTTCTTTAATCGAAATACAATTAACTTAATTAACACTTGGTTTACAATATCTTGTCAATAAAAGAAAATGTATGAAAAAATACACTCCAACTTCAATGTTTACCATTAGCTTTTATAAGGAGATCTTCCTAAATCAACTGTAGTTTCGCTTAATAGCCAGGACTCAAGCCATATCCCAAACCTATAGACTACTAGTCAGCATCTTCCTATCAATACCAGAAATTCCCTTCACTTTTAGCAGGAATTAGGTCTTTAATTTAGTATTGACGGCTCTCTAATCCCTACATTACCTAAAATTAATAATGTTTCATCAAAATAATAGGAATATTGGCACTAATGGATTAGGGAGAGCAGTAATTACCAGTACCCAGAGTACCAGCTACTAAGATGAGTCACCTATATAAGGCCTACAGTGAATTTAGTAGACCAAGTAACTATTAAGTAAACATCTTAAACCATTTAGCATTTTCTTCTGCTATTGGCATAGTAGACTCATTGCGATAGTATAATTTAGAACAGATAATTGGCATCCCTCTAAGCCCAAGAGTTGCACTGGCTTGAACCGATCTGAACTGAACCCTATTGAATCAATGAACCCAACTATGCTCCTTAGCCTCCTGGCTACGATTGAAGTATTCATATTTGCCTACTGCCTATAGATTAAGCTACAAGCACGAGCTTCCTTCCTTATATAGCCTTGTCATCAACTTCGTTAACCTTTGTGGAGTACTGGCTACCATTGCCTCTTGGCTAACCTCTGCTGATGAGCGTTCTTTATATATGTTTTCCAACAGGTCCAAAACTTATAAGAGTCATTTTAAAGTGCTTATAAATAGCTTTTTTATATGTATTATTATAAAAATTACCAGAGTTGATAAAAACTATTTTGCTAAAGCTAAACTGTTCTATATCAGATTTGAAGCTAAGTCAAATAAATGTACTCAGTATCCATTTATTTATTCGATTTAAAAGGAGTTAACTATACGTTATAATAGAATAGTAGTTAGTAAATAATATTCAATTTAGCACCACTTATTTAGACTGATATCGAATATACTATATAAGATTGACTAGCTATTGAAGGTCTAAGAAATAAACGCCTTTTAAAAAGTCAACATTATATCTAAACCCAAACTTTAAACAACTTGGTATAAAATTCTTATATGTCTATTACATATAAATATCATTTATTAAAAGTGAACCCTAATCTACAATCCTATATACATGATTTAAATCAATTAGTCACAAATATGGTTGTACAAGTGATAAATATTAGAATATCATAATTGATAACTTAGTAACTACTCCCTATAAACTAGTGAAGTGAACACCATAGTTATTTAACCTATTGAAAACGAAGCCTTTTATTGATTTAGTCCGCTTTAATTATCTTTATTGTAGTTCCAATTTAATTGTTTTATATTCCAATAGCAAGCCTTTAAAAGTGCAGTTTATATGGAATAAATGTATCAATAGGGTAAGTAAGTCTAGAATAGGTTTTATTAGGGATATCAAAAAGAGATGCAGCATCCTTAACAAATTTAATGAAGGTTTATCGGATTTATATTTGTCAGCTTGGTTTTTGGTCATTTCAGTTATATCAATATCTTGATGGTAACCTTAAACTTTCATTATCCAAATTCCAAAAAGCGTCCCTTTAAAAGGCTACTAAATCAAAGCTAGGTTTTCTAAAGTGGGGGTAAAATGAGATTATTGTATTCATAATGTGATCAAGTAAGAGTACTTAATTGGCTAAAATTGCTTCTGTGGGTAGTATTGAAAATAGCCTCAAGGACTCTAATCAAAATTTTAACCCATAGGCTTCTATAACGAGCTTGATCTATCATAAACTCTATTGGTTAAAAGTGTATTATTCAACTATACTCATAGAAATGTTTAATTTACCATGGTTTATTGGATAAGAATTCACAACTAAAATGAAAATAATCTAAGAAAGTCTAAGGATTAAACTTGAGTTCAATCAGATAGCATTTTAGGTGCAAACTATAGGGTTTACTTTCAAATATCAGTTTACTGGTATATGAAAAATCTGACTACTATTATACAAAACTTTCAAATTGTCGAAAAAGTTAATCAGAGGCAACTAAATCAAGATTTACATGGTATCCTTATGTAGAGATCAGTTAGCCTTCTATAAATTGTTTCAATTTTATCAATTGTAAGAGTGTAAACACTCATTACATCTATAGACGACGAAATCCTCATGAAGAGATAATTTTGTCGAATAGTAAGGAGTCGTATACTAAAGTCTTTATCTAACGAAAGAACTTGCTACATTGAATTTGATATAAATTCGTGGCAATGTAGAAAATTGGCAAACATATCCTTCAAATGTAAATATTTAACCACTACAAAAGGTTTGTAGCTCGCTTAGATGCTAATATATACCCAATTTAAAGGTACTCGAAACATTACTTTATTACTTAGATATCGATCAATGTCAAATTTATGGGCAATTAATAATACAGCTAGAACACCAGCACAAACCTTTAAGTGCTTATTTTATCAAAGCTTTGATACTACACTTAAATTGGATAATCAATCATAACTATCGTTCAAAATGAACTTACCTTTCTGATGATACGCTACTAAAGACCATGGAGAGTCTAACTTAGACTATACTTTATAAATAGTAGATAGATCAAGATATACAGAAGTGGTAAAAGTAAAGTATACATATAGCACACCATGCTAAAAAACAATAAAATTTTATTAAATAGTAAGGTGCAGGTTGGTTTAAGAAAACAAGAATAATGAAGATTGTTTTGATTGCTAAAGTTGAGTAAAGTTAAAGTTAGTAACTCCTACGTTCCGACGATGCTACTGAAGGTACGCCCCTTGTCAAACTAGATACGCTAGGCAAGCGGACCGAATTAGGTTTCAAGCTGGGGTCAAAGTTGGGTAAAGTAAGCTGGTTGATAGATGGGAACTTGTTGTGCACTTGTTGGTCGTTAAAATTGCTATGAGCTTTAGGCGGTGGATGTCTAAAGATATGGTTGTTGAATTCGGCCGAGTACTTGAAGTCTTTGACGCTTGTAGCTTCCTCATAGATCTGTAAGTTGATAGTCTTGTGGTTGATCTCCTTATTGAAGATCTCCGAGTATGGGCTTGGGTTCTGCATCTCCAACTTCTCGGCAGCTAGCTTCTGGTTCAAACTGTTTATGAGAATATCTTCAGAGCCATGGTTAGTAGAGTAGTTCAAAGAGCTGAAGGTAGGTTGAGTAGAAGTGGTAGTAGGTGTCCGCGACTGGTTTTGAGCCAAAGCTGCTTTGAGATACCGGTTCTCAACTTTGAGTTCCAGGTTCTCCTGATGCAGCTGCTGTAATGAGTTGCGAGTCTTGAGCTCATTCATTTGTAAAGTACGTATCCGCTCCTCCAGCTCTTTGAGGTGGTTTTCCTTGCGCTCGCGGAAATTGCGTTGAGCTTGCCGGTTCTGAGCTAGTCGTTTTGTCATAGGCTCGTCGTTGCACGGCTTGCGCCCCGGCTTATTCTTGACTTTGTCCGAGCTGGCTTCGGGGAACGAGTCGCAGGACTTCATGGAACCTTCGTTGGATGAAGTGGTGGTGGAGGTCAAAGTGGTGGTAGTCTTTTCGGTGTCCATGTCGAATTAAATGTTTGGTTAAAATTTTGAAATGGGCAAAGTTGCAGGCGACTGCTTTTTTATAGGACTATTCTTGTAAAAGTGGGACCTACTTCCATTTTAATCCATCTAGAACGTCTAAGTTAAACTACCTGTTGAGGCTAAATTTTACAATCTTCAACTTCCTGTACTAAGGTATCCCGCTTTGGAATAATTTATAATCTACAGATATTACTAATCAGCTAGAACTTCTAGTCGTTTTATAGAAGTTGTTTAGGTTGTGCTTTTCTCGATATGGTAAGTGGGTTGGGAAAAGTTGATGGACAGTTTGGTGGATAGACGTGGGGCGGTCAATACTGCAGCAACCCGCTTAAACCTGGTGGAGTTGCGTCTACTAGATATTACTCGCATGAAAAAGATTCGGATTTCTTCACAGAGCTTTTGCTAGCTATTACTATATTTATAGACTATGTAATTGCTTTGGGAAAAGTCTAGTGTCACTTTAATCTAACGTCCTTCTATATTTTTATAGATATAGAGTGATACTAGACCTCGAAAACCTTATTTTTACAAAACCACCGTCTCTTATAAACTATTAGTAAAAGTATTGTCCAATCGGAGCTGTTCAAAACCTGTTTCTTACCAACACTGTTTCTTACAAATACTGTTTCAGATGTTACTAAGAATAAAGCCTATACGGTAGCTATCGATTCTACCAATATATCCCGATAGCTGAGGGGTATTTTGCTTGCTAATCAAGCATATATCTGAAACCTTCGATAAGGCAATATTTTTTGTAATTTAACAAGGGATAGGCCCAATTTAATAGTAATGTATCAAGGGATAGTATTTTATGCTGTAGAATTTGTCAGCAAAGCCCACGCTTATAGCCCTTGAATAGTGACTCAACCTTATGGGTGTGGCACACATTTTAAAGAGACTATAGGGGCACCAATAATTTAGCTATAGTTTCTTTGCATTTCATGGCCGAGGACTATTACTCTATTAAAATACGTGTTAAATGCCAAAAACTGCTCGTGTGTTCAAGAGCTGTAGCATTTAGGATGCCTTAGGTCTAATTTACTTGATAAGTATATGATTATATAACCGAAAGTAAAATCTGCTTACTATATTATCTGGAGATACTCCAGACGGAAAGGATGAGGATTTCTAATGTTTTACAAATGCAAAGCTTGCATGACAGTTATGCTTTCTGTTGTACATCTGTCCTTGGCTTGCCTTCCCTAATACGTAAACGACTAATACTCTCTGGCTCAATATGTCCACTTGAGTTTACCAGTAGATGTTGATGAGTAATCCAAAGCTTTGAGATTTAGAATAACTTTATCGTTAGAAATATATATGGCTAAATGCTAAGGCTGCTAAATGGAACTGTTGAAACCTCCATTTTCTCATTGATTTATCCCGTTCAACTTATAATAAGAGTGGGCAATACGTCTAATTGACAAGATATATGAATATAGTGTTATTTAAATATTAGGCTATACAATCTATTTAGTTACCTTATACATTGTAGAAGTTACGCTTAATAGTATAGCTAAAGCATAGAAAATTAGCATGTAGAGAAAGCTTATTTATTTACCTGTATGTGAAACTAGGTACATTCTTTGTAATGAAATTGATGGTATTTTAAAATACTGCGTACATTTTTATACATCAAAAGCCAATATTTATTGCTACTAAATAAATTAAGATTTAAATCCTATTCAGTCTTATAAATGGTTTCATAAAATTCAATATTATATTTAATAAATGTCTTTGTATACAATGACTACTTTAATTATATATATATTATAATGCAAAGCTAAAAACCATTAGTTGCAACATCGAAAAGCATCTTATACTGAACCATCTTTTTATACAAAATGAAAAAATACTCCTTCATCTATTACCAAAGTAATACTATTTGCAACATATATTTGCTGCTTTAATAAACCAAATAGCAATAAAGACCGATGTTTAAAAGATGTTTTAAATAGTTATTACATTTATCTCGACCATTGAAGCGCAACTAACTTTCCAATGAACATCCGCCAATATATTTTTGGCGGATGTCTTCAATCCAACTACCTATCATTATGATAGTATGGTTTTGGTGGAAGTTTGCGTTCAAACTTCCTATTGTAGTAAAACGCAACCCGAGCTATAGCGGTTTATTATTGTTACATATTTTCTACCGAAAGCTAATAAGTTAAGATGTGTACTAATAGATGCGTACTAAAGAACCTTACAACTTCGTTTGTGGATAATAGTAGGAACTGATGTATATATAGCTCAAAGAGATATGCTCTCGTTAAAGCTATTATAGTAAATCGGACTGCTTTTCCGTCCGAAATAAATATATATCTTCTCTTAAACAACAATTAGATTTAGTTGCAGATTAAATCTAAACAAAAATGTAGATGGAAAACCAACCTGTTATCAATATGTTTCACAATTTATAGATAAAAGTCTATAATTGAGCTTAAAGATATCCATCTACATATTCCAAACAGATTTGCACTCCTTTTCATACTTCATCAGAATTTTACAGCAGCTGAACTTTTATATCATTGCATGATGGATCGGAATAATACGACTCTTTATATACTTCAGATAAAGCTTTGAAGGGGTAACTGTTGGTTTCACGTATACCATTAATAAAGCCTTAGTAATCTCCTAAAGAACGCTGTGCTCTCTTTCTCAAATCGGCTGCTTCTTTGCAGGATGGCTAAATATTACTAACAAAAAATCAAAAATAGAGATGTTTTTCCATGTGATTCCTTGCTAAAATTTCCTAATCCAGCTCAAAGTCCCTTGGTTTTGAATGGGAATTCAAAATTCAAATAATATACAATATAGGATAAACTCAAAGGTTAGTGAAGTGGGTTTTGCCTACTTGTTAACACATACTAGAATTCAAAAGGGTTTCCTACATCATTTAATTGACAATATTTAAGCTACTATCGTACTTTAATGTGAAAAACTATTTTACTGTCTCAGTAAATTATAGATCAGTGGTCTTCAATCTTTGAGTTTTCCGTACTTGAATGAAAAACTTTAAATTGTAGGTATATCTTAATAGGTTTTGATAGAAAATTCGTACAGTTATGTGGGTTGAAGACTACTGCTATATATGAAAATATAAATAGCTTTGTAAACTTTATAAAGCATCAACCAGTTGATTCTAGGTAAAATAATTACTTTACATTTTGGCTAAATTTGACTTCCGACCAACGACAGGATGGCTTTATTACTTGTTCGCGATGGCACTAGCTTAGGTTCTAATTCCTGGAAAGGAAAGGTCAATCCCAAAAAGGCTACCTTCGCTTTTAACCGAACGTACTAGCTGCCTTAAACTCTTTTACCCCCTACCGACATTGCTATCTAGTTCCTTTAGTTTGAAGTCTAAAGCTTAAAGGGAATTTGATAGGCTTGGTTATTTGTCATCAAATTTAAGATTAAGATCACAGGGCATGGCTAATCGAGGGTTGTTGTGGGAATAGTTTACCATGTCGAAAAGTACCAAAGTATCTAGTTTTTTATATAGAGGGAATTTCCCAACAGGTTTAAAACTATGGGATGGTAGATGCCAAACTGTATTTTCTGGTTATATAGCAAGATGAGTTCATAACGGTTACTAACCAGCATTACAAAGTGCCATATTTACTTTGGGCAGATTTCTAAGCAGGTGATTCCCTTGGAAGGTGACTGCGTTGGGTCTAAAGTTTAGGTATCTGTGATAAAAATATTTGAATATAGCAACTGGAATCATATGTGTAAGAATAAAGTTGATCGAGTTTGATTCAATTAGTGTTTAAGATGCAAATATAGTATCGCTAGTGCATCAAGGAAGATAGTACTACCTCTAACCTTTGTGTAAGATCCAATATCTCCGAATAACGAAGCTTGAAATCGATTAATTTAGAAGGGACACAGGTGAATAGCTATGAAACAGCACACTTTAAGAGTATATTGTTGATAGTGAGGAAGAAAAGCAACGGCCTTTATTCAAATAAAAACAATTACTTATCAGTGGTCAAACACTATAATCAGTTAAGATCCATTAAAAAAGCTTAGCTTACTTACCTTCCAGCTTACAATCGCTAACTTATAAATACTGTGAAGAATAAAGGTGTACCTTAAATTACAATATAGGTCAACCTCCATTGCAAAATTTGTTTATTAGTGAAATCCTAACCCTCCTGACCAAAGTCGCTAGTGAACTGGGTATGCTGCTTAAGGTCCTGGGCGTTGACAGTTGGCCTTCCTATAGACACCGCTTTTATAAAGTCCTGGACCGTCAACGGTGGCTCTAATAGCTCGTCCGAACCAACTTCCAACCACGTCTTTTCCACCGCATCGACCGCACCAGGGGAACAGGGGGTCCAGTGAGCAGTTGTCGTAGTTGGGTCTGTGCGGCTAGGGGCCATTACCTAGAAAGATGAGTGAATAGCTAAAGGTAGTTGTACCATCTTGAAGTGGGTCGCCATTTGGACTTTACGGACCGGTTCCATAAGTGCATCGCGAACTACAACTGCAATATCGGAGCCAGAAAACCTAGTCAAGTTAGACAGCTGTTTTGTAATAGCTTACCCTTCACACTGCTCACCCAGGTAGCGGTAATCAGCTGGAGTTAGTTGGCAGGGGGTGTTACCAACATGTAGCTCAAACATACGTATACGGGCCAGAACATCAGGCAATGGAATGTAAATACGCTTTTCAAAACTAAGTTATCGATATTAGTTAGGTCAATAAAGAACGCAAATTAATGTTAATTACCGACGTCGGATTGCCGAATCCAACTGCCAAGGGATATTGGTAGCTCCCAGTACCAAGATCCCTGAGGTGTCATTGCCGACTCCGTTCATCTGGACCAAAAATTCGGTCTTTATACGGCGACTTGCTTCACTCTCACCTTCCCCACGCGTTCCACAGAGAGAGTCCACTTCATCAATAAATATGATGGCTGGCTTGTTCTCTCTAGCCATGGCGAACAGCTGCTTGACCATCCTAAAGCAAATTCAATTTCCATAAGCGCAGTCACAATTTACTTTTCACTTTCTCCCATCCACTTGGAGACTAGATCGGAAGAGGATACTGAGAAGAAGGTGGATTGGGCTTCGGTGGCTACCGCCTTGGCTAAATAAGATTTACCGGTACCTGGTGGTCCATACAGCAGAATACCACGCCAAGGTGAGCGCTTCTCTAATGTTGGGAAAGTTAGCCTCGACTTACCAGATTTAAAAAGCTACCATTGAATAGGTGGGGAAATTTGATGGGAAGGATAACAGCCTCCTTTAAAGATTCTTTAGCTGCATCTAAACCAGCTACATCAGACCACTTAACATTAGGCTTTATAGTCAATATTGCGCCTATAATATAAAATAAATGTTATAATTATTTAGTATTGATAAAGCAAATAAATAATCTACTATTCAAACCCGATCTCATCTTTTGAGCTTCAGCATCAACTTCCTCTTCCTCCTTTTTACTAAACCAGAATAAGATAAATATATAAAACTAAGGCTACTTTGCTTTTCCACCGGTTCCGGTGTCTGAACCATTGGCGCTGACAACTCCCTTAGACTTGTTGTTGGCTCTAGATAGATACTCTTTGAGTTTTTCTGCTCGATCCATGTATTCCAGTAGCTTATTTCTTATTGTTTCTTTACGTTTCTCATTTCTTTCATCTTAGAATAACAAAATATTAGAATTGAAGAAATAAAGAGTTACATTTGACAGCATGCATAAAGTAATCCAAAGCATTCATGTAATACTTGTAGGCTTCTTCTAGGTTACCCTTACTGTCCTCTTCAGTCGCCTTCTTTACTATGTCAATGGCTTTCTAAATTTAGATTCGTTGATTAGAACCGCAATGCCGGTAGATTCAATTAAGTTTTACTAAAGTTATCGTTTCTGCCATCAAATAGCAACAATAAACAAGCAATGAAAAAATATGCATGAAAAATACATGAGTTATCTTATTAACTTACGCCAAGAAAATCGATGTTCGCCATATCTCTTCAACTAGCTCTTCAGTTTCTTGATAAACTTCACTCAGTTTCTTCAAGCCAGTATTTCGTAAGAAGCCAAGCTTCTCGGTTTGAATTGCATTTTGAATCAGATGGGTAGAGGAAGCGAAGTTGCGGCTAAATTTCAAGTTTCTCCAATTGAAATACTTGTATCCTAATTTGACACTGTTTATTGGAGAAGGTATATATATATGCGATGGCTGGTGATGGATTCCACTGGTTCCAAGAATTTCCAAATAGACTAAAGCTATTTCTCGGAAAAAAGATAAAGTAGTACATTAAGTTTAGATATACAAATCTTCTATTGGGATTTAATCGTGTATTTCTAATTTTTACTCATAAATAAATATGTCTATAAAGTACTTATAAAGTGAAGTTGAGAATTTTCCTTATATCTTAAATTAAAGCATTACTATCAGTTAGGGTCAATATAATTCTGGGTTAAAGTTTCAGGCAACGTAGCCCAGCTTTGGTTAAAAATCAATAACTTTATAGCAGTTTACTAATACGAGGTGGGGAATAGGTACAACTGTGGACTAAACTTTTAGTTTAGTTACCCCATATCTTTGAAGGATGGTATAAATAGTAATAACTCACTTTTTACGGTATACTTTACAGTAAAATAGTATACACTTCGAATCCAACATTAACAATAATATTCAACACCAGACTACAAAAATGAAAGTAATGAATACAATGGTATATTTATTGTCACTGGTAAAGTTAGCCCGAGGCCAAGGTCCTTGCAAATCCGGAGTATACGCTATGGATCCAAATAGAATCATATCTAGCAAGCTATACAACGGAGATTATAACGCGTACGACTTTATCGTGGATGGCGACTACCAAGTTATCAACAACATACTTGTCCTTAAAATGAGCCAACCCAACATGGGCACAACAATGCATTCGACCCGATTTGTCACCTTTGGCAAAATAACTTCAGTTATGAAGAGTTCCAGAACAGGAGGAGTGGTATCTAGTTTCATAACGATGGCCCAGGACAAGGATGAAATAGATTTTGAGTTTGTAGGCAGCAGGACGGACCAAGTCCAAACCAACTTCTTTTTGAAAGGGGTATTCCCCGACTTCTCGGCTAGTAAGGCGGCTACGTTTCAAACTCAAGATACATTTGCCACTTTCAATACTTATACGCTAGATTGGAAATCTGACAGTATTAATTGGATCGTAAACGGCAACATAATAAGGAGGTATGGGGTCGAGATGGGTCCGATACCTACCTCACCATCTACGGTCAACTTGGGAATTTGGGATGGTGGATCTAACGCTGAAGGTACTAGACAGTGGGCTGGTGGGTTTATCGATTGGAATGCCGAGGATATGAAGGTGGATGGTTACTTTTCCGTTAAAATATCTAGCATAATAATTGAATGCTACAACTAATTTCATATTTATAAATAAAAGTATAGTATACTGGTAATTTCTGAATAAATATACAAAGCTTTGATATGTACAGGGATTCTTTGGATTATTGGTATAGCTATAGCCAAATAATATACTGATCAATTTGTTATTTATCCATAACTTACAATTTTACTATATATTTCATAAGCTTTATTCAAGTATATTATTCTTTTACCAAAAATTCAAAATATATCGCAAATAGATTCCAACTAGCTTTAAATAGATGGCAAATCAAATTGTAGTATTGACTATCTAGCTTGCTTCCATTGGACAAGAAAGCATCAAACTTATAATCACATGCGGAAACATAAGGAATGTGACGTACTGATCAAATGGGATTTGATAAGCTGAGCTGATGGAAATTGCGAACCAATTTTAAAGAGTTTGAGATGAGAGTACTAAGATTGAGCACAAGACTGAAGTAAATATATAGACATTAACCAATTTACAAAAACTTAAATTAGCCTGGCACGTCCCGCACTGTCCAAATTTGCACCCGTTTTCAGTTTACCAACTACCCAGTACTTGCCTTCCAGGTTGCTAACTACTGGCAATAAATGCTATGAATCAAATGACAAAGTAAATGTTCGCAAGGTTAAGATCGAGGTTGAGGATAAAGTGGAAGGAGAGGAAGTTGGAGAAGATACTTTCGACCTACAGAGCTCCCTCCCTAGGTTACCAGTGCCTGACCTTAATCAGACGATGCAACTATACTTATCCAGTCTTAAACCTCTGTTCCCTGGCCAGTTGCAAGAGGTGGAAAAGCTTGCAAAGGAATTTAGCAGTGAGGGTGGACCTGGCCAAATCCTCCAGCAACGATTGATTGAATACGAAGCTAAACAGAAGGTAAATTTGTTATATAGAATTATTATCAAGTCTTTTCAGAACTCTTGGTTGGAGGATATCTGGCTTAATAAGGCCTATCTGGAGTATCGTGAGCCTACACTTCTGAACGTAAACTGGTGGTGTCAATTCGAAGACTTTGAGCCACTAAAGTATGACAAAGTACCCGAATCTTCTGTCACTGATAACCAGATTCAGCGTGCCTCCGGCCTCCTATCAACTCTTTTGGATTTTAACGACACCCTTAACCGGTATATTGTTGTTTATAGTAGGTTTATTAATTTTATATAGTGAGGCATTGAAGCCCGAGTTTGTTAAAGGAATACCTATGTGTATGGACCAGTATCAGCGCCAACTAGGTACTACCCGTATCCCACTCCCTGGATGTGATCGCATCGATTCCAGCTTCCCCTGCTTAGCCTACCATGTTATTGTCAGTTACAAAAACCAGCTTGTCAAGGTTCCTGTTTATACTGCCAAGGGAAAACGAGTCCCAGTTAATACCTTAAAGCAGCAGTTACAAAGTGTCGTTGATCTAGTTGATAAACTGAGCCCAGAGCAGCTCCAGGCCCCCATCGGAGTATTTACTGGTGCCAATCGTGACGTCTGGGCTCAGGCTCGTGGTGAGTTAGAGAAGAATGCTTCCAACAAAGCCAGCTTCTCGACTATAGATCGAGCTTTGATTGTGCTGTGCTTAGATTCCAAGCCAGCCGGAAAGGATAATGACGTAGCTCACCACACCTTCTTCCACAACTTTGACGGTACCAATCGTTGGTTCGACAAAGCTATCCAGTTAATTGTCACTCCTGATGCTAGAGCCGGAGTTAATGGAGAGCATACTCCAGCAGACGCTGTCATCCCGGGAAGAATAATGGACCAGATGGTTTCTAGGTAATATTCTATAGTGTGAAATGTTTTAAATCGGCTAATCTAGTGAGCCAGCCAAAGATCCCAAAGATGCTGACGCCAGTGGCACCCTTGATCCAGCTGAACTCGTCAAATTTGAAGTCGACACTACGGTCAATCAGCAGCTGGATAAAGCTAAATCTGACGCAAAGGATTTCATATCCACGATTCGTTCGGTGTTGCTGCATTACGACACCTACGGATCTGATAACATTAAGAGCCTAAAGATATCACCGGACAGCTACCTGCAGATGGCTCTTCAGCTAGCCTATTACCGCTTACACAAGCAAGTCCCACCAACCTACGAGACGGCTTCGACGCGTGCTTTCCTCCATGGTAGAACCGAAACTTGCAGATCCTGTTCTTCAGAGTCAACTACCTTTGTTAAACTGTTTGATCAAACCGGCGCCAGTAAAGAAGATAAGATCCAGTGCCTGAAAGAAGCCGTTGCTGCCCATAAGGACTACATGAAAAAGGCTTCGGCTGGGGCTGGTGTTGACCGTCACTTATTAGGTTTGCGGGCTATGATAAAACCGGATGAACCCACACCTGCTCTCCTAGCGCATCCTACTTACCTGGGTAGCATGACATTCAAACTTTCCACTAGTAATATGTCCCCTGGCAACCATTTCTATGGCGGGTTTGCACCAGTTGTCAAACCAGGTTACGGGGTCAACTACGCCATCGGAAAATCACGGATCCGGTTAAGTATATCCAAGTGGGCCGACAGTCCGGATACCGATCACATCAAGTTTAAGGAACATATTGTTAAAGCCTTTGATGACCTTAACCAGTTATTCAAGTAAGTCTGCAAACGAATTTCATCCGGCCTTGCTGGTTTACAGAGATAAAGTCATACTTTTGCTACTGTGAGCTGAAAATTGCTCAATTATAGTTATTAATATAAAGTTATTTCAAAGTTTTTAAATTTGACTATAATGCAGAGCAGATTAAAGGCTCATTGAATAAATTCTTTACAATATATATTTCAAATTAAATTATTTTTAATAGCAAGTTTTCAACATGAATCAATATAAAACCTAATTTAATGATGCGGAGATGAAGTACGGTCTCTGGAAACATGCTCCTTGCTCGCCTTAGAGGGCCAAGAAGGGAACATGGATGGATCTAGAGGCTTAGGAGCCTCACTAAATCGGAGTTTAATCCACAACCAATATAAATTGTTACTTGAAATAGGGATGGTCCAATGCCTGGCTAGCAGTAAGACGTTGCTTAGGATCAAAAGTCAGCAACCCACGAAGTAAATCCAGTCCTTGCTCAGTTAGGTATTTAAATTCAGTCCTCAGTTTTTCACTAAAACAGTTAAACAAATGCAATAATTATAAAGTACTGATGTGATTTGAATTTAAAACGGCGTGCGTGGGGTAGGTCGTTATATCCCGGCCAGCTCCGTTCGTCGGGAGTGCCAAGGATTTCAAAGTACTTGAAGTTGAATTAAGAACTGTTAGTGAGTGTAAAATTTACCATGCGTAGTTGATCCATCTCTCCCTGACCTTGAAAATAAGGTTTGTTGGCTATCAGTTCAGCAAAGATACAGCCTATCGACCACATGTCAATGGCTGTGGTATAAGTCTCACTGCCTAAGAGCAACTCAGGGGCTCTAAAATTCAGGAAATGTAACAAAGTGCGATTTACCTGTACCACAAGGTGACAACCATTTGTGTCATGCTTCCCATTGGTTCACCAAACTTACGAGCCAATCCAAAATCGGCAACTTTTATCTCGCCTTTGTTGGATAATAGCAGGTTGGAGGTCTTCAAATCTCTATGGATAATCCAGTTGTCATGTAGCAGCTGTATTGCTGAGAGTATTTGCAGCATTATGGTCTTTATCTCGGATTGGAGGAAAGGTGATGGCATGTCCTTCATTAATGCCTTGAGATCGTGCTCAATGAAATCCATCACTATATAAACGCTTATCCTTCAGCTTGGATAATAAACTTTAATTACCTGTCTAAAGTTCTACCAAATACAACTTCTCTGACGTTAACAATGTGAGGGTGTTTACATATTAATAGGGTTTGGATTTCTCTAAGCGAGGTAATTGGAAATCCATCACGTTCAACAGCAAGTTTGAGCTTCTTTAGGGCGACGATTTCACCAGTTGACTTATCCATAGCTCTATAAACAATTCCGTAGGTTCCTTCATCTATTCGATTCAGCTTCTCGTACTGGTTGATAGATCGACAGCTTGTTATTGTTGGGGCATCCATTTGACTTGCTTTAGCTCTGATGAAAGTTCTATTCCTAAGACTAGTTGAAAATTCTAAATGGCCAATTGAAAATGTAGCATGCTAACTCAAGGCCAATCTATTGGCTATTGAAAGTCAAATATATTTAGGTTGCAAACTTTTTTGAAAGTATTTGAATAAATAGGCTACGCTTTCAATCCAATTCCAAATATACCAGCTAGATAGAAACAATAGATGAGCCATCCTAAACGAGTACTACCCGGTACAATCAACAACGGAACTAAGAAGGAGAAAAAGGATAAGGTAAAAGAAACCGATTCAATTGCCCCAGGAAGCAACCCTTACCTAGCTCACCACAACCCCGACGCTGTCCAATCTGGACCGTTACTAGGATTTGTACCTAACCAGACTACAGCGAGGCAAGCCGAAGATGTTGAAGATGGTCCTTTGAACCCATTCACCGAAAAACCTTTCACCCAAACCTACAGGAATATTTTAAACAAGCGCCGCGAGCTTCCAGTTGCCAAACAGCGTCAGGAGTTCTTAGATATGCTGCATTCGAACCAGACGGTGGTATTAGTAGGTGAGACTGGCTCCGGTAAAACTACACAGTAACTTACTATCATTTGTTGTTTATTAAAATATTTATAGAATCCCTCAGTACATGCTTTATGACGAGTTGCCATATCTCAAGGGAAAGCAAATCGCCTGTACTCAGCCCCGTAGGGTTGCAGCCATGTCCGTAGCTAAGCGTGTAGCTGATGAGTTGGATGTCATATTGGGTAACGAAGTTGGTTACACCATTCGTTTTGAAGACTGCAGTAGCGATAGCACTATGCTCAAGTAAGAATATACTACTTCAATAACTGACATTTTAGATATATGACCGATGGTATGTTGTTGCGAGAGGCGATGGCTGATCCTTTACTAAACCGTTATTCGGCAATTATTCTTGATGAGGCTCACGAACGTACGCTAGCTACCGATATTTTGATGGGTCTCCTTAAAACAGTAAATGTATTCAGTTCTAATGGTAGCTAACTTTTTTAGGTTATACAAAAGCGTAAGGATCTGAAATTGGTAGTTATGAGTGCTACCTTGGATGCAGAGAAATTTCAAAAGTATTTCAACGACGCACCGCTTCTGGTAACCAAACTTTAATCGGCATTATTTAACATAGTTTGTGATTAGAATGTTCCTGGTCGTACTTTCCCGGTAGAGATTTTCTACACCCCTGAACCAGAAAAGGATTACGTATCAGCAGCCATCCGTACTGTCGTGCAGATCCATACTTGTGAAGCCCCTGGTGACATTCTTGTGTTCTTAACCGGTGAGGAGGAAATCGAAGACGCCTGCAACAAAATACGGCTGGAAATCGATCGACTAAGAAAGAATACTGGGGTTGGGCCAGTTAAGGTAGTGCCGCTGTACTCGACTCTTCCTCCCGATCTGCAACAGCAAATCTTCCACCCTGCCCCACCTGCTGATGCCAAAGGTCCAGGTCGCAAAGTAGTAGTTTCCACCAACATCGCTGAAACCTCATTGACCATCGATGGTATCGTATACGTAGTGGACCCTGGTTTCTCCAAGCAAAAAATTTATAACCCTAGGGCACGAATCGAGTCTCTGCTCGTCAGTCCTATCTCCAAGGCTGCCGCCCAACAGCGATCCGGTCGTGCTGGTCGTACGCGACCCGGAAAATGCTTCCGTATGTATACCGAGGAATCTTTCCAGAAGGAGCTGATCGAGCAGACCTACCCCGAGATTTTACGCAGTAATCTAGGTTCTGTTGTACTGCAACTCAAAAAGCTGGGCATCGACGACTTGGTTCACTTCGATTTCATGGATCCACCTTGTAAGTTTGTAAAAATTTGCATCTGCTAACCTTTTAAATAGCCCCTGAGACTTTGATGCGTGCCCTGGAGATGCTGCTGTATATTGGGGCATTGAGTGAAGAAGGCGATCTTACTGCAATTGGCCAAAAACTGGCCGAGTTCCCACTGGATCCTCAGTTGGGCAAGATGTTGGTAGGTAGTACCAAACATAACTGCGTCAACGAGATCCTATCTATCACTGCCATGCTTTCAGGTAACCATAGTTCTATAATCCGTACTAACATAGTATAGTTCCTTTGGTTTTCGTAAGGCCTCGTAACGACCGCGCCCAAGCTGAAGAAGCCAAAGCGCAGTTCACCCATCCCGATGGCGACCACCTAACGTTGTTGAACGTCTTCCACGCCTTTATGTCCAACGGTGAGGACAATAAATGGTGCTACGACAATTACCTCAACTACCGAGCTCTAAAGCAAGCCAACAACGTACGGCTGCAGTTGAAACGCATTGTAGATCGATTGAAGTTGCAAGCCACCTCCACTTCGTTTGAATCCCCCGACTACTACCGTAACATCCGCATGGCACTGTGCGACGGCTTCTTCATGCAGGCAGCCCATTTGACTGCTAAGGGCCACTACATGACTCTCCGTGACAACCAAATGGTCGCTCTGCACCCGTCGTCAGGGCTGAGTCATAAACCTGAATTCGTCATCTACCATGAGTTTGTGCTGACCAGTCGAAACTACATCCGGACTGCTACTGAGGTCAAGGGTGACTGGTTCTTCACCGCGTGTCCCGAGTACTTTGATCTGGAATCTTTTCCACCTGGTGAAGCTCGCCGCGCCTTAGAGAAGATTTACAAGCGTAGACAGCCTAAACAGCCCAAGTATACTTGAAAATAAAATATGAGGTTTATCAAAATCAACCTTTCAAATTTATTCATTTAATTGAATTTTATACTATATATCAAATCGGATATTTTGAAATTTAAAATTTATTAATGGAGATTTCTATAGATATAGGTAGATGGTCACTTGGCCATTCCATATTGGGCAAACCAGGTTCTAAACCATCCTGCTCCGGTATCTTCAATAACTTGATGGGGATGACATAATACCCTTGAGCTTTATCATAATCTAAATAGACTTCATCTATAAACAAGTAATCCAAGGTAGCTTTAAATGCTTGAGTAAAATTGGTGAAGGCCGGTTCCAAATTCACCAACGTTTCGTCGTAGTCGGGACTTACCTGCACTTCAGGTTGGGGGATAAAACTTTGGTACTTGGAGTAAAAGCTGTAAAATTTTGGTAGATTTTCGACGATTTTGAGGTAGAGCTCTTGAGGCAAAAGTGCCTTCTTCAGGTTGTCGTTCTGGTAAGTTAGTTTGTAGATATTTTGCTCCAAATTCTTCAACTCCTGCTTGTTCGCATCGATATCAGAGGTTTCTAACTCCTTCAGTTTTAGATTGTATTCGTCAAATTTGGCCTCCAGTTCTAGTAGATATATTTAATACAGTGCAAATACAAGATATTACCTTTAGGTGTCGAAGTTTTAACAGTTTCAAAATCACTACACAGTAAACTACTTTTGAATTCCACCAAGCTACTCATCTTAGTAAAGCTTCTGTAAGGTTGGCGATAAGGTTGGCTATTGAAATCTATTGACTAGCATTAGTACGAATTTATATCTACTTGACTTTACCTCCTGCCATTATAGTAGGGTAGTCGAATTTTTTGTTGAAGTTCACTACTGTGTTGGCTAATACATACATTTGCCTCAATCTCTCGTAGTCAAAAGTTGGAGACCAAAAGAGATGGCAGTTTGACAAAGTTAAACCAAATTCAGGTTCCATTTCTTTGGACTGTAAAGTTATAAGTTGAGCCACGTTGTTGGTAAGTGTGGAGGCGTGTATAGTTTCATTTTCGCCCTCGATATTTATTAATTTTGATTCATCCAAGTTCAAAGTAGCTTCCTGTATCGAGGTAAATCTATAAGTAGTATATTTAGGTAAATATTTTGCAATATTAAAATTTACTTGCTTGTCTTATAAGAAATACAACATCCTACTATACATTAAATAAAAGTGTAGAAAATATAAGTTACCGTGTTTCTTCTTTTCAAATTGATAATAAAAGTTGCTATAGCCTAATTTCTCCAACTCCAAGTTAAAAAATGTATCAAAGTAGGACATCTCTTGGAAGCAGATTATATCGCTGTTCAACTCCTTGATCAAACCTATCAGCTTATCTTTACGTTTGGCCCATTTTAAAGTTTGTTTGTTGCAGTAAGGAAACCAATCTCTAGTAATTAATTCCTGAGACAACAGCTATCGTTATGCTAAGTAAAAGTTTCGAGAAGTATAAATATCTTACGTTAAATGAAGTTATTGACACTGTATTCTTTAATATATTTGAAGGGCTGAACTTTTTTGGTAGTGGTAGTTGAATGTAGCGAAGCTTGTCCATGGTTTATCTACTTCTATCTGTGTTAGAGAGGTAAGGAAACCTTTTGCCTTTTATACTTTTGTAGATTAGGAAATTAGCTTATTTCGTAATAACTCATTGGCAACTTTTACTCAAAAATACTGAGCATTTTCATGAACTTTTAAAAGAAAGATGCTCAGTATTTCTGGATAGAGGAGGTACTTTCAGATTAGAAGCTCCAGAGTAATCCGTAGCAATCTATAGTTTTTGATGGTAGTGAGTAGCTACAAATAGCTTCCAACATAACTTGCGCTATATATGATAGAAATAAGCAAAATAGGCTAATGGAGTAGATATTAAAATACTTCAATTATAAAAAATCTATAAATATACACGCTTATCAACTTTAATTTGAATATGATTTCTGTATATGATGGATGACAAGATTTAAGTATTCAGAATGTGTGGTGTAAATTGTAAATTTCGTATCGATAATGTATATATCCAAATCATCTATTTTCGACCCATTCATGTATGTTTATAGGTTTACATATTTTAAAGTTTTTGTTGTTGGAAGTATTTTCTAAATATATAAAAGATATGGATATATTCTCAATCAATAGTACTTGCTATTTGAATTATATCTTACAGTTTACATACTTTCCAATTTTTATTCTTCTCCAATGTATGTGATTGAGTTTAGAAATGTATACCAATTATCAAAATAAAACAAAGGATGGATGCCATCATATACTATTTAGAAGATGCAAATAGAAGTTTAATAATGCACATGAGCGAAAAGACAGTCTATGTAATTTGTATTACAAATCGCATTACTAAAGATAGATATAAGGAATCAAAAGAATCGCTGAGAATAAGTTTATATAAGTCATAAAAAGTACTGAGGAAGATCGATAGTTGCAAAGACTAGGTAGCTTGAGGAACTGGAGCAAGCGAGAACAAGCGAAAACAAAGGGCTTTGAAATGAGTATAGAGTAAAAAATACCAATTTTAAAGACAATGAATTCAGACTAGATGAAAGAATAAACTAAATGCCTTTACTCATTAGAAACATTTAATTAAACCTTTATTAATTATATATCTATTGGGGATTTCAAGCCAAACTGTGAATATCCTGAACCTTATGTTGTGATAGAAATAATATACATGTTGGTTTATATATTAAGCTCTCAAGTAACTTGGCGTACCTTTAATAGAAACGACATTAAATCTAATCATATGTAATCGGAGCTAATACTTGCTTAAAACAAACAAGAGGTACATCAGATATCACTATTGTATCAAAAACTTACTTATGCTCAGAGAATTGTGGATCCTTCAACATTTAAAAGGAATTTAAAACAGACTAAAGTATAGATTGATTTAAAAGTTGATGTATATAAAATACTGTTAACTTTTTTTGCTATTGATAATTCATTTAGGAACCATTCAAAGAAATAAATCGAGAATATTAACAACCTTGTAAAAGCTACCTTAAGAAATCGAAATTTAAATTACCATACTAGAAAGTTTAAAAGTATATGTTTCGCTAAAGCATTAGGGTAGCTAGTAAGTATTTTGAGGCTGGTACCCAGGACAGTTCTTACAGTACACTGGGTAGGTTCTATCTATAAATCGCAGATTTTCGGCTAGGAGCAGGCACGCTCTATTAAAAAAAGGATCCTGCAAACATAAGTACCATTTTGTTAAAATAAACTTACATCATCACTTGGTAAGGCGTCCCTTCTCAATTGTTGCTGCTTTTCAAGGTTATTCTGACATTGGATACAGAATGGGTTACTCTTCTTTTTAAATTTATACATGACTTGGCTTTCTATTTATAGGGTTACTAATAAACTTTTCAATAAAGTTACCTTTAGTTGTAAATGTCAACCCTGGATTTCGAGTTTGAGACATACTAGGGATGTAGTCGACAATATCTCCATTCTTCAAAAATTAAAAAATAACAAATATAAAAAATACCTCATCTTCGTAGTTTGTCTCCTTACAATTTATACAAGTCCAAGCATGCCTATCAAATGATTTTGACTCGAACTTTTGACTAAAATTGCAATAAAAACAGACCCTTTTAACCTTGGAGAAGAACAAGTAGTTGTAGATGTATTGGCTGAACTTGAAGATCAACAGTTGGAGGTAAAGTATAACTATTAATAAAATTATAAAGACAAGTGGCCTGTTGATAGATTGGGATATTAAATCGAAAATAGAGCTGGGGTTGGCTATACAGTCACGCACAAAGTAGAATAACGGTTTGAAGTACTCATTGAATAGGTAGGTGTCGAACTCTTGGTAGCGTTTGAGGAGTTGCATCGTGAAGTTGGAGAGTTTGGCTCAAGCCAGTAATTGAAACTGATGAACTGAACTTTTCACTTTACATTTTAACCAATAAGAATTAAAGTTGAGATTATTGGTGAATTTTCCAATTAATAATAGTACATTTTTATATACATAATTTGCCTATTAATTAGAGTCAATTTAGCTAAAGATATTTGGAAGGTATGTAAGCGTATTTAGAATTTCAACTTACCTTATCCAGCAAAATAATGTAGATGAAGTATAAATAATGCATATGGTACACAACTAATTGATTGTTATAACTCACAATCATATATATTGCATTCTGTTTGTAGCAAGTTAACCTATTTCAATTATATATCATATATAAATAGGCGTAGCTTAAAAATATTTATATCCGCTGACAGAATATAGTTATATAAGTAAATTTGGGATATGGAAGTATATAAGCAGTTGAAAGCAGGGCTGGGGATATAATATATTTGCTTAAAAGCTTATTAGATACGGATGGATTCCCATAAACAAGGCAAATAGGGGTATGCTATTGTAATAAATACAACTGTATCGATTTTATATTAGTAAGTTATAGATTTACAGATTTTTAAATCATCTACAGATATTATTTAGTTCTACAGACAATTGCAAGCTTCTTTAAGATCCAATATAAATCTCCACTACTACATATAATTTAAAATATGTGTATTAAAGGCATACAAATCACTATATATATCCCAGCAACTTTCACATGTCTAAACCCACTCAATGTAGTCAAACTATATTATTTTTCCTACCTCCACCTCGATTTTAACCAAATTTAGTCCTATTATATGTATGACCGTGCAGTGAAACAATCTAATTACTATAAGAAAAGATATACATACAGGCCAATTTAAGCCTATCAAATCCTAACTGGTCAATATCAGTTGAAACAACTCCAAAGTTTGATATTGAAATTTGCCAAATATTAAAGTATTATTCCACTTAAAGAGAAGGCCAAGAATTCTTGAAGTTTCCAAATAGGACAATCGAAAACGGATACATGCTTGTGGAACCCATCAACATATAGCTAAAGTTTTTATACAATATATACGCCTACTGGGAAGGTGTATACTACCACCTGATTAGCTCAAAAGTTGCGGGCAAATGTGAGGCAAACATTTGCTATGTACGGATCAACCGTTAATGTAATTAAACGTTTTATAATTGAAGTTGGAGACTATGACAACCATGCAAACTTCTATATCTCTTCCTCCAGGTAGAGCTCAAGGTGTGCAAAGTTTAGAAAGCTATATAAGAGCACAAGTCCCCCCTCACCTTCACCATAATTCAATTTAAGATGCCTCAGAATATACTAAACAACCAGATCTACCTCGACGATGAGGATTTATCCCCATCCATCAACTTCAAGGAGGATTATAAGGACACTAGAAGCTTGAAGGAACGGATAAAAGCCTTTATGGTCACCGATAAATTCCACTACACGATCATTGGGATCGTATTTTTGGATTTGACGTTGTTGCTGATAGCTCTTATATTAGGTATGCATTGAATATCTCCATTTTTACTAACATTTCGAAAGTTTTGTACAATACACCATCTAGCTACCTGGCCTATCAAGTGTTATTTGGTATCAGTTGGGTCTTCCCAGTCATATTTTTCATCGAAGTGGGGTTGAAAATCTGGGTTATAAACAGTGTAAAAGGGTATTTCAACAGTTGGATCAAGATTGTCGACTTCGTTATACTAGCTTTCTCGTTGGTATCTGACGCACTGCTCTACGTCCTGCTGATAGAGCATGCTTCGGCAACTTCGACGGCGGTAGTCATATTTAGGCTGTACAAAATCATGCGCTTGTTTCACGCCTTTTCACATATGCAGCAGATGCGGGTAGTTTTGATAATTTTCAAAGGAAATACTAACTTTCAATTTAGTCAGAAGGATCTATGGCTGAGTTACAAAAAAAGTACAATTTACTTCAAAGTAGGTATAATGAGCTGGAAAGTGAAAATCGACGATTGCGAGATGCTGAGGAGAAAAGTTTGATATATATTTTAATGTTTTACATCCGTTTACAATAAAGTGCTGCTTCGTTTATATAGTTATAGATTACTGAGCTGATTGTTACTAAAAATGGAAATTATATGCCTTTTCAGATAAAATAGTTGAGTTTAATTAGTTGATATTTTTTATATTATGGATATTTTAAAATATAGTCAATGGCAATCAAAGCTTTTCTATTATATAAGTGTCCAAAAGTATATGGAATGATGCATGTTAAAAGTTGCATTTCATCGATCAAAAGGATCTCTCTTCCCAAGATATATCAAAAGATATTATATGGATATAGGATCAAAATCTATTACAACAAAATTCATCAAGCCTATTAGAAATCTAAGTTTCAAAGGTACAAAGCTTATCAGAGTAAAAAGTCCAGCTAGCTTCCCTACCTACAAATCAGATTAAACTTGGATGTAACTTAAAGCTCAACCTGTAATACTATTAGCTTATAATGATATCTATCGTACCTGAATACATAGTTTCAACAACTTGGATCAATCAGGATGATGATCTTTAACTCTTTAGATTGATACCTAAGCGAACAGTTTGATAAAAATCTAAACGGTGGATAAAAAGTGAGGGTCAGCATATGTAGGCTAAGGCAGTATTAACATGAAGTTGGTGATGGATTACATTATTTGAAAATGGTTACTGATCATTTTTACGTAGGAAGGATATAAGTATGTTGGAATGTAGCATCAGATCGACAAGAAATTCAATTGTTCATTCTAAACATTCAGTATCTGTAGTATCTGAAATAAATCTTTACACACCAAACCATGTACTCCAACTTGAACTTTACTAATAACAAAAATCCATCTACAACTAAACAACTTCATCCTCAAGACCCACCCCTTCAAATCGCACCTGTCCCACCCTCCATCCCCGTTCATGATATCTACAACAGGTTCTTCAACTTCAACTTAAACGGACAACTAAACCATTCATATCTACATCCACTTCCAGCCCAATCCGACGAGCACATTACTAGAGGCCGTAAACGACTGCAAGCCAAGCAAACTGAAATTCTCATAAAACATTTCCAAGAAAACCCTACTCCAGACCAATTTTTGCGAGCCCAGATCGCCAACAGTTTAAACCTAACTTACAAGGAGGTTCAGATCTGGTTCCAAAACCGTAGGGCCAAGATCAAAAAGGAAACTAAACTTCAAAAGAAGGTCAAGACCGACTTCAAGCCTGCCAAGCTTGAATTGATCGTTGAGCCTAAGCCTAAATGTTTAGAGTTTAACTCTTATTTAGATCCATTTGTACAATCTACTCCTATCGATTTTACTGAATGTGACTTTAATTTTGCCAACTCTGTGTCTGATAGTGGTTACTTTAGTTTACCACAGCCTACATATTTAGGTTCACAGTTCAACAACTTGAGCTTTAATAACTACAATGACTCCACGTTTACTGCTAGTGTTCCCAACCAAAGTTATCCGGCACTGATGTTCGATGGCTATAGCGAGTGCCCTTCTAACTATGAGCAGGTGATGAACTTGGATGCGTATTTCAATTTGAAGGCTGAGGAACCTACTGAGGCTGAATTCTACCCGTAGTGGTTGTTTGTATAGGGTTAGCAACTTCTCTTTAAATAAAAGTTTATATATGCATTCTATTTCTTAATTTTTATAGCTATAATGATTACTTATTGACTTTATATTTGTATATTCAAGTAGGATAGTAAGTAAATCTATGTAATCGAATAACAACTCAATGGTATAGAATTCTATAGTTTACATAAATAGTGATAGTAGTGGTATTACTGTTTACTAACTACTATTTATATATTAAATATCCATTTATTAGGTTTTGAATCCGTCATTGCTAATTTATATTTATTCTAATTGTATATATCTAAATTCTTATAAAATATCCTTTCCAAAGAATTTAAACTTTTGTTAACCTTTTAGAAATCTTATTGTAGGGTAATGCCAAATGAACCTTTACCAAGCAGTACCAAAGGTCGAAGAGATAGTGTATAAATGTGTGTCTAGGATGATAGTCACTGTTAATGTTTACTTTCATCAGTCTTTTTTTTTAGGACATCGGTCTCATAGTTCATTTTGAGCATTTGCTGAACTAAAGTAGTTATCCTTGGAATGAGCCAACAACCAGTTAAAAGATGGCCTAGTATATATATAAAGAGGAATGTTCGATTATTAACTACTCTATTTCTCCAAAAGTTCCTTATGAGGTAAATTTCTATTAATTTAGAAAGCAGACTCTTGTATTAAGGAAAAGAAATTCGTTAAAGCTCATAAAGTTCGAACGTTTCTTTTCATGTTATGATCAAAACCTATTGTAGTTTAATGGGTATCAGTATATTGATTTATACATCGTATTTTCAAGCTTACTGTCCAATCCATCTAATAAAAACTTACTAGTCGATGGTAGGTAGCATTTATTAATCCCTTGCAAACTAAATATAAGAAGTATATCCCTGTAAGCTTATATTAATTATATCAGTTTGTATATATAGTCTTTAATATAGCTATAAAAACAATTGATATTATGTGATGGCATATTTAAGAGAATACCTATTAAAATATTAGTCCTCTACATTTGATATGTGCATATTTAAATATTTCCTATACAATCAATATTAGGCAAACACATATAGTTACAAGTAAACAGCAAATGCAAGCTTTCTAAAAATAATTTACTAATACAAAGGTACATAGACTAGCTAACTTAACACTAAAATCTTACTAGTTAGCAATTACTAAATCAAACTCATCCCAGCTACTTTCATTGTGAATCTTCAATGACTTCAACATATAAGTTTCCTCACCGAGCTTAAAGACAGCCCTAACACTAAACTCACTAATATCTGAATACTCTTTACGTACTTCAACCTTGATGCCGATCTCCTTGGATGTATGGTAAAGTACCTTAGCTTCGGGACCGAAAAGTAACTTTAAAGAGTCCATCACATCTTTCCGTATAAATCTTTGGAACTGTTGGTTGTTGTAAAAGCTTTTTACTCTAGTGACCATCTCTTCTCGAAGTTGATATACTAAAGCGTTCAATTCATCGGTACTAAGCTTCGTTTGGACTTGTATAGAACTTTGGCGCCTTGAGTTGAGTCTATTGGTATTAACGCTATTCACCATCTCCTTAGCCTTTTTAATAGAGTCAGAAGCAACAACGCCAAAGTTCTGGGTGACATTGGAAACCTTTTCAAAAAGTTGCGTAAAATTCTCCTTACTGAAAACCAATGTACCATATCGGTTATATCCAATATAAAGTAAGAAGCAGGTAAGTGGGAAAGGTAGTAGACTGAATAAAGTGGTGATAAAGTAGTAGAGGAAGTAAAATATAACTAAATAGTAGGCAACGATCTCTAAACCATTAGTTTGAAGTACGTTGGCTGGTTCTTCATGTGTAGTTGATCTACTGTTGGATGTTGGATTCGTTGGACCTCGCATTTTGTTTGTATAAAAAAGTGGACAGGTGTAGTTCTTTTGGATTTTATAGTGAGGATTTGGCTTTGAGCATAAATTTCCAAACTCAACTTAGCCAAACAGATTATGTCATTGGAACTGTTTTGGAATACAAGAAAGCTGCAATTTTTCTTTAGCTCAAGTACATTATTGGATTAGACGTTGATGTACTTTTCAAATTTGCAGTATATCTAACTATTTTTCAAGATGAAAAGTATTAATTCCATACCAAAGAAAACAAAAAATATATACTAACTTAATTTGCAACTATATGCCGATTTTCATTATTGTTTTCCAATTGCATTGAAATCCGAACTAGAGTAAAGAGTTACTTTGGACTTCATACTCTCAGCAAGTAGATGTCCAAACCAGTAGCTCTTGAAAGCTACATTTCATTGTATCTTTTCACATTTACTTACCTCGGTGTCTATTTCAAAGACTATAGCTGAACAACTGTTGTATTGCGTTTAGTTCATGATGGAAATGCATGAAAAAGTGAATTGAGGTATGTATAGCAGTTTGTATCCGTTACAAATATACTGAATTTACTTTTGGATTTAAGTATTGCATCAAGTAAATAAAGTAATGGTTTGCATATATATATCCAGAATAATTTTGTTTGGAAATATATAAGTTTTTAAGTAACAATAAATCACTTATTTCGATATAATAGGAAAGGTAAAGTTTAATTAAAATAAAAAAGTAGAAACGCTAAACGATAATATATAAGTTTATTGATCTAAGTAGAAATATAGATATAGGTTAGTGAACGTTAGTCAAACTGAGGTGGATCTTTATCCTATCCAAGGCGTCGTTTACGGTGAGATGGACGTACCTTGAAGCGTTGGAAACAATAGGCTCTACCGATTCATCCTTGAGGTGGCTAGGAATAGATTGGCCTTCTTCAAGTTGGTAAGCGGCTCGGTTGACATGTTCCAAGATAGGAGCAACCGGGGTAGTGATTCCAGAAAGTTCCAAAACTTTGAGGACTTGAGGATGTGTCGAAACGAAATGGATCTCAAATCGGTTATCTACATCGGTAGTGCTCGATGAAGCAGAGATGTTTTCTTGATCGGAGTTGTTGAATTCGGGATCGGCAATATCTTTAAGTACAACCTCTAAACTGTCCTTGCTGTTACCAACTCCCGAAAACTGGGTCAACATGTCACGTACGTCAAAAAGTCCTTGCAAGCCCGAGGAGTCGATCAAATTTACCGAACCAAAGTCAAAGATGATGGCTTTGAGCTTAGGAAGGGACTCGACTGGAACTTCGGTCTGGTTCGTCAGCTTGGACTTGTACTTTCGAAGTTTATCGCCCCTAGCTTCAAGATCATCCGACCACAGTCTATCTTCAGATTTCCTAGGTGTCGCACTAGTCCGCGTATATTCAAGGACGCTATCGATTATACTATCCCTAATATAATCGATATTGGGGAAGATTAGAGACTCCTGAGGCTTGAATACCAAAACTCCGGGGACGGGAATGGTAGTGGAATAACCGGGATGTGCGCTATCGATGAAGACGTAGGGTCTACCTATGACTTGAGCCAGTAAGTACAACCTAGGTCTAGCAATCTGATAAATTAAGATAACGAACGAAAGACCGACCGATGCAGCTATACCGATCTCAGCACCTGCGAAGAAGGTGGTCAAAGTTGCAACTAAGAATACGATGCAATCCAAAGGCTGGACGTTCCACAGGTCGATGACGGTCTTGTAGCTTGAAACCAACGAAGAGGCAGAGCAGATGATAATAGCCGACAAGGTAGCACTAGGAATGTAGTAGAAAGCAGGCGTCAAAAAGCCTAGGGCCATAAGGACCACAGCACCAGTCCATAAACCAGCAAAAGGAGTTCGAACACCAGACTGTGATTTGACAGCTGACCTAGAGAAGGAGCCGGTTGCAGGGAAGGCCGAAAAGAAGGAAGCAGCAAAGTTACAGATGCCAAGGGCGAAAAGTTCCTGGGAGGATGAAATCTGGTAGCCACTCTGTCTAGCAAAAGCTTTACACAAGGCAACGTGCTCCAAGACACCGATAAGTACTACTGGAATCAACTCAAGACTTATTTCTTTGATCAACCCAGCACTTAGGTTAGGAGGACCAATGTATTTGAACCCTTTAGGCACATCCTTGACGATCTTCAAGCTGAACTTGGGGTCGGCTTGGATTACCAAAAATGCGATCAAGGTGAAGATGATTACTGCTAAACCGTTGGAGGCGATCTTAAGGTACCTTAAACCGGGTTTTTTGAAGATCTTGTAGGATATGTCAATCGACAAAATGAAGATTAGGGAGCTTATACCGAAGACGAGATCCCTCCAGTTGAGGTTCACCAGGTTGGTAAAGAAGTTGTAGATGATTGTAATGGTTGGATCATTACTAGAGACGTTGGGAACACCTAGTAAGGGAGCAGCTTGGGTCAGCATAATCGTAAAGGCCGATCCGGTCGTAAATCCAATAATTACAGGGTTAGGAATTAAGTCGAGAAGTATACCGAGTCTAAATATGCCTAGAAATAGGGTGACTAAAGATCCTACGAAGCAGAGGGCGATGGCAATATCGGCAGGGTCGAATTCGGTGGTGCGAGCTAAAACCTTGGTAACGACTGAGCCTACCAAGAGAGACAATACGGCTGTAGGTCCCACTGAAATTTCCCTCGAAGTACCCATAAGAGCATACAGCATAACTCCCATGAAACCGGTGTATAAACCATAGACGACGGGGAGGTTGGCCAGTTTGGCGTAAGCTAAGGATTGGGGGACTACCATAGCACCCACCGTAATTCCAGCAACCATATCACCTACCAACCATCGGCGGTTGTATTTGGGGAGCCAGTTAACAATAGGCAGGAACGATTTGAAGTAGTAGGGGACCTCTTTGACCACCTTATCCTTGACGTCAATAAACTTCTCCTTGATGGAGGTTTCGCCGTAGTACCTACGCCTTTTGATATCTGAGTCGTCGAATTTACTCATGTTCGTGTTGGAAATAAGAAGTTGGTTGCTAGATGAATTTGGTAGCATGGCTAGTATTTATAGTGTTTTGGCTTTAAAACTACAAAGAGATAACTAGTCACAAGCATAATGTAAAATAGAGCTTTTGATTTTATTGGGGAATACCAATCCAGATAATCGCACTTCCACTTTTGCGCTGAAAGTTGAAGATGCAAATTGGTGCTGAATCACGCAATTCCTACCTACTTTGACCAATTTCACACTACTATACCATCATTTGAGGTAAGCAAGCCCTATTTAGTTTCAGGTTATAACCTAGCACTATGGTAGGTCCTCTTATCAACCTGTAGTTGAACATTTGAAATTAGTAATATTATCTTTAGACATCAACCTAGAACATTGGATAGTTTAAAGCTATATAAGAGTTGGTATATATGTGCGATCTAGACACGTTGAAAGCAGTATATATATGTTTGTATAAAAGTATGACTCCTATATTCAAAATTACGACTTATAGACCCAAAATTTAAATTTTACCTGGTAAAAATTTACTTTCAATATATTGCAACGGATGTACTTTGATATAAAAGCAACACTAGACTCTAGGGCTGTTACCACCACCTTTCAACCGACACCTAAGGGTACGGGTTTCATCTTGGAATTCAAAAAGCTTATTAGGCAAAGTACAAGTTGAAGGGTAAACTGAACGCTATAGTTTAGGAAAGGTTTGCAGTAGCAACGACGTTGCTTTATACCCAAAATTACATAGTTAATAAACTATGCTTCAAACTCATTGGTTAAAAGTAACAAAGTGAAGTCGCTAAAACTAATTCTCAAAGTACTCAATTTCGACTTTGATTCCGATATAGATTTCAAGGTGCAATAACTTAGAGTCGGAGGAAAGCAGTAAGGCTAAAGATGCCGATTCAACTAATACGTCCAAGGCATTATGTGCTAACAACTAATATGGAATGGAAGGTTCAGGTCCATGTACTATATCTACAGATATTAACGGATAATGTAGGTAAATAGTAGTTGGTAGCTGTAACTTATTTAAAAATGTATATTTGATCCACTATCTAATGAACTAGGTCTCAAAAGCTTGTAGTAAAGCACCTCAAAATACAATAGTTTCTAGAAAGAAGTACGCACATAGCCTAGCTAATATTCTTTTTAAATTTGCAATAATACTATAGTGCCAGCTTGACAGAATCACCCATTTAATGAATCAGGTCACCTAGCTGAGAGGACCAAGCTCAACATCTGTATCCTAGATCAACTTCGGATAAATCAAGTGTCCGTCCATTGATGAGTCATGGTGCTAGCTCTTGGAATGGGTACTATTGCTTCATCTAAGCTTTGTTGAAATTAACGTCACTCCACAATCTATACCTTCTTAATTGAGAAGCTTGGATGCGGATGAGCAATAAAATGAAGAAAAGGATATATCATGAGAGGATATGAACCATACACCCTTTTGCAATTGGTGTAGAGCTAGTGAGCCGATCTGTGGTAACGGAGTTCAAAAAGACATCCCGATGCGTAATGTATTAGTGTTGCTTGTAGGATCTGATTATAGAATATAGAACACCACTCGGTCAAAAAGTTAGTGCATCCAATAAACAGTCCATCCATATCAAAATTATGGGCATTCTTCACATAAATCTATAAGATGAAGGTGCTTTACGCTTTAGAATGAGAGAGGTTAATGTGGCATGGTTTCCTTGAGACGAAGTAGTAGCTTGTCAAAAATAAAGTATACAGTTGCTTTCCATGTCAATTTATCTAGCTCACACATTGCATGAATTTTACTATTCACTATATCAAAGTATTTTTACAGTATTGTGATGAAGACAGTTTTAAACCCAAGGATATTGGTCAATTTGATGTTATTCAAGCAGAAGTCGGGATGTAATTTATAAGCAATGCTAATATAGTATTAAAGGCCTATACTGTTTGAAGTACCTTTCTAGTGGAATATATATATTAGCCTCTTATGTATATTTACATAGAAAAGTCATTATGGGGTTTCAAATATTAGTAAATTATACTTCCAAAACATTCCAAAGTGCTTCAAGAAATCCAATAGTTTTGCTTATAAATCCAAAAGTAGTGACTTTAATTGGATGTATTCATCCAGGTGCAAGCATATCAATATCTATTTAAATTAAAAAACATATATATTATGTTCGGAATTAGTTGATTAGAATATATGTTATTGATAACACTTTGCATGGAAAGTTTAACTAATTCCGAACTGTGTAGCAGGTGTAGTGCTACATTTCAGAATTCGCATATTTGCTTTCTATGGTAGTAGCTACCAGAAATTCACTATTTATTCAATATTTTACTTGTATGGGGAAAGGAAATCACTAAAACATCCCATATAGGTCTCAGGTTTAGCTATATTCCTTTAGTTATCAACGCCTTGCCTTTATGTCAAAGTGGTGAGGGACTAGTTTCAGCAATTCAAAATTTTTCCATATACAAAATTTCCTACCAACCCAAAACTTGGATTCCTATCAATGAACCAAAAATCTCCAATCAGCTCACACACCATTGGCGGTAAATTGCTTTTCAAAGCTAAAGGCTTTCAATTTCAACACCAAAGTGATCTTCCAATCTTGAACAAAGAGGTCAAAAGCACACCCTCCAGTTAAGGTTCGGTATTAGGAGTTTTCCAAAAATTTAGGGCGGTTGGGTCTAGGGTTTCGATATTGGTACAGGTATATATTGAAGTGTGTCGGCCGTTTACAATGTCATAACCATTACAAAATCCGCAATTGCATATTCATATCAGCAATCAATACATTCAACTAATTTCAAATGTCGGATGCAGCAATTACTTACAACCAAGGAGACATCGCCTGGTTACTAACTTCAACCTGCCTAGTGTTTCTTATGGTCCCTGGACTCGGCTACTTTTACTCGGGATTAGCGCAATCCAAGAATGCTTTATCGTTAATAATGCTCAGCTGTCTATCTTTGGCCATAGTAGGGGTCGAATGGTTCGTCATTGGCTTCTCATTAACTTTCAGCAAGACATCTTCGTTCTTTATAGGAGATTTTAGTAACGCCTTCCTTATAGGCGTTTTAGATCAACCCAGTATAGGTTCCCAAGCTATACCTGACGTACTGTTTATGATTTACCAAGGTATGTTTTCGGCTATAACTATAGCTTTGGCGGTAGGTGCGGCAGCCGAACGGGGTAGAATCTTACCAGCTTCCATATTCATTTTGCTATGGTCAATATTCGTCTACAACTTTATTGCGAATTGGACTTGGAACCCCAACGGGTGGGCTGCTCAACTTGGTGCTTTGGATTTTGCCGGAGGTACACCCGTCCATATCTCTTCAGGCTTCGCCGCCTTGGTATTTTCGTTTATGGTGGGGAAACGTACCGGGCATGGTAGTCAGGAGTTCAAACCGCACAATATGTCCAATGTTATACTCGGTACCGCCTTGATTTGGTTCGGTTGGTTTGGGTTCAACGGTGGGTCGGCGTTGGCTGCAAACACTCGAGCTGTCGTTGCCTGCATATCTACCCATATCGCCGCCTCAACAGGTGCCTTGACTTGGATGTTCATTGACTACTGGTTCATCGAGAAGAAGTTCTCAGCTCTAGCACTGTGTAGTGGTGCCGTAGCTGGACTCGTCGCCATCACGCCAGCGGCTGGGTACGTCGACATCTGGGCAAGTATAATATTCGGCGCTGTCGCATCCATCGTATGTAGCTTTGCAGTATGGGCCAAGAAGAAGATGGGATACGATGACGCCCTCGACGTGTTTGCAATCCACGGAGTTGGTGGTATAGCTGGAAGTCTGCTGACTGGAATATTTGCTCGCAAGGCGATTGCTGGATTGGATCCTACTATCGTCATCGACGGTGGGTGGCTGGACGGCAACTGGATGCAGATTTTATATCAGCTAGCCGATCTGAGTGCTGGAGCCGCTTGGTCTAGCATTGTCACCTTCATCATATTGTTCATTATGAACCGTATACCTGGTCTACAGATTCGAGCTGACAACGAGACTGAACTTATAGGACTTGATCTGGCTGAACTTGGAGTTTCAGCTTACCCCAGTGTCATCATCACCAACACTGGATCTGTTGTAACCATCAACCAAGTTGAAAATCCAATTGCTGTCCCGGAAATTCAAATTGAGAAATCTGAACCTGATGGTGATGCTGCACAATCCAACACGTTAGATATACCAGGCGTGAATCAAGAGAAGCCACATCGACCTAGTTCGATACAAGGTGGAGGAAGTCTTTAGTTGTGGATATGAAGCTGTAAATAAAATTTCATTTATATAATTGAGTTTATTACAAAATTTAAAAATTTATTCATATATTGATGGTATGATCACTGTATACTATAAACCTTTCAATATATAGCCACATTTTTTGCCTTATAATTTCTTATGAAGCTTGAAGTATACAACTGAATGTAAAGACATGGTTGATCAACGCTTCACTAAATGGACTACTATAGCTATATCAAATTTGATTCTCTTTAAACTTAGATAAACTATATCCAATTTCATCTGAAGCACAAATATTTAAATGCCATAGCCAGTATTATTGATGGAACTTGAAGGTTGGGTTTTAAACTGAGCTTGGAATCTATAACCACACAGCCAGCTTTAAATCCAAAATATTACGTCAAAAAGTACATTTTAAGGCAGTTGATTGGATAGTTATTCCTTTGAAAATTAAACAGAACTATGGATTTGAATGACGAGGTCCTATAAATTAGTAATCCGACGCTTTATAACCAACAGACCTAAAAGAATTTCCAGTTAAACAATGAGCAAACAGAACCTGTCAAGAGTATACATAGTAGCAGCCAAGCGTACACCATTTGGTGCCTTCAACGGAAAACTCAAGGGTTTCACAGCCAACGAGTTAGGTGGTCTAGCCTCTACTGCCGCCATAAAGAGTTTGAATTTGAGTGGCGACAAGATCCCCATCGACTCGGTTATCTTCGGTAACGTATGCCAAACTTCAAAGGATGCCGCATATTTAGCCCGTCACATCGGACACCGAGCCGGCTTGGACATATCCGTCCCCGCTTTAACCGTAAACCGACTGTGTGGTTCTGGATTCCAATCTGTCATCAACGCCGTCCATGAAATTCGACTGGGTGAAAGTAAGATGGTTTTAGCTGGTGGTTCCGAATCCATGACTCAAGCCCCCCACATCTTGCGAGGCGGTAGAGATGGAGCCAAGTACGGTATTGACCTCAAGCTCGAGGATAGCTTGGCATCCGCCTTGGTCGACCGTTACCCAACTGAAATCCCTATGGGTATCACCGCCGAAAACTTGGGTACCAAATTCGGTATCACCCGTCAGCAGTGCGACGAGTTCGGTTTATTGTCTCAGCAGAGGGTAGCTAAAGCAGTCCAGAACAACATCTTCGAGCATGAGATTAGCCCCGTTGAGATCAAGAGCCGAAAGGGCGTCGAAGTATTTAGCCAAGACGAACATCCAAGAGCCAGTGCCACTATCGAAAGTCTGACCAAGCTGCCGGCTGTTTTCAAGAAGGATGGTGGATTAGTCACCGCCGGTAACGCCTCGGGTATCTGTGACGGAGCCGCAGCTCTCGTAGTTGCCGGTCAGGAAGCCGTAGACCAATACAACCTCAAACCGTTGGCCGAAATCGTTGGATACCAGGTTGTAGGTGTCGAGCCCTCGTTGATGGGAATTGGTCCTTCCCCCGCCATCAAGATTCTACTTGATAGGTTGAACTTGAAGATCAGTGATATGGATCAAGTTGAAGTCAACGAGGCCTTTGCTGCCCAATTCTTGGCTGTAGAGAAGGATTTAGGACTTATCCGCGAGAAGACAAACCCCAATGGTGGTGCTATCGCCCTAGGTCATCCTTTAGCTGCTTCGGGAGCTCGTATCTTGGCTCATCTTGCCCACCAGATGCAGGTGAACAAGTTTAAATACACTTTAGGTTCGGCTTGTATCGGTGGAGGTCAAGGTATCGCCGTTGTCCTCAAGCACCCCGAACTTTAAACAAGTATAGTCCATATTTTAATAAATATATTACATTAGTTTGAATCGTATGTATCAAAAGCTCGTTTAGTGTTTTGCCGACTTCATAAAAGCCAAAGTTATAGATGAATGAATTTAAAATGTAAACTAATACTTACAACTCATCAAAAGCACAATCCTTCACTTGGGATTAGCAAATTTGAATATTAAGGAGTATACTAATAAAATTTCAAAACTAATAAGCTTATTATATAACGAAGCTTCAACAAGTATATATTAAATGAAAGCTTAGTAATTACTGTTAAATAAAGAGATGCATATCCTTACAAAGCTTATCCTAAAGATATATTTGGATTTAGCTAACAATGTGAAAGCTTACCAAGCCAGTAAAATAGCAACAGAGTTTAAATAGTAGTATAAAACATAAAAATAATGAAATAACCTACTTTAATTTTCTAAAGTATACTTCCCTCAACTTGACCCCTTAGCTGAATCCTTGGAAGTGTCAGGTTGAACCAAATCCAACTTCAAAACTTCGTTCTTGCTGGTATCACCCTTCTTTTTAGCTTCGGCTTCCCGCTTCTTTCTAGCTTCCAACTGCTTAATTTCTTCACGTTTAATCGATTCAGCTCTAGCGATCTTAAAATGGCAAAAATTTAGATTTTTGTAAAAAGAAAATAACTTACCTCCTTGTTGTGATGTAAACATTCAAAGTAATCGTCCAACTGTAAACTACAACTTTTTGGGTCGTCCGACATGGCATAGCATTTGTGTACTTCTTGCCACATGGGGAAGCAGCGGGAGCGTCCTAAATTTGATTAAGTTTGTTTATTTAAATGTAAAAAATTTACCTCCCATTAAACCGTAACCTGAAGCCATCTCTTACTGAAATATATCTAAAATTCGGATATAAGTTGATGTATAGATGTAAGTTGTTTACGTGTAGGATTGTAAAGTAAATTATTTCCAACTTGAGATCTCAAATCTAATCTAAGAATCTTTATCTTGGAATTCATTGGCTGGAATGTAAGCTTTTTGTTGGATGGAATGAATACTCTTGTTCAGTTTACTAGACACTTTTCATATATATTTATTGGATAAATGGTGGAATAAATTTGAACAGGAGTAAATTTTACTGAAAAGAAAGCATCTATAAAGTTAAATATACCGCATGTATAAATAGGATCTTATAGCAAAGTTATACATTTTTATCAAAACTGTGATATTCCATATTATAAATTTAATATTACCTTTAATTTTTTATAACATTCCATATGGTCAATTTATTTGGATATTTAGATTAGTGTTTTTCATATTCATTTCACTCCCATTCTTGAGGATAAAAGTTTAAAATTTCTGATTGCCAAAGAATTCAAAATTTATAAGTACTCTATTGGCTACAATTTATTCTTGGGGATGAAACCCAAATGGTGAATGGAATCCTAATTTAGATTATAAAACTATAGTCTACAAGCACTAAATAAAACGGAATATATGGATATATTTTGAATAGAAAGCCTATCAAGAATTGCAGATTCTATAATATTGATATGTAGTTGCTCAAAATATTGTGGAAATGCTGTATATTCAGTTTTTTGAAAGCTATTTAACCTCTTGTTTTATATATCCAACTTTCTATCCAAAAGGGAGAACAATTATAACAAGTAATTCCAGTTACAAGGATGGTTAAAAGTCGATGGCATCAAAAAGTACATATAGATAGGTAATATATATCCATAAATTGACTACGTAGCTATTTGTTAAATTCGAGTTTTAAAATAGGAGGCTCTAATATATCACTTGCAAAGGTGCTATCAATTAGAAGGATCGGCACGATGTACTTCACACAACCAATTTAAAACAGCTAATCACCTAATATAAACTTATGTGGCTGTACATATATTTAAAGAGTATATATATCAAATAAAGTAGCCAAATACAGTGATTAGATCAAAGTTGTGGGGAAAATATTGAAGCCATGAGTAGTAACGAAACCTTTATAGTTTCTATTCAAACGACATAGCAGCATCATAAATTGAATATCGCTGTATTGGAGTTGTAAATTAGCCTTTTATAAAAATAAGCTCCAGCAATTAAAACTTTTGATCTCAAAATCATTGATATCAATTCAAATTTCAGTTTAATATATAAATAAAAAACTCTTGCAAATTAAGTTAAAATTGCGGTCTTTTACTTCTAGTAATCTTATAGCTAAAAGCTCCTTTAGTTTAAACTATAGTACTGATTTTTACATATACAACAAGAGGCAATATATAAGGAATAATGGATTTAGGATTGACATCCAAAGGTTGCACCCTTAGCCTCAAGTCCGAACCGAGTTCCCAGCACGGCATCAAGCTTGAAAAAGTAGGAGATACAGGATCAAGTCGAACAGTATATCCCAACAATGCAAATGTAGAACATCAAGCGCAACGAAATAAGTTCGATTCAAGAAATTCGGAACCAACCAAAGCTCTAATACTGTCGGCAGCATTAGTTTCCTTAACCTCATTAAACGCAAACTACAACTACACAGTACTAAACTTGCTGGAAGACGATATGCGCAAGTGTATCTCCAAGAAGTGTTATCCAATAGGCCCACTACTATGGGGATTGATAGTATCTAGTCTATCATTAGGAGGAGCTCTAGGATGTTTAATAGCACCTAAACTACTAAATAGATACGGGAACAAAGTTAGTTTAATATTCTCCAACATGATGATGCTGATAGGAGGCATTTTGATAGCAACATCAAACACTATACTACAGCTATGTGTGTCACGACTGGTTTCAGGAGTAGGTTGTGGTATATCGTCCATCGTAATAGCTATATACCTAGTAGAGATCTCAACCAAAGATTGCCGAGGAGTCATTGTAGGCATTAGTCTAATACTAGGAAGCCTAGGTTCCCTAATCTCGATGTTAAACTACCTACTGTTCAACGAACTTGTCTACAAAAAGACAGTTTGGAGGTACTGTACTGCATTCACTACTTTACTATCAGTCATTAATATAGTCCTATTGGCTTTGTATTTGATCGAATCACCTAGATACCTAATTCTGAAAAATAGACTCGAACCAGCAAAAGTAAATCTAGAAAAACTAAGGTTGAATCTCAACATCTACTTGGAATTCAACGAAATGCTGCAGAGTATCGTTTCAGAGTCGGTTCACGAGCAGAAAATGAGCTTAGTTACTTCGTTAAAGGAAACATTTATGAACAAAAAGTACAGATATAAA